>CM043115.1:35519487-35924775 GCA_023701765.1 Hylyphantes graminicola | reverse complement strand
TTGAACTCATAATCACGCTAAATAAATATTTAAAATTAGTCCAAAATCTGGAAAGCGATTTCAAATCGCGATTCGCTTTCAAAAAAGCCCATGGAACATAGCGAAAGGATTCGGACTTAAGTGGTTTTCTCTGCAGGCGGTCCTGCCATCTCCTTCCCCCCCATGCATTCCCCCTAATACTGGTTTTAAAAACACATCCCTCGTACGGCTTCTAAGAACCCGATTGAGGCAGGGCCTAATCTATATGGGCTGGCCTAAGGGCCAAAACACATGTCTTTCTACTTCGACATTCTTTCTTGACAGAGACACTGGTCTGCTATGGTCCTGGTGTCCGGTCATGTATCCATGTAGCTGTCCTTGTCATTTGCAGCTTTTATTTTGGGTAAGGTTTTTTTTTTGCATTTTAAAATACTGAATAAAATGGCATGAGCTGCAAGTTGTGACTTGCTCATTATAAGTTCTTGAGCATGCCAAGTTAGAAACCTTATTTTTAAATTACTAGATACTCTCTTTTGATGAAACTAAATCAATTACTTTTTTTAATGTTATTTGATTGATTTCTAAAATAGTGTGATATTAATTTTAAATAAACTTTAATAATACTATTTTTGTGTGTGTGAGAAAGTTTACAAACCAGTTGCAAAATAAAAAAAAGGCACTGATAGTTAAAAAAAAATCAATAATGTGTTGATATTTTTTTGTTCATTTTTTTATAACATTAAATTTGTGAAACACGATTGAATGTGATTGAACTTCTCAAGCAGCCAAAAAAACCTATCCACCGAAATATTTACTTTTTTTGGTCTATTTTTTTTAATAATAGTAATAACTTTTTTACGATAATTTTTATTTTTTGTTAAATAATTAGTGTTTTTTATTGTTTCAAAATACCTTGAAAATACAATATCGAGCTATGAGAAGGTACTATTTTTTAGTTAAATAAAAAAAATGAACTGATAAGTACTACCATCTATATACACTGCTCATAAAAATTAGGGTTCTTTTGCACTTTGAGTACTTCTGTTTACCCCTCCAGTTCCAACTTCTTATTTTTATTTAAAAAATATATAAAATTTGTGAAATAGATTCCTTATTCTTCCAGATTGAAATAGTAAAAACAGGGAAACTTTTTTTTAACTAAAATTTAAGGGGGGGGGGATTGGAATTATAGCTTTTGAATATATTATAACAATAATTTTTTCAAAATTTTGATTGTAAAAAAGAGGTAAAATCAAATTTTAGACTTCTAAGAGCAAGCGTGAAGAATTTAGGGTCAATTTATTTCATAAAAGTTTTTGGGAGTGAATTTTATTTTTACCATGTTTTTCATATTTTTATTCTATTAAAACAAACATTATTTAATTCTTCAAAAGACATAATTCTTCCATCTAACGATAAATTAGTACGATTTCAACTTAATAAGATAAAAAAAAAAAATCGGAAGCTGATGATACCAAATGGAATCACTGGGGGCGAAATAATGGTTTAAACCATGCATTCCCCTAATTGTTTTGAGCAGTGTATGTATGCATGTATATTTGTAGGTTGCACCCCCCCTTTTTTTTTAGACATCATGCATGGAGATTTGCTTCTCAGATTCTGCACTCACACCAGCCACCCACCCAATTATAGGACAGTGTAGGAACCGCTTTTAAATAACGGTAGGTGCTATGACAATTTATTAAATACTTAATATTTTTTTTAATTAAAATTATGCATAATGCAAGAAAATTAATTCATATTATTAAAATGACGAATTAATTATTAAATGCATGCAATTTCTTTACTATATACTAATTTTCCTAAGAGTATTAAATTTAACTGTATAAATTAGTTTTTTTTATATAGTAATATATATAATGTTTTATATATTTTAATATTTAACTCCCTAATACATACTGTTGCCATATGGCAACAAGTAACATAGTCCACTTTATTCTATTAAAGAGGGGCTCCCTCTCGACATATCTGTGGTTTTTTTCATCTATTACATCCCATTTTGAAGTTTTAGTTACTAATAACCCTCATAGATGACAGTAGTAAAAGTGTATTTAACCCTTTCGCTACGAAGGATTTTTGCTTCCTCGTAATATTTGATAGGAATAACTTTATCGAATCCATAGCTGTTCGGGCGTTTTAGTAATGAAAGGTTTAAAATTGTAGAGGTGAAGTTATTAGCTGCTGTGAAATTACGTCTTTTAAGTATATTAATATTAGTACTAAATACAAATGTAAATCGTTTTGAAAAAAATAATTATAATTCAAGAGAGCTACTTTAAAGTATGTAGTAGTTTTCTAGTCATTCTTATCAAAATTGGAATTCTGTAGTTGGTTTTGTCATAAGGCAAAAATTCTAAAATTGAAATTATTTAAATTCCAATGCAGTTATATTTTTTCTGTATTTTTTCCATAATGTATGATTATAAACGATACAAAAATATATTTTTGGGATGAAAAAAAATTCATGCATTACAAGATTAATTAACTTTTAACCCCTAATTTTTTTGTAAAAATAAATAAGAAGAAACATTTGAAAAAATATACGCAGATACTAAATATGTTAGTTAGGTTTGAATTATCGTCGCACGAGGGCTATTGGCTATATATTATTTTAGAACCACTGTCAAGTGACGGCATGCATGTACAAAGAGTTTTGTACTTTTTTCATAAGAAACTTAATTAAAATGAAATATGAATGTGTATGATGGTTCATTTCCAATAATTAAACCTTGTATAAATTTTATTAAAATTTTGGTTTTATAACTCGATTATTTAAATATAAACACATTAAAAAATAGTTATTTCTGCAACAAGTGTGAAAAGTAATACTTTTTAAAACGAGTGGATTTTATTTCACGAGCGAGTGAAATAAGGACACGTGTTTTAAAAAGTTTACTTTTCACATGCGATGCAAACACTATTTTTTTATAATTGTGTGAAAAAAATTTCATTGGTCCAAAAATATTTCACGCGTATTAATACCTATATACATAAAAGGCGACTTCTGTTTGTCTGTATAGGAGGAAAAATTTTAAGAACCACGCCACAGATCGTCACGAAATTTGGAACAAAAATGTGTCTCATCTCCGAAACAAACATAGGCTAATAATTTTTCGAATTAGACCATTCCTTCTATCGTTTACGAACGATTTTATGTGTCCTTTCATTTAAAAAATACACCACTTTCGCTCAAACCCGATCATTTTTTCCCCTTTCGTGATGCCATTTGGCAGAAAAATTTAAATAAAACTTTTTAGAAAATAATTGAAATTGAAATTTTTTAATTTGTTTAATATTTGTTCATTGCCTTCAGAAACTAAATTAATAATTTGGAAAAATAATTAATAGATATTTCATGTGGCGTTATCCTACCAGTCCCCATTCTATTATTTTATTGTGCCCAAATGATTTTAATTATGAATTTTTTAAATACACAGTTTAGCTTATACAGAACTACGTTGTTTTTTGAAGGCCATCTCACTACAGATGCATATTAGGGTTTTATGTCTTCCTTTTTTCGCGAAATACTTTGCCAAACTCGCTAAGTTATTACAAAAAACGCTCAAAAGAGCATTTTTTTTATTAGCTGGTTGGTTGTGCGATGGTCATTGAATAAATGGTAGTATGGTACATACACTTATATCGATTTGGTAATTATTATTTTCCAACCCGTGCAACACGAGGTACATCAGCTAGTATTTAAATAAAAGCAGATCGATACATCTCTGTATTTTTTTAATATTATAAGTCTTATTTTTTTCACGCAATTATAAAAAAATTTATGCATAACAATTTTAAAGAGCAATAAAAAATTCGACTAATAAAAGAGTATGACATTCAATTTTGATCAATGATTATTTGAATCAAATGGATAATAATTACCTAAAAAATTAAAATTTCTACAGCAAATTTGGCGATAAGAATGTTGGTTTGAATATGAATGATGTGTTTGACAGTTATTGTATCATAAATATAAAACTGTGTAGGCATGGTTCTATATTTATGTGTAAATTACTGTTTTAAATTCTTATGTTGCCAATTTTTCAGGCTTTTCACGGTTTAACTGTTAAAAAATTAATTGCCAGGTTCTTTTTTTTAATATTTTTTTTTTTCATTTCAGGTGTATTGCTTAAGGCAGTTGAAGCAGTTATTTGACAACATAACAGACTAAAAGGTAGGAATTATCCATCGGTGAGATTTTGAAGTATCTTTCACTTATTTATCTTTTTAATATATTTTTATATGTAGCCTAACGAAGAAAAATAATTGTAGACGTTAGATGACTATGCTTGATGTTGTATAGTTAAAATCCAAATGTAATTCAATAGAGGCTCCTGTTGGGGACCGGAGCCTCCATTGAAGCCTATGTTAAAATGGTAATTTTTATGTACTTTTTTTGAAAAAAATAATATTTCTTTAAAAGCATTTGTCTGCTTGAGTAAAAGTTCTTTAATGTGTAGTGTATGCAAAAGAAAATATAAGCAAAATATTGAGTAGTTACTGAGAAGAAGGTACAGTTGTCCTAAAATATGCACTTTCAGAAAATGTTTAACGAAAATAACGTTTTAAATTAATATTTTAAGCACTCTTTTATGCGGAAAGTATTTTTAAAAATTAATTTATAATACTTCTAAGTGTAAACAAGATAAAATGTCAACTTTAAAAAAACAGTTAAATAATAAGCGGTAAAATTGATTCTAAATTAATACAGTTGTTAAATATCTGACCATAGTTACTGAAATACTGCTTCCATAATTAGTGAAAAAATATTAAAAAATGAATTAAATTTTTTTCTCTCTTTGTTTTAATTGTAATTCTTTTTTTAATGTATTCTTTTTTTCTTTTCAGATTCAGGGGGCTGGGGAGCTCAGTCGGTTAAGCATTCGCTTAGCATGTTGAAGGACCCAGGATCGGGTCCGGGCATCGCCAAGATAACTGCAGATCTATAAACGGCCCGTGCAGCCAAAAATGTCCGACGACCCGTGTGGCGGAAGTGCACGTTAAATATCCTTCTAACTCCTAACGCTGCGTACGAAGTCACCCCCAACTGTTGCGTTGGTGCCTACTTAGGTGTTGGCTTGTCACTTGACTGTGGTTCTTAAATACGACGCCCATCGCCAATAGCCCTCGTGTAGCTCTAGTGCGACGATAATGCAAACTACATTTTCTTTACAGATTGAAGAAAAATTCTTAGTGTGTAGCTCTAGTGTGATGTGAATCTATCCAAACGACATCAAATCGCATATATAAAATTAGAAAATGCAAAAATTGAAAAATTGTGTAATTGATTTCATAAAACTGTGTTTTGTTTCAGTTAATTTTTTTATGCACATGAACATAAATGATTTTGTAAAATGCTTTGAAGTCACTGGTTACTTAGAAGTCAATGGAAAAAATTAATTGATGAGCATAAATAATTTTTTATTTAAACTTGTTTTTATATATTCAATGACAAAATAATGTTCAGTTTTGAGTCATTTCTTTTAAATATCTACTAAATTATTTTGTATTTGTGGTAGCACGTGCAGTGTATATGTAGTCAATGTATAAATGCCAATCATTTAAGAAAAATTACCTTTTTTTATAATTGATTATTTATATTTGTATCTAATACTAATGCTACATTTGTTTTAACTGTTTCTAGCTTCTGTATTATTACTACTTCTAACAAAATAATTGTGTGTTATAGTTTGAAACATAACTTTTAATCAAGTTTGTCATCTGATATAAATAAACTTTATTGTTTTTTTTATTTTCTGTGTCCATTTGTTTTGATTGTTACTGCCAAGAACCAAAGATAAAATATTTCTTATTAAAAAGCAATTAAAAATTTAATGTAGGTAATTAATAACTTTATTTAGTTCATGCAGGAGTCTGGAATTCAGCTAAATTTGTACTATGTGTACTATGCAAATAAACTTATATTCAGATTAAATTTATATTTTACATAAAATTTTCAAATTACAGGTGATGTTTTCCTACACTTTGTTTAACTCCAGAATTAATAATTATAAGTGTATTGGATGGGTGGTGGTCTGTCATTGAATTGCCTACCCTGTTTGATTTTGTTTGTTTTGTTAAAAAAACGAAAAATGTTCATTAATGTAAAAAATATGATACAAAAGAAACTGTAAACAATGATTATTATTTCTGCTAAGAAACCATTAAGTAATCAATGTATTATAATAAATTGATTACTTAACGCTTTCCTGCCTTAAATAATATGCATCATTTACAGCTTTCTTTTTGGTATCAGACTTCTTATTATAATGAACATTATTCAATTTTTTAAAAATAAAACAAACAAAATAGAACGGGATGGCCAATTCAATGATTCCCTCACCACCAGCCATCCAACGCACCCCTTCCACCTCTCCTGCCCCTCCCCCCCCAATAAACACTTCCCCTCTCCTCTCCCCCCAACAACGACCCCGCCCCAAAGCACCCCCCCAACACCCCCCACGCCTACGTAACCCCCCCCCCCCAACTGTCAATCACGGCTATGTTTGCATAGCAAGTTTGCATCAAGTTTAAAAGCAAGGAAAATAAACATTTGCAACAAGTTTATTGCAAGTTTGCAGGTTTGATTCGTACGTTTGCTTCAAACTTGCAATGCAAACTTCCAGCAAGTTTGAATCGTGTCAACTAGGAAGTTTGAATCACGTTTGCTTCACACTTGCAGACTTGCTTTGCACACTTGCTGCAAGCGTGCAGGCTTGCATTGTAAGTTTGATGCAAGTTTGTTGCAAATGAAAATTGCTATCTGGGTAATATATATATATATTTGTATCATTATCTCCAAATTACCGTTTTAGTGGTACACATGGAATGAAAACCCTTAGAATATGAAGAAATAAAGGATTGGAATCTCTGTTGAGGTTGGCTTTGACTTGAGCTTCCGTCTTAAGCCCATTTTGAAAAAGTTTCAAATATTTTTATTATTCAAAGGAATAGTTGTTCAGATCATTTAAGGTACAGTTGATTATTCTTTGAATGCTGTATGGTCTAAATATGTTGTCAAAATAGGGCATTATTTAACTTTGATGAGTTCATAAGAGTTAATTAAACTGAGTGTTATTTCAATGTTTAGAAAAGAAGCCATATATACGCATTATTTACACTTTGACAATTGAGAGTAAAAACAATTTGGATAGACATATTTTATATTTAAAAAAACGTACCAAATTTGAAAGCAGTTTTGAAAACAACATTTAAAGGGATTTCAGACTGCGCAGTATTATTTACGTGCCGAGACAAGCACAAACAACAAATTTACTACTTTTCTTCTTTTTCTTTACAAAAAATATCAATAGTCGAGGAAATCATTCTTTTTAAATTAAAAAAATATATATTAAAATACTTCCAAAAAATCCAATAAAATTAATTGAGGTTAAACAGATGAACACGTACCTCAAGTAGTGTGTTCCCATACATTCTCATTCTTTATTTCTTACGAAAAGCAAATCGTTTAAAAGTGTACTAAGTATATCCGTTCGGAAGAAAACTCTTAAGCTGCGTTTACACAGCACGAATCTTACCTAGGTCGTTTTCACCCAGCAGTAGGGAAAACCACGATAATTAGGGAATACCAAACAACCTAAGAAAATGCGTTTACACACGTCTTTGATGTTTACCCGGGTGTTCGGCAGTGCAGTTAGAATATAATGGAATTTAAAATAACTATTTAACGAATTTCTGTCTTTTTATTTATTATCATGCTTCTTTTTTTTAAAAAAAATTCAGGCATAATTATTATACACTAACACGATTTCTTCAATAATATCCTAACACATTTGAAGTTTTCTGAAATCATTGCATCTAAGTTTATAATTTTATTTAACTGCTCAGTTGCATGTATCATTCAAACACAACTTTTTAAAAATTTTATTCCCACTGAGAAACCAAAATAATAATAATAATAATAAAATAGCTAATAAAGAAATATTTTTTTTTATTTAGAGCATCAATACCAAAGCAATCGTGCTGCCATCTATTATTAAGTTATTTAGAATATTTATATTGTCTATTTATACTATGGCATTTTAATTAACAAACAGTTATGCAATCAATAACTCAAACATTGGAGAAAAGTACATGAAAACTTAAAAAAAAAACATTAAAATATCTGTTTCTTAACTATTACAATTGAGCCATACTCTTGGTTTCAACATGCTACCAAGCGACATTAATGGCGGCCATCGGTTTTCGCTACGGATCACTGATCATACCCGGGTAGGATCTCGCTTACCCATCTCTCGACCAGGGTGATATGAAACCCACGTATCACCCAGCATTTTTCCCTATTCCATGGTGTTTGGGGATTTTTCGCCGTCTTACCTAGGTAAAACCCACCTATTTTGGCTCGTGTAAACGCGGCCTTAGTGGTAATGAACCCTACGAAGGTCAAATATGCACACACACCCCCCACGACAAGTTCTTCGAGGCCATAAAAACCGTGGTGACATATGATACCAGCTGAAAACTCAAAAGAACGCAAAAGAAATGTCCTTTTTTGTTTTTCCAGCGAGGAGGGGGACTACACCCGCACTATTTGGGGTATTAGGACGATAAAAGAGAGGTTACATTTCGCTGCTTAGGGGAAAGAACTCAAGGTCAATTGAAAATGCGAAACGGTGATTAGTTTTGAAACTAAAATTTGTCCGATATCGTTAGTTTTTCCCCGACGGGGGGGGGGGGGGGGGGTAGCCATCCCCGACAGGGGGGCTTGAGCACCCCTAGCCCCTCCGCTGCCGCCGCCCCTGGTGAACTCCCAATCAGGTCATAAAACTATTTTTCATTATATTTATCGTGGACATGATATTGAAATAAAAACCTGTGCTAATTCCCCTTTTTGTAGCACTAGTTTATTAGTAAAATATAATTGAAGACCGTTGGGGACGAAAATGAGCTGAGGACAAGATTAACAATCTGGCAACACCGGTTGTAACCGGTTTAACCCTTTCGCTACGAAGGATTTTTGCTTTCTCGTAATATTTGATAGGAATAACATTATCGAATCCTTAGTTGTTCGGGCGTTTTGGGGCGCTTCAGCAACGGAAGGGTTAATACAATACAAAAATTAATATTTACCAACCATCCTGACTAGATTAAGGATAGGCCACTTCACAGGGATGGAAATTCAAAAATATGGAACTGGGAAATAATAATCTACCTGCAGAAACTGCCTGTCCCGACTCGGAACTGGATCCAAAACATATTTTCTCTTGTCCAGGCTTCCTGGCAAAATTTCAGAAAATCACCAACTCGCCCTACAAAGACCTTTATAAGAACCACTGTCTGCAGATCGCTGAAGCAGTCTGTGAGACCTTTGGTCCCATATAATCTTTATCCATGGACACGACCTCATCATCTTCATTAATATTTGCCCACCTAACCGGGACATATGCCTAGCACCCCAAGGCCCTTGGTCATGTCGGCTGAAATGGGCACTGCAGGCCTTGGCCCATTAACAGGCTGTAACGCTGAGAAGTTCGATTTTTAGGATATTTACTACAACTAAAAAAACACACATAAATTAATCTAAAATAATCATACATTTGGATTTCATCATAAAATGATGAAATGCAAATTTTATCATCAAATCTTTCATCGAAAATTTAATAATGCTTTATTTTATTTCCGAAAGCTTCTTTTCATTAAAAATTACTGAATTAAATGATAAGGTTGCATAAGGTTTACGAAATTGTTCTCGTGTTGGAAATTGAGGAGCATTTTACTATGTCAATAAGAGATGTCGGCATTGCAGACGATGTTTCGAATTCGACTTATATGAGAAGCAGGAACTTCAAATTTTGTCGCATGCACTCGGTGTAAGGGTTTTGGACTCCACAGATTTAACGAGCACGTGGCAGTGAGTATAAATATTAAGCATAGTATATATATGTAAAAACTTTTTTGAATTTTTGAAATAAATGAAACTACACTCCGTGCCAACTTAACTTGGGGTAAAAACAAAGAGTAAAAAGGCAGAGGGAAAACGCGATTGGACCGTTAGTTGAAAAATCTTGTAAGGTAATATTTACAATGTAAATATTACCTTACAAGAGTTAAAATTTACACGATTGGACCGTTAGTTGAAAAATCTTGTAAGGTAATATTTACAATGTAAATATTACCTTACAAGAGTTTTCAACTAACGGTCCAATCGTGTAAATTTTACATACAAAATGATCTGAATGCAATTTAACCAAAATACACTTTTCATTCCGATAAAATTGCCAAATTTTCTCAAATAATATTTAAATCGGTTAGACTTGAAACAAAATTAATATTTTAAATATGTTTTCTGGATGGATTCACCAATTATTTATGGAACTCTTTATATACGCGGAAGGATCTTCTCCATAGCATATTTCTATTTACCCAACTTAGGTTGGCAAGGAGTGTAGCCTAATTTAGGATTTAAATGTTTAATATTGGATTAATTTAATGCTGTGTTTCGCGCCTTTTTTTTTCCTGTTAAAGTTGTGAGGAAGCAGGCTATATGACATATTCTGTTACAAACCTACTTATTTAAAATTGCCTTTTTTTTCTCTTTAAACTTGTTTAGTAGTGTTTCAAAATAAATCACTACTTGCTTATGCCAAAGAATACAAACACAGTTAAATGTAGTATATTTCCTTTATTTGTTTTTTAATTTAATTTTTTATTTCTTTTTTTAAAAAAGAAATTCGATCGCTGCTTCATTGTTTAAAACTCAAAGAGCCAGACGCCTTACAGAGGAACAATGGACTATCAGACTTCATTCAAATAATCAAAAATCCAAACTAAAATAACAAAAAAAAACCCCCTAAGAATAAGAAAAAAGGATTGTATAAGGAAAAACTGCCAATTTTATTTTCGAACATAGATTAAATTTATGTTTACGTTTAATCATGTACCTCTAAATGTCAAAAGAGGTTAGGCTTTTTCTTAAAATTATAGTAGCACTAGAACTACATAGCTATTCTGTCGTGGGCGGGTAAACTGAAGTAACCGCAATGAATTAGACAATTTTTCTTTAAAAATAATTAGTCTTTTTTCCGCATGCTTTTTTATAGGTTGGGGTAATTGAGTGCGTACAACAATGGTCCAAGTCATTATTAGGCGAGTTACTGCAGTTTACCTGCCCAAGGCAGTATTGGTGACGAAATTTAGAATAGCGGCAAGTGACGAGCTGACACCTGAGTAGGAGTAGGCAACCGATGCAACTGTTAAGGCCGATATCGTAAGCGTAAGTAACGGTTGCGTTGGGTGCCTATTCAAGTTCCGGCTCGTCACATGACTGTGGTTCTAAAGTACGACGCCCGTTGCCAATAGCCCTCGTGTAGCTCTAGTGCGACGATAATTCAAAACCTAACCTAACGTAAGCGTAAGCAGTGTTGGGAGTTTGGAGCATATTTAGCGTGCACTACCTCATTCGTCGGACGTTTTTGGTTGCTATGGGCCGTTTATAGGTCGGTATTTAGTTTAGCGATGAAATGTCGAAAGAGATAATGTATACAAGGAATAGTTCTATAGATTTTTTTCTTTCACTAAAATACATAAAAAAGAGCGTTTTTGAAATGGCTTTTAATGAAATTAGTCTTATCATTCAGAAAGAAAAAACTAATTTTGAGTCGAGAATTGTAATCTTTTTGAGTAATGGAGATGTATGTTAGGAGATATAGGGGAAGCTCAAAATATAGTTCAATTTTGCCCTCCTTTCTAACAAAATATTGATATTGTTTATTAATTGGTTTGTGTATAGATAAATGTAACAATTTCAAGGTAATAAATCAATTTATATTTATTCTTTCATTAGAAAATAAAAAAATTGCAAGAAACACAATTTATTTTGATTATTAATGTATTATTATAATTATTTAAGGAGTTGTTTGACTTTAATTATGCTTCAATTACGCACGGGTTATCAATATTATGTAACAAGATATTTATTTTATTTAGCATTTCATTCACTTTATACGCTGTAAAAAAACCAACTTCCCAATTTTTACCGATAATGTATCAGTAAAAATTGTATCAGGAACTTCCCCTAAAAATTTAGATGCAATCCTTCATAATGCCAGCAACTTTCCTGGAAATGTCAAATAATGTCTATTTGAATGCAAAAGATTTGCCCAGAATTTAGCACATTAATCTTTTTTACTTCTTTGTAATTTTTTGTATGCTGCTTTGAGCTGTATCTGTCGGATTCGATCCACCAATCCATGGACCCATCCATTAAAACGAATCATAACTTGCGGCCATGGTTACTTTCTGACAACATGCATTATATTGAACTGAACACGAAATATTATGGTTAAGGAATTATGTTTCTGAGGAAATCCTGAATGTCCAAAAAGCTAAGTAAAATGCCAAGAATTTTTGCTATGTACAAGAGAATTTTTTTACTATAAATCATAACAAAGTAAATCAGTTAATGCGTGTGATTACGAAAAAATTTGACCTTTATGCCCTCGTTTTTCTCTAAAACTTTTAAGAGTTTATCTATGTTATTCCAAACCACACATTTCAATCGCAATAAAAACACTCCACGTTTTCTAATTTTGAATGGTTTTACGTAAAGATATCCATGTTTGTTTCCTCATCAAACTTCGGGGACTTGCATTTTCAAGTACTTTCTGTTTTATCTCAGTATTTACAAGACAAAGCGTTCTATGTAGTGGACCGCCGTATATTTATTCTTATCTATTGTGTCTTTAGAGGGAAAATTAAGAAGACAGGTTGAAACCGATACAACAAAGAAAGTTCCGCCGTTGTGGACGCATACGTTACATGTTTCTCAGAATAGAATTTTCGCTTGCTTTAGTTGGATGCTGCCACCGCTGGTTTCCTTAATTATTAGTTTATTTTTTATTCTTGGGAAAATATTAACTTAAAAAATGTTTATTTCCAAAAAGATGCTGATTCTGCTCTCATTGTGGACAGGAATATTTTGTAATTATGCCTGCTATTCGATCATTGCTCCGTTTTTTCCACAGCTGGTAAGTAAAAAACATTTAATGTATTAAAAAAATATGTTAATAAATTATATTAAAAAAGGCTTTTTGTCAGGTTTGATGGGTTTTTCTCCCGTCCAAAACTAATATTTCCCATCCCAGTGGGAAAAACTGGTAAATATCGGGAGAAATTGGTAAATACCGGGATAAACTGGGAAATACCTCTTTCTATCTGTGAAAAACTGGGAAATACATATTTTCAGATATATACCTTACCATGGAAATTATTTGAGATCCTTATTAAAAATTGAGTTCTTAATTAAAATTAAATTCCATAATTAAATTTTTTATAAAAATAGATTAAAATAGATAAAAAATAGATATTAAAATCCTTTTAATAAAAACCATTAAATCAATAACTTTTAGTAATGAATTGTTTCAATAATTATGTTTTTCCCAGCTAGGAAAACCTAATTTTTCCCAGGACAGTAAATAACGGTTATTAGCATGGTATTTACCGGGGGCGGTAAATACAGTCAATAAATTCAGAGAAACAATTAATTTTGAGTCGAGAATTGTAATCTTTTTGAGTAATTTAGACGAGTGATTGTGGAAACTAGCACTAAATATAATTCAACTCTTTGCCCCCACTTCCTTTGTTTTCATTAACGTTAAACATTAACACTAATTTTAACTTTTTTTTTATTACTTTGATGAAAGTGATTACATATACATATGAAGAAGCATAATTATTAATTAAAACATCTGTAAAATATGATATAGATAGATAACACATAAATAACTTTTATCAGTTAATTGTTAGTATCATATGATATAAAGTTCTATCAATGAATTCAATATGCCATTGAAAACAACATTTTAAGCGGACTACTGAAACGACTTTAGGTCAATACCAGGTATACCAGATCTAAAAAATGGCACTTTTGTATCAGCTTGCTAGAATATTTATAATAAGCCTATTGCATAAATGAAGCTAGTTTTTTATATTATTTTTTATATCATTTTTATTGTTTTATTCCTGAAATATTTTCATTATAGTACATTGCAAAAATAGTTAATGCGGTGACACTTAGTAACATGCAATTCTGCATTATTGTCAGTACGATGCTTGTGTATTTGATTGATAATAATAATATCTAAGAGAAATATTTTTTTACTTTATATATTTTAGTCAAATAAGGATATTGGCTCAAATATTTTTTTTAATGTCATTGTATAAATAATATTTTAAAGTGTTGTACTTACACAGTACCGAGGGTCAGTTTAGCATTTCTTAATTTTTAAAAAATAGATTAAAGTTAGATTTATTTAAAAATTATAATGTATTCATATCACAAATTTATAACCTTAAGGTTTATACTTAATTTTAAAGTAATAAAATGTAAATATTTTTTAAAAGTCATACAAAAACGTCGGTTGTATACTTTATATGAGACAAAATTTTAATGTTATACAAATTTAAAATTTAATTTATCTCAACAGTGATGCACAAAAATTTAGGCACTAAGGGGAATCATGAAAAAATTCCCAATATTTAATATTTTCAAGTAGTTTTGAATTAATATATATATTCTTAGGAAGCATAAAATAATAGAGTAAAAATTAAAGAAAAATTGATCTGCGTCCAACAAATAAAAACTTTCAAAACTTTTCTCGCCACTAAAGTATCGGCACAAGAATCAGTTTTATGCAAATTCACTATAGAAAGTGTTTATGTCATCAAACGAAATAGTTTTTTTAAAATTGATTTCAAAGGTTTAAGGTAATTTTTAATGCTTATATTCATGCCCAAATCAACTGAATTTTCTAATGAAGAAATTATAAGGATGTGGATATTGAAATCCAAAGGTAAATCTGTTTTTGATATTTTTACCAAATTGAAGCGTTTCAAAAGAGGTGTTTATAAATTGTTAACAGCACGTGGCTATCGATATCAACCAAAATCACGGACAGGAAGACCTTAAATCTCCAGAAAATGAGATGACAGAAAAATAAGAAAACTGGCTTTAAACCGGCATTGCCCTTCAAATCAAGCTAAAAGCTTGATTATGGCTAAAGTCTCACGTGAAACTATCAAGAGTAGAATCAAGAAATGTGGATACTTGATTAAATCAATACTGAAGGGCAAGCCTCGCTTGCTCTCTCATCATAAAGGTGCGCCACTGCAATGGGCTCAACAATACATGTGAAGAGTACAGGGGAAAAACCGCTTGATTTTTTAGAGAAGGCTTTCCTCAATATCTTTGGCGATGATAGCGAGAAATCGCTTAAACTTGTGTAAAGAAACCGGTTACTCGCTTTGTTTTTCTTTCGCGGCAACCCTGATTCACGCCAGAGATCAGTGGACACAAGTCACATGTTTGTACAGCGAGTGAAGAACCGAACGAAAAACCGGTTTCATGTCGCCAATGTCCGCCAAGCATACATAATTACGGGAAGCCTCCTAATAAATCAAGCGGTTCTTCCCCTGTACTCTCCATGTATTACAACGACGAATGGCTGCAAGTGATCTTCAGCGACGAAAAAAAAAAAAAGGACCTAGATGGTCCCGAATGGTATGATCTGCGTAAAAACTGCATCATACAATTCAGCCGACGTCAAAGTGTTGGTCCCGTAATGGTGCGGGGAGGTTTTGTATTCAACGGCCAGACTTTCTTAGCCTTAAAAAAAGGAAAACAAAACTCGGAGGAATACCATGCGACTCCCGACAACATTTTACTACATTGTGGGGAGATTTTCGGCGGTCCAAATTGGAAATCTTAACAAGATAATGAGACCATGCATACATCAAGGTTAACTAAAGAGTGGCTTAGAGCCAGTAATATCACAGTTCTTGATGCTTACAGTCTCTGCTTACAGTCCGGACCTAATACCCATAAAAAATGTTTGGTAAGTCCTTATTATAGTAGTTTATGCCAATGGTAAACAATATTCCCCCGTTGAGCTAATGGAAGCTATTGTAATGGCGTGTTATGAAATCGAGCCTGATACCTTACAAATGCTAGTTCTTTCTATGGAAACGAGGGTTTTAGAAGTAATAAAACAACAAAGAAGCTATACGAAATACAAATGAATAGTTCATAAAAAGATTTTACCTTGTGTATCAATACTTTTGGATAACACTTAAACTTTGTGTTGTGCCTAAACTTTTGTGCAACACTGTAAATATACAAAATACTCACTCTGAGTTGTATACTGTATAATTAGATTGATAGTTTAAACGGAATATTTTTTGTGCACAATTTTTCGTGATTTTTACAATCTGTTTTAAGAATTATTAACTAACAAAAGGATGATATCTTTAACACTTTTGTTTCACCTGTTTGTAGGCACGAAAGAAAGGCCTCAGTGCAGAACAATACTCATTTGTGTTTGGAATGTACAGTCTTTCTCAAATCATTTTTAGCGTCCTGGTAGGAAGGAGTGTAAGTATCAATTTTACAAGAAGATAAAAATTACATTTCCGATTAACCCTCTGCGGGATAAGTAAGTCGGCTAAAGTGTAAACTATTTTTCACTGAATGAAATATAAAATTTAAATTTTTAATTAAAAATATAATTTCTTAAAATTTTCTTTTAATATATTTCTGTAGCAGATAATTTCTGTAGCAGATAATTTCTGTAGCAGATTATAAAGAATTCCTACAGCTTAAAATTATTAAATTTAATAAAATTATAAAACTGTTAAATTTAGTAAAAATATAAAATTGTTAAAATCAGTAAAAATATAAATTGCTAAATTCAGTAAAAATATAAAATTGTTAAATTCAGTAAGAATATGAAATTGTTAAACTTAGTAAAATTATAAACTTGTTAAATTTAGTAAAATCATAAAATTGTTAAATTTAGTGAAATTATAAAATTATTTAATTTAGTAAAATTATAAAATTGTTAAATTTAATAAATTATAAAATTGTTAAATTTAATAAAATTATAGAATTGTTAAATTTAGTAAAATTATAAAATTGTTAAATTAAGTGACAAATAAAATTTTTATATTTAGTAAAATTACAAAATTGTTAAATTTACTCACATGCAGTTCACCATAATAATTCCCTTAATTAAATCACGCTAAACACATTGACAAATTTTGTTTATTAGTAATTAGTAAAAATCAATTTTAATGCGAACAATTATTTTTATACTTGGTGAATCACAATACTGTTGTCAACCATCTAGGAACAAATGCGCAGTTAGAAAGAAAACATGCAAAAGAGGTTAAATAAAGCACATGAGCGAGAATGGAATAATTTGATATATTAGCATAAAAGGAAGACTTTAAAAATACAGAAGGAATTATATTTATTGTTAATTCGGAAATTTTTAAATAGTCACTTATAATGCACATGCAGCGAGAGAGAAGGAGAAAGATAGAGAGATAAAGTGTTAATGAATAAATCCTAATGAATACACAGTTTTTTTTAACCAAATAATTTGTTTAATATTTGAATTTTAAAATAAATTCCACAAATTTGTTTTTTGTAGCTCACCAAAATTGGTGCGAAATTCATAGTTGTTGCAGGTCTTTTCATGACTGGGGGCTCTACAATTTTATTTGGGTAAGGCTGTTCTAAGTTTAATATTTAATATTGATTTTACCAATATATTAAATGAATATTAATTATTAATATTTTATACAAATTTAAGATTGACAAATAGCTTAGTAATATTCTTTATATTCAAAAGTTAGAGGCTTTATTTTAATAATTATTGTGTCTTGTTTAAATTCAAACCAACTGAGAATGGAAGTGAAATATGTTATGCATTTACCACGGAATGTTTAAAGGCCCTATATCTCAGCTTACTTTGACATCCACAGAGAGCTGAGATTCATTATAGTTTGAGCGTCAAAACTGGTAGCGAGAGTCGCCTAGATGGTGCCACAAAAAATGGCTCTCAGTTCTGGGGAATATGCCAATGTTGCAGCCAATGTTGCAGCCAGTGGTGAAAAGTGGGGAAAAAATAAGTGGGGGGATGCCTTCAATTAGAATCCCTTTCTCCATCCCCTCCTCTATGGATTATGGATTTGAGAGATATAAGAAGTGGGGGGATGGATAGCCATTTTCTTAAAAAGTGGGGTGACGCGTCACCCGGCGTCTACCCCCACTTGCAGCCCCAATAGAGGAAAAATAAATATATAACTGTTATCTTGTATTATTATGATTATTGCTTTAGTTTGGGCTTACGGGGATTGTGTCAAAAAGGACAGTTCGAATAAAAATTAATTTATTTAGACTACCCCTTCACGTCTGACACTCGTAATACTTATAAGTTAGAGAATTCAGAACTTTTACCAGCTAGTTTTTATTGGTCAAAATTTTTGTGCCGAAGTTTTTACGCATTTTTTTTTCTTTGGCTTCTTCTATTTCATTATTAGCTTCTTCTATAACATTGGGTCTATTTTTTTTATTTAATTTTTGAAAGGAATTAATTTTTTTTTCTGTGATTCTCAGCTGTCTCGAACGTAGTCCTGGAGGAGCCATGTTCTTCTGGTTATGTATGGCAGTTCGCGCAGTCGAAGGAGCAGGTTTCGCAGCCTACCTTACCAGTTCATTGGCAGTCGTGGTCAGAACGTTCCCAACCAATCCAGGGTACTATGTGGTAAGTTAGTGTTTTTCTTTGTTTTTATTGAATAAAAATAAATTTGATTTGTAACGTGCAAACGCAATCTGAATCAACGTAACTTATTCTTTGTATCAAGACCAGATTTTTCATCCGGCTGGTAGGGTGGTTACGACTTGTAGGCGAGTTTGCGAGTTGGCCCGGGTTCAAATCGTGGATACGGCAAATATTTTCGGGCTGGATCAGCTGGATACTTGTGTTATCCCGAGTACATACGGAGAACGCACTTATTAAATCTGTGGGTACGAGCAAAGCCTCCTAGAAAGAAGTGAAAGGGAAAAAAAATACGAGATGCAATAATAATGCAATAATATTTGCCCCCTTTCGCTTCTTCTTTCTAGGAGGCTCGAGTCCGAGAGTCCTGTGGACGGTCATAGTGCAGTTATTATAGTTGCAGATTGCAGATGGTATAGAGAAAAATGTCCCTTCATTCCAGGGACCGGCCAAAATTGAGGAGGTGGGGTACTCTTGGAGCAAACGTCAGACATCCACTCTCACGGGTGCTCAAAGCCTTATTCCTCAGGAAGCTCCAGTGCACCTCTCTTGTCTTCCAGGATATAACCTGGAGGCACACGGCAACAACAACGATCAACCTTTGCACCGAACTCCGAATCCTCTCTCACAGCAAAACCGGGGTTGACTAAATAAATAGCATGCAAATGAACTGTCGAAATAGTTCTACCTTTAAAATTAATAAAGAAATTGAAAATGGAAGCAGGAAGGATTCTATGTTATGTGAAATGTGAAGATACCGTTTCATTGTGGAGGCTTTCATAATAAGATAAACATTTAGTATATTTACTCTCTTTTGGAGGCATTTACCGCACACAATGACAAAATTAAGCGTTGTGCAATCAGTTACGATAATGGGTTCTACTCGAAGCTACTGATGTTTGTTGAAAGATATTATTGTTGTGCTATTGAAAAATAAGAATTATTTCGAATAACCGATTAAGCTATGCATTTTCCTTCATTAGGATGGAACCATTGTCCGATAACAAATCGTTTCCTAAGGTAAACGTTGTGTAAAATACTTAAGATATTTTTCAATAGAGTACTTGATCTTGATAAAGCATAATGCAAAGCAGTTTATACATTGCAAAATAATTGTTTAGTGTTACGACGATTTTGGGATATAACGTTACACGCTAACCTTAATTCCGGAGTAAGCCGACGAATAATACCCCCTTTAAGGGATTGAACGTTAAATATTCTTCCAAGTCCTAACGCTGCGTACGATGTCGCCCTTAGGGTTGCGTTGGGTGCCTATTCAAGTGTCGACTCGTCACTTGATTTTGGTTCTAAAACACGAAGCCCGTCGTGTATCTCTAGTGCGACGATAATTCAAACATAACCTAATCTAACTGGAGTTAGTAGACTAAACTCAGATTATGTAAGGGGCCTTCCACACACGCTGTGTAACCTTCCACAGACAGCAAATCATAAATGGCCTGAAGGGAAAAAAATGTTAGGCATTGAGTTTAGCGAAGTTCTTGCAGGTCGAAGGTTTGCAAGATCGAGTCTTGATTAGTATAAATTTTGGTTTATGTATAAATTTTTAAAAATTACCCCAAAATATCGCTTCATAGTTTTACACTGGTATGTGTAATGTTCTACTCCATCAAAAGCTGTTAAACTCCCCACTTTAAATTTGGAGCAAGGTAGTTGAATAACAAACTAAACCGTACTGCTAAATTTACTACGTGGTATCCCTAATCTAAATATTTCCGAGTATAAGGCAAAAATATTTCTGCATGTGCACTCAGAAATACATAATAAAGCTATTTATTTAAAGATAAAAAGCATACAATAATAGAAAAATTCTAAATCGAATTACCGGTGTTTAAAGATTTCTTTTTAGTTTCTAATCTTTCTTTTTAACATGAAAAGGTAAAAACGGGAAGTTAAGCGAAACATTTGTGTTCTAAAAGATAATATTTACCTTTTACGAGCATTAAATCATCTTGTTGTAAGAGTGAAAATACAGTTTTAAATGACGTTTCAAAGAAACATAATGTCTAAAAGATATCGCTATCAGGGAAAGTCTCAGTTCACGGTCAACAACTCTTTCTATTTTAGCTTAGAATTTAATTTTTGTTGTCGTATTTCTTATCAAGCACGACAGTTTATTTATTTAAGAAGTTATCCATGAATTTTCCATGAATATTTCATTTTATGTTTTTAAGTTACATAATTTTAGGCTTACTTCCTAATTAATTTAAAATAACAGCGTAAATGAATTTTATACAGGGTGTCAGTAAAAGAATGTCCGAGTTTTAATGGTATATTACAGCAGTGTATTTTATACAAAATATATAAAATCATACATGAAATTGAAGGAAAACTAACATAGTTTTTCCTATAAGTGCTCAATGTGTGCGCCTTTAGTGATACGGCACACATCCAAACGAAAGTGCAATTCTTCCCATACTGTCTGTAGCAAGTCCGGAGTAATGGATCCTGTGTAACTGTGAAAACGATGTAGAGCTACAAGCGCATGCGCTTATCTAAGACTGATGGAGTTATTCTTTATTCGTGAATTTCAACTACAACTGTCGGACGATTACAGCTTATACTATTACAATTTGAAACTCGGACATTATTTACAGACATCCTGTATAATTTTTTTCATAACAAGTGAATTAGTATTTTTTTTTGTATTGAAGTAGTATTTAACACATTTAACTTTTTGTGACGTACAATAATCTGTAAAAATAATACGTAGTCCGACAGTGATTTTCTCTGCTATATAATGACACAACTGCTATTTCTCTATTCTAGGGTTTGACAGAAACAATTGTAACTATTGCTATGATATCCGGACCCCCACTGGGAAGTTTTCTGTATACGGTAATATAAGAACTATATTTTACTTTAGTTTACTTATAAATTAAATACGTAGCAACTTTAATAAAAGAAAATGCCTATTTTTATGTTTTAATCCTTTTTTAAACAGATAGGAGGATACAGCTGTCCTTTCGTGTCATTTGGTGGTGTTATTATGGTCATGAGCTGTGTCTCTTATTTTCTTATCACTGAAGAAAAGTCAGGTACGGTGGTGCATTAAGGCGAATGAGCCCGAATGACTGCGGGTCTCCAAACCAAAGTGCTTCTGTGTTAATCTAATGAAAAAATCTGTATATGTATTTTCTGAGCGACATTTCTCCGGCTGTATTGAATGTTTTTACAAACGCGTTTTTTTATGTATGATAAATGTAGCTGACTTACAGGTCTCTATAATTCCATTTTTTAAAATTGGTTACAATATTTTTTTGAATCTTTCAATAAATAATTTTTCAAAAAAACATTCGAACCAATTTCAAAAAGTATGATTATAGATAGTACCTGTAAGGAAAGCTACAATTATCTTATAAAAAACCGTTTGAAAAAATATTTAATACAGCCGGAGACATGTAGCTTATAAAATATTTTTTCCCACATTTGATTAACACAGAGACACTTTGGTTTGGATACCAGCGATAGATTGGGCTCATTCTCCCTTAAGCATAAAAATCGAAAAGCTAAATTATTTCTTTATGATAATAATTGAAAAACATTGATATAAATGATTAATTTTAAAGCATATTTCTTTGGGCAAATGATCAGGCCTTTGAGGTCTCAACACAAACGGAACTCGTAATGCTGGATGGGGATTTTTTTTTAATTTTTTATGTAATATAAAAAAATATCGAATACAGTAAGTAGAAAGTTATGTCTCTCCTTTAAGTTTAATTAAACATAGCAGAAGCGTATATTTTATCAAAGAACAATGAAATAGCAATTATCACCGACAAATACTTTACTTTCTAATTATCAAATTCAATTTATTAAGCCAAATAATTATCATTCTAATTATTATTTAGTTTAAATTCAATTTATTCAGATTATTATATTCTGTATTTGTTTGATTCTCTATGGTGGTTGTTTCACGTTTTCAAAAACTCCAGCGGTCTTGTTAATTTTTTTTTGTCTGGCATTACTTTTGTTTTAGTATTGGAAAAAGAGTTTTCCAAGAATATTTTACTTAATATTTTTTTTTTAAAGCTAACTTCTTGCTGTGCTGTTGGTTGTTAAAAACATTCGTCGAAGAAAGCTTGCACAAAAAAAAGTTTATTTCATCGGTCATTTAAAAATTGAAACCGAAGCAACCATTAAAATCGCAGAAAATGAAAACAAAAGCGTTACATCATCTGAACATTAAAATAGGAACGTTAGAACTCTAAAAATTATCTGGTAATTATATCAAACCATCATCTAGTAATTATAGTACTATGATCTAGTAATATCATCTAGTTATTATATCAAATATAATTTACTAGATGCTGAGAAGCCTGGTGATCCGGACTCGCTGACTCTGAGGGAAGTGCTTCGCATTCTGAAGTTGCCCGCGGGCGCCATGGTGCTGGTCAGCGTAACCGCCAACGTCACAGCCGATTCCTTCATACTCATCTCTCTCAGCGAACATCTCGCACAGGTAAATACCCAAAGACTTGATAAAAATTAGTACAAATCGCACAGTTCGTGGAAAAGTGGCCGATCGGACAAATGTGACTTTTCGTGTTTTAAATGCTATAATATTCAAAAATTAAAAAACTAAAGATTATATTAAATATTAAATCAATTGGTAGAATAGTTAAAAATACGGTAAGCGAATCCTTATTTTTTTCTATAATGAAGTACAATAGAAAAAATAAATTTCAGACGATTTTTCTGAAAAGAGCATTTTGCCGATAGATCATGTACAAGGTGTGATATTATCCAATAGCGGGCCAACATATCACTAACAAAATCACGTTAGTTATTATCATTAGCAATATTTAAAAAAATTAAAATTGAATTTTTTTTGGAAATTCTAAAACAGTAATTTTGCCGTTTAAGTATTCAAATATAGTAATAACACATTTTTAACAAAGAAATTTATGTATGGTGCATTAAGCGAACCAGTACCCCTAAAAATAATCGCTTTTTAACAATATACAGGGTGGCCCAAAAGTAGCATTGTAGTTTTTTATGTACCATTGGTAAGAACTTTGGCTTATTTAGAACAGATAATTGGCATAGTCGTGCTTAGTTTTGTTGGTCGGCTTCAATAAAGTCGCACTACAGCGTATCTTATCCAAAGAGTAGATATTCGTTTTGTGCTTTTGTTTATAAGTGTAAACCACTGCTGAGAATCTGAGTCAGGATCACCGATGGTGTATCCTTAAGACCATCTGAAAGTATGAAAATGCAGAGACATTACATTCATAACATTAGTAGTATGTTATGAATGTATGTTATGAATGCTTTATGTTTATGAAGTAGCATAACATTCATAAACATAAAAAGAAGTCCATTCGACAAGCGTCTCGAGAGCTTACTATATCTAGATCAACGTTACAACGCATGATAGACCAGCTGAGCCAGAAAGCATACCGCTCAGTTACGAGGCCTTCTTGTTGACGATCCTAATTACAGTTCTGTGAGATAATGCACAATCAACTGACTGAACAACTAGGCATGCTTTCCAAAAATAACTGTTGCTGTATAAATAACTGTATACCTAACTAACTGTAAGGCTACTTTTGGGCCACCCTGTATTTAATGCTCACTGAAACAGCAGCGGTATAAAACCGAAGTTAACTATCTTGTAATACCTGGTCAACCAGTATCTTTACTTATAGATAGTGGGTTTACTTCATTCATGCCATGGGTTTACTCCATTCATGGGTTTACCTTTACTTCATTCATTGGTAACACACCCTTAAATAACGGTGCTGTCTTAATAATGGTACACATTTCCTTTTAAAAGAATGGAAATTTAAGATTTATAGTCGTCACTGATGAATTGTTACTGTATTTTGAATAGGCTAGCATCGTTTTCAGATATCTTGTGTATGAAAAATAATCAAACATATTAATAATTTTTGTTTTAAAACACTTTGAAAATATTATAGTTAATTCAATTACAATTCAATACATTTATTTAAAATACAATTTTTTTCAGAATTATATTTACTTTCAGATTGTTGAAACATGATTACTTAAAATATATTGTATACTGACCTATTTGTACCTGAAACGTTTTGCCTTATAGTTTAATCTAACTCCTATGGTAGTTGGCTCCATATATCTATGCCTCTTTCTGTCCTATGGTTTAAGTTCTCCACTATCTGGAAGAATCGCTGATAAAATGGTATCTATACATTTTTTTTTTAAATTTACCAGCTTAAATGCTCTTATTGCGTATTAAAGTGAATTGAAATTTATGAGTACTAAAAATTAAACAGTTTTAGTTAAAGAATTTTACAGTAAATATCTTTTCGAATTAATCATATTTCATTCAAAAAGTAATCTATTAACTTTAATCTTTTTCATTTAACTAATTTTATTTCTACTGTTTATTTATATCTATGCAGTGTTAATTTTAGAATTCTAAAATATAGTAGTAATTTTCTTTAAATTAATAATCGTTTAAATTTTGCAATGCAACTTCCTTACTATATATATTTTTTATTTCCAAACACAATGCCGACTTCTTCAATGTCATCTTCAATTTAAAAAATCGAAACTTTTATTAACCAATAGAGATAAACTTTTATAAACACTATTTACTTCGAAAATTGTGTTCTGTAAAACCATTTTTACTGCGAGGGTATATTTGTAGTAGCAAAAACAGCGGAAGAAATTCGCGATTCGCCGGAATTGCTGCAGTTTTCCCCACTACAAGCGTACTATCGCAGTAAAACTAGTTTTACAGAATTCTTTTTCCACCGTAAAAAGTGCTTTACAAGACATTAATTCCCTTATTTATAGAAAATGTCCCCAAATTCAAAACTAAAAATATGAATAGTTACGTTCTTTTTTTCAGGGCGGGGAATTTTTGCTGCAAAGTGGAGGGTGTATGATCATGACAGTAGCTTTTAGTCTCATTGGACCTGGATCTTTTCTCAACATGCAACCGTAAGAAGATTTTAAAATTGGATTTGAGACTTAAAAATTAAAAGGCGTATATTGACTGCATTAAATCTATATTAGGACTTCGTGGAATTAGGATTTTAAAATTTAGTTCTTTTTGAATAAAGAATAATAATTTTTCATAAATATTAAAAACTAAGTTGGGCCTTTGCATTTAAGGATATTCAGTCCCCCGAAATCGATGAAAATATCGATAAATTTGTGTCTTAAAATGCTATTTAAGCGGGATTTATCGATATAAATTCTCTGTTTTAGACTATTTTACAAATATTTATCAAAAAAATATTTACGCCAATCCCAATAAAAAAATATGTACCCAGTTTCCTTAATTCCATACTCAATATTACAATAGAATTAAAAAAAAAAAAAAAGATTAGTAAGAAACCTATATTTCCAATAACTTAATTCTAATGTTTCTTCTCATTTCACAGCTGTTTTTATTACAAAAAACTATAGAATTAAAAAAAAAAAAGATTAGTAAGAAACCTATATTTCCAATAACTTAATTCTAATGTTTCTTCTCATTTCACAGCTGTTTTTATTACAAAAAACTATAAAAATAACGATATGTTCTCTTCTTTTTTGCAGATCAAATTAATCTTTTGGTTCAGAAATCAGTCACGTGATTTTCGAAGTAAACTACTCAATAGTAGTTAAGGCAAAAAAAAAAAAATAATAATAATAATAAGACGACATATCATGCGTTTCACGGTATCTATCCATTTTAACCCATATTATACAATTCCAATTACCTTAAGCAACTGGGACCTAACCACGGAATAATAAGAAATTCGGATAATTGGCGTATTTCGGGAAAAGGGTGTATTTCAATCAATGCTTAATGCATCTTTAAATTGTGAGATCATGTAGTTCTATATGTTCTATCATGTAGTTCTATGCTAGCCTCGAGAAGACTTTCTTTCCCCATCCCTTTGCTTGGTCGTCTAGGAAATGGGTTAGCATTGCTTTTCAAAAACTAACGCTTTTGAGGTCCTGTTGTGAGGTGAGGTTGACAATCCGAACCGTTAAAAAACAAGTAGTTTGGGGGAAAAAACATGCTCACGCCGTTTAAAAAAAAAACATGCGGGGATGGGGAAGGAAAATGTTTTCGAAACTTGCATTCTAAATAGACAAGGTATAGTTTCGGACCAGATAGGACTCAAACAGCAGTGAGATCGAATTGTAAAATGAACTATAACTAGTTCTATTAAATAAATAATATATGAAGATAGTAGATTGATAACATATTTTTGTTTTTTAATGCATATTTGTTTGTAATTTTATACTGAATTATTATTTTGTTTTAGGAAAGTTGCTCTTATCGTTGCTGGCTTGTTGCTAAAAGGTCTTGGAGCAGGTCCCTTGATATCATGCTCCTATTCAGCTGCACTCAGGGCAGCAAAGTAAATACTGAAAGCGTTTAGTGTTTCTTTCATTTTAGAGACTAAGATAGCCACAATTTATTTTTTATAATTGCGTGAAAAAAAGCCGACTTTTACATTATAATTTCAATATCAGACGCGTGCACAAAGCTGGACTTTTTGAAACAGTGAAAAAAAGTACTTTTTTTCACCCAAAAGCAGTGAAAAAAAGACTTTGTCGCACTCTTTTTATAAGATGCCAACATTTCAAGTAAAATTTCGATTTGATAATACTCATAAAATCCAAAGATTTATCGATCTGCTGTATTTAAAAATATTATGCGCGTGAATTATTTTTGAATCAATGAATTTTTTTTCTCGCGATGGGAATATTTCTTAAGTCACGCCCTTCGAACTGCGAGTTCATTGGCTGCTTTCTTTGACAAAATGTTGAAACACGCTTATTGGTTTTTTATAGCGTCACGCGCTCCGAACTGCGAGTTCATTGGTTGTTTTCCTTGACATCTCTTAGTCTATTTTAGTCTAATTAGCACGTGAATTATTTTTGAACCAATGAGATTTGATTTTTTTCACGCAATTATAAAAAATAGTGTATGAAACACGTGCGAAAAGTAAACTTTTTAAAACACGTGTCTTTATTTCACTCGCTCGTACCTCGCTCGTGAAATAAAATCCACTTGTTTTAAAAAGCATTACTTTTCGCACTAGTTGCATAAATATCTAATTTTGGGAACAACTATGATATAATGCAGTCTGTTAATTCATTTGCGACTTTTGGTGAGCTTGAAATATTCAAGTATAGGGTTGCTAAACTTATAGAGTTGTATGAAATATGAATGTTTACCACATTTTTACATTTTTGTTGCTTGGCAACGTAACTCTAATCGCCCAACCTACCATTACATCATATCTGTTCCATTTCTTGACAATATGAGGAATAATTGAAATAGAAGATTATGGCAAATTAGCCGATTCTGAAAGTCTAGAGTAACCATTCCGGTATAGTGAGAGTTAAACTCATAAACTATAGTACCGAGGATTAGCGTTTTTGCTGTTCGGCCTATGTAGAAACACATGAGCATATTTAATTTAACATTTAATAAAATTATGAAATATTTAAGATTTGAAATCGTAAATAACGTTTAAAAGAAATTTTTGGTGTTTTATCCACTTATTCTCTGGTAGTACTCTTTTCTATTGATTTCAGATTCTTTTTAACAAAAAAAAAATGAGTATCAATTAAAAAAATTGTAACTGTTAATAATTCTCAACTATTTCTATATTTTAATTTATAGAGAGCGAGTTCATGTCTGTAGTTCATTTATAATGGTTACCTATTTAATATTTTTTAGGAGTTCTGGACTTCCGGAGGACTTTCGAACGTATAGCTTGGTATCCACATTGGTTTCATTTGCTATCCCTTTAGGGTATGTTTTAGAATCAAATTTATATAGTAGTAATAATTATTTTAATAAGTTAATTTTTTATATATATAATTGTTGCATGTCGTTATTTTTAAAATTCAATTACTTTACACATTTATGTTTTGAAATAATCAACTATATTTTAAATATTTGCAGCAACCTTGTGGGTGGAGTTACAACTGGTATAATGACTGAAAATTTAGGAATGAGAATTTCTACGACTTTTTACAGTGGCATTTTTCTAATTTTGGCAAGTATTGCAAGATCACTGTTTTTTTTTAATATTCAATCTTACTCTTTTAGAAACGGAACCACATTCGTCTATTGCAATTTATGGAAATTAAGAAGAATTTTTTCTAACTGAATTACTTAATAAAAGCATGTTATTAATATATTACTTAAATTAATCAAAAAAAACTTAATTAAATGAGAACCTATCAAACTAACTGAATCAAGCTAATTGTTTTTGGACCTCCTTTTAGGCGGTCATATCCAAAATTATATTGAAATGATTAATTATTTTTTCCCCCTTTAATTTACTTACTCGATAGTATTGCACTCTGTATTGATGCAGGGGGCTGGGGAGCCCAGTTGTTTAGGCACTCGCCGAGCATGCGAAAGGTCCCAGATTCAGGTCCGTGCATTACCAAAATAACTGCCAACCTATAAACGGCCCATACAGCATACAGCCCAAAAATGTCCGAAGAATAATACTTCGTGAGGGGAGTGCACGTTAAATATGCTCCAAAGTCCTAACGCTGCGTACGATGTCGCCCTTAACGTTTGCGTTGGGTGCCTATCCGGGTGTTGGCTCGTCATAGAGTCCCGCTTATTCGAAAGGTACGGGACCGAAGCACTTTTGGTTAATCGAGATTCCATAGGAATTTTCGGATGATCGGGAATCATCCACTTCACACCTAGAAAAACTCTGGCGAGTGTTCGCCTCATTCTTACTGGCCGAAAAGGAACTATGAAGCGCTTCCTAATTCCGAGTCTAGCAAATGCAGCATTTTGCATAGGGAAGCTACAAAAGTCTTAGATCAGGCAGGCCCTTAGATTCATAGAAGCGCAAGATGAAACCAATACTTCAGGCGTTCTCTTGTTTAAAAGATGACGGGATAAAATTGAGTAGCAAAAAATAAAAAATTACTGCATATTTTGATAAAATCCAACTTTGTAAGTACGTATTTATTTTTTTGTGTATTTCTTTATTTATGCATATGCATTTCATATTTTAGCAAAATAAAAAAAGGAGCCTTTCGGTTAAGACGAATTTTGGATAAACGGAACTATACTGTAAATTGTAATTAATTGAAAATAATATAAAATGTGATATAATTTACGCATTTTAATAATGGATAAATAATTCAAAGGGTTGAAAATTAAGCTACTCCCCACCACCAAAAAAAAAAAAAAAAAAATTCTGTATTCGCCACTGACTTCAACCAATCCTGCTTTTAATTTTAACTTCTTATCGATTCCAGGCTTTCATCTGCCTGGCCGTCCACTTCTACGAGCCCTACCTCCAGAGGAAAACCCAGGAGCTGAAGTGGCTGCGGATGAAGCAGAACCTGATCAAGGGCGAAGAAATGCCGCTGATGAACAAGGGGCAGATATCCACCATCTACAGGACGACCTGCGAGAGCGGCAGCATATTCGTCGCGAACAACGGACACTGTCCACCTATTCAGAACGAGAAACTGGACAGCGATCGTGGGCCACCTATTCTTGTGACTAGGAAGAACGTGGTGGTGGGATGCGAGAACAATCCTAAGTTGCAGTGGCTCGATGATGCTTCGCAAGCAAAGAATTTTTGGTTGACGTAAATCACAACCAGACTTTTTTTTTTTAAATCGCAGTGAGAGTTGGTGAATCCATGTTTTTATATACCGCCTAGCTAACTACTAGATTTGTGTGTACAGAAAAAAAAAATCGATATTTTTAATGTTACGTTAAGAAAATAAATTATGAATATTTTTAATCTCTAGGCACTCCTTTGAGGGACTAAAGGAGATGCTGTGAAAAGTTTTGGGGATTTTCGCTCGGGCAGAACCGGAATTGCGGGGTTCATTGGGGGGTTTCAAAAATCCTCCAATGAAGGAGGGTTTGACGTTTCATTGTATGGATTCGGCCATAGACTACCATTTGGGTTAGAAATCCTGCTCGACCACTTTTCCCCAAATGGAGGGTTTGGCATTCCATGGTTCATGTAAAGCGTCTTTTATGTGTAAAATATCCAACTTCTAGTCGTAGCACGGTTAACTAATGCTGTTGATATACAAGTAAAAATATTTGGATTAACTTAAGATTCACAACTTGCTGTTAGTACATTAATTTAAAGTAAAATAAGTATATAAAGCATAACAAAATCCAATAAAATTTTATGCTTCTTTTACAGATTCGATTCTTTGTTATATTTTCTGATAGAGATAATTTAACTATCTCTTAAAATTATTTAACTATAATTACACTCTGAATGCAAGTGTAAAAAAGATTGTACATACATACAATAAATATTAAAATGTTTAGATTCTTTTACTGTAATGTAAAAATCCTGTTGCGAATAAATAAAAATAAATTTAAATACAGATACTTAGTTATAAAATTATTTTATTCAAATAAAACACATTTATACACATGGAATGTTTGTTAATATCTTTAAAACCAGAAAATTGGAAGGGCAATGATACACATTCTTTTCATGATTTTTAAAATTTAAGTAGTTTTTAATACATTTTTCACTACATAAAAATAGGTCGATAAAACAATACTTATAAAGCTTTGTCAGATACAACATTGTTCTTTTGAGATTCAAAATTGTGGGAAAATTTAATAAAAAAAAGTCCCCACATAAAAATACAATACTTTTAAAAATTTAAAAACAATTTTTAAAATCCCCTAGATTTCTGTGCATTCACAAATTCTGGATAGTCAATGAAGCCATCTTTGTTCCTGTCGTCCATATCAAGAATGGGATCAATCATAAGCGCAAGTTCTCCATCTTGAAAGATTTTAGTTGTCCCAGTTTGTGGAGCATTTGCACCCATGGCATTGCTCTCTTCAACTGAAATATAAATTAAAATTTTTTAATCCCGAATAGAATCTTTAAAAACCAAATTAACTACAGCAGCCTTAGACTGAAATGATACCAAATACACTCAACAGTAAAAAAAAAAAACATCAGAAGATAAAATACACAAAAGAAAATACTAAGATTATACCCTACATTTTCCATAATGGGAATATAAAACATCTACTTAACTCTTTAACTTACAACTTTAAGTTGATGTGGGAGAAGTGATTTAAAGTTTACCTACTAAAAAGTTTTTCTTTTCTATAAGGAAGTTCAGAAAAGATTCTGTATATTATAAGTTACACACCTTTTTATTTTTTCCCAGTCAGATTTTAAAAAATGAGAAGTTAAATTTTAGTTTCAAGTACATGGCATGACAACACAAAAAAGTACAACCCAAGTTAAAGCTCTTTGGACTTCCTCATGTGATTCCCCCCCCCCCCCCCCCCCCGAACTAATAGATAAACTTTAGAACAAGGGTATGAGTGAATTAAAAAATTTGCCACAGATTCAACATGGGAAATGTAGGAAACTATCATCCTTCCTTTTAACACTTTAAAGACGGGCGTCGACTGACCCATAGACTAAGACCACTATAAGTTTGAAACTATCATTTGAGAATTTCTTCATTGAAATTGACATAGGAACTAGAGCGCCCGTTGTGTCCAAGGGAACTAATGTAATGGTTTCTGGCTGCCTATTTGCAGCCAGCTTTAGGAGCTTTAACAGAGCCAATTACACCTCGTAATTTAGAACCCTTATCACGTGACAGTAGGGATCTATTTTTGACAACAACTTATTTTCGACTTTACTTTTGAATACGTATAGCTACTCATTGACTTATAAATCCCTCCTCGGGCCCCATCCAAGATATTTGATTTTGTGCTTTTCACTAAATTAATAAACCTACGGACTGACTACGCTGGTCATTTTCGACATGATCCCCCAAAGGTCCACAAGTGATTCGATTGAATAACTCGTAAAATATTCATCCAAATGTAACAAAAACTTAGATTTAGGGGTTTTCCATATTTCGAAGTGATTAAAATTGGGTGTTGCTATTGAAAATTTTAAAGTTTGTAACATTTTTAATATGAAGATGGCCGCTTTAGCAAATTTTGTGTCATGCAATTAACTCAGAATGCTATTTGTTCACATAGTCAAAAAGGTCCGATGTAAAATTATGAATAATGACTGAAATAATCAGTGGGTAATTTTTTTTTTCCACAGCTGTACATTCCGTAGAAACAGTAGCCCTACAGTCGGAAAGTGCAATTATGCCAATCAAGAAATCAATCTTTAATAGTGTTTTAGTTCCTTTCGACACATTAGAAGACTGAAGAGCCAGGCATTAGATTAAGTTGCTAGAAGATTCTTAGTCAACGGGTCAGTCGACGCCTGTCTTTAAAGTGTTAAGATTAAGAAATTTGCATTAAAGTAAACGATTTCCCTACCATGCCAATGAAGTACAGATTTGATGAGTTCACAACCGTCAAGTTTGTTGTTGTCGTCATTGTCATGCATCTTAAAGTAGTGGAACTGGAGTTCTTCCTCTGTCATTTTGCCCACATCTGGTGTGTTTACAACGCCTTGCAAATGCTCTTTGATGTGCCTGTAGAAAACAAACACACCAAAATTTAGATTAAAATATGAGCTATAAATAAATGATTCAAAAACAATAAAAAAACCTGAACTCTTAGCAGCTCAGATAATCTTAATTTATTCATAGGTACAATCTGAAAGAAATTAAGTACTGATATCATTTTGAGAAATGATCATTACAGCCGAGATTGAATCAGAAATGCAATTGGTAAAAAAAGAAATAGACAATATTTCCTTTTTTTTAATTAGACTGTAGCAGTTGTTTGGTAGTTAAAGGCTATCTTTTGAGCACAAAACAGAGGGTAGATGATTAAATTATAATTGCATACTGTCTTAGAATGCTAACAGAAGGAAACAACTTTTAGCTGTAGACTTCAATTCTTATGCATCTTCATAAAATAAGCTAGAAGTGATTGCGAGTGTGCAGAAACGCAATATTGCAGCTAAACTTGAAAGTTTCTATGACACTGAAAGTAGTTTCAATCTACTTGCACTTTTAGGTAGTCAAGTAAATGGCACTATTTTATAAAACACTTATGAGAGTAGGAAACACAAGGCTAAAACAATTAAACTTTGTTTTAAAAAAACATTAACATTTGAAAATGTTACTCATGGATGAGAACTAAAACATTTTTTCTGACAAACTTTCTTCTGGTCTCTAGATGAAGAGTATGGTCTTGCAGTCAAAGTTACAAAGCCCACAGACAACTCCAGCTCAAACAGAATTTCTCATTGAAAACAGAATAAGAATCACTAGGGATTATAGTGTTTTTGATTACAACACAAGATTGGAAAGAACGTTCTTCCTCTACCCCCTTGTGTGGTTTTCCAGAGAACGGCGGGAGGGAATCCCTACCCTACTCGGGTTTGGAAAGCAATTGTGATTAACCTCACAGCAGAGTCCCAAACAAGGAGGTTTAGAGCAGTGATGCTCATTCCTTTTCCTGGAAAACTACAAGAAGTGTAGAAGAAAGGGTGCTTCAAAACTTGTGATCAAAATGAAATGCTCGTGATCACAAATGAACGCTTGCGACATAAATGTTTGTAATCAAAAGAGTAACCAGGTAAGCATTGTTTTTTTCCAACCAGCTACCCACCACCATCACTGAAATTTTAGAAAAGGCTAAAACTAAACATCACACACAGAAACCACTCACTCTCTATCATGCACATGCGTCTTATCTCTCAGCATGTTGGGTCCCCCTGTGGGTGCATGTCCGCCTTGCTGAGGGTGTGCATGCTGAACATGGCCCCCTGGTGGTGGCTGCTGATGGGTGCCCTGGGGAGCAGCCTGCTGCTGGTGGGGATGTTGGGGAACCTGTTGCTGGTAGGCTGGCTGCGGTGGGGCCTGGTAGGGCTGCTGATTTTGGTGGGCCAGGGTGGCAACACAGCTGGCGAGGAGGAGGATTGCTGGTAAAGGCATCATCTTGAGCTGGAGGAAAGATAGTGGGTGGTGAATGGCTGTTTCACCATTTGAAACAATGCGAGACTATTAAATATTCATGCCGCCCCGGTGGCACACTCGTTAGGGTTCTAGCCTTTGGAGCTGCTGGGGTCGGGTTCGAATCCCTGTCAGGCATGGATGTTTGTGACTGTCAATAAATATTGTTATTTGTCTATGTGTTTGTGTCGTCTCTTTCTTTGTGTGTCTCTTGTGTCATTTTTGGGGCTTAGTACAATAGACTTAAAGTCGCAGTGCTTGGCGATCTTGCCCCCCACCAAGAAAGTCATAAGTCATTAAATATTCATTAGATTGAAAAGCTATAACTATACTCTTTAGGATTAAAAGGCAAACTATGAAAGCATGCACGTCCCCTACCCCCTCATGCAGCTTTCCAGAAATTGAGCCAGCTGTCACAGTTTTGAATCTACCTTGTTTGAGATTGTACAGCGAGGTAAATCTCAATTACTTACCAAACCCAAATAGGGTGGGTAAAGACAACAAAAAAAAGAAATGCTCATGTTGTTTCCTGGAAAACAGTTTTTGATCAAAAGGACTATAAAGACTACATCATGCTTTACTCTTAAACCATCAATAGTTTATTTTAATCCACACGCATAGTACTCATGAGAACACTGAAATGGACACAATTTTTAACATACAAAGTTTATTATATCTAAATGAAGCATTATCTATGATAATAATTTTTTTTTTCAATTGGACTGCTACATTTAAAAGGGTAAAAAATTCTTTCATTGGTTATATTCTTGGTATGGAATAGTTAGCTGCTATTTCATCAATAATGTCTATGATGGCCTTTCTTTTCAAATTGAAGAATGTTATGAGGTGGGGTTGAATAAATTAATTTATTGAAACCACCTTTCATCACAGTTTCTAATTGTTCAATATCTCTTTGTACATTATATAGCAAGACTGTTAGTAAAATATAAAAGCTCCATCCATTACCTTTCCAACTGGCTAAAGGTGCGAGATAGTACTGGTATGGCAATTATTAGCAAACTCAAACATCTTTCATCATTAAGAGAGGTTCATTTTCAATGGATCCCTTCTCAAGTGGACATTTATGGCAACGAGACAGCAGACTTACGGGCTAAAGAGGGTTGTAATGAACCGCTTTACACCTCTGATTTGTTGACCAACTCCGAGTTCTTTTCGAGGGCTATGAGTCTTCATAATGCCTCTTTTAAAATTCCTCCAGTGCACCACTGGTACCAAGGTAAGCGACCCGGAGAGGCTTTATCCCTAAAGTGCTGCAGAAGTTACCAGACGGCCATTACGAGACTTAAAAGTGGACACATTAGATCTCTGTGTAACACGAATGGGAAGAAGACCTTTCCCATCTGCCCGAAGTGTTCCAACAAACAGGCGGCACCCGAACACATCCTGGACTGTCTGGGACTTTCCAGACACGATATGTATGAAAATCCAGTCATGGTCCTAGACTTTCTACGAGTGAACATTATAGACCTGGTTTAGCTCTGCTAAACCAAGGAGATAAGCAACAACAACAACAACAAAATATAAAAGGACAGAAGGAGGTGCAAATGTTGTTTTACACCCCAAAACTTAAGTTATGCAAGTATGAAATTCATTTTCCATAGGGTGTAAAACACCACCTTACATATGTTGCCCAAGTTAATGGCCTTGGAAATCCTATGAATTACTCAATTTTTTCCTACAAACAGTTCCTAAAAGTTGAGGCCCAGTGGCTTAGTGGCAGTGCTTCACATTGCCACGCCACAGGTCAGGGATTAAATCCCGAATTGGGGTGAGGTTGACCGATCGTTTCATCACTTGAGTGGGTCGATAAAATGGGTACCAAGCATGCTTGGGAACTAAACACTGGAGGTTCCACGCGAGGCTGACGACCACCTTAAAGGGACATATGCCAAGCAACCCAGGTTGCGAAAGCTGAAATGGGCATGGCAGGCCTTGGCCCAGTAATGGGCTGTTACGCCGAGGAGTTTAGTTTTGTTTTTGAAAATATATATAGAGTGTTTTGAAATGAACAGGTCAATAACAATAATAATAGGATTAAACCTATAGTTTTTAAGAAATTGGAATTCTAAATATATCTTCAATACAATACAAAATTCATATTTATTTTAAATAAAAGTTTGGTTGCGAAGAAGCAAAAGCTTTTTTAACGATAAATAAACAAAACGCCACGATAACTAACTGTCAAGTAAAGTACACGTCAGTTTTTGAAAAATTACCCAAACAGCAAATACTAAAATTGACATACGTTTAAAACGAACGATATTAGGATGTGGAAGGTTTACATAAATCGTTTTTGTCGTTCAATTATGTTAACTTAACAACATCGTACAATTACTTTTACAATACATTACTTACATTCAAAGTTGCTCAGCACGTTTGCGTTAATATTTTGCTTCAGGCCAGGCTCTGCAGGTTTGCAGCGGCATAAATATTGAAAATGAAACAAAACGGATGACGTAAACAAATATATCGATTATATATATATTTTTCGATAATATATTTTTTTTATAGAAAAAAATTGTTAAAAAATATTTTTTGCAAAAGTTAATGGTTCTTAAATAAGTCAAAAGCATTTATGTCGTGCATGTTTTTAAATGTATTTTCATGCAAAGATATTAAAAATCAGCTTGGTTTAGGTGACGTACTCCTTTACTGAATTTCCATTGATCCGATTGGTGCTCTGTTCCCTCATGAAGGCATTCCCTCATTACCGCTTGTTGCCACTGAAGACCCAATGCATAAAATGGAAAACTTAATAGTGATTCAGTAAAACTTACTTCTCAACTCATCTAAAATGTTTGTTTGTCAACACGAGAGATAGAAATGAAACTTTTCAGCACGAGATTCCTTTAAAAATTTAAATTAACTGACGAGTTGTATTCTATTCTCTTGAAAAGTTGCTGTATTTAAAAATCATACGAATATTTTTCAAAATGTCTGAAGAAATGGACATTCCAAGTGAAATATTAGAGGATCTTCAGTCTTTTCATGAAAACTTGAAAAAGATGGAGGAAACGTTGAATCCTATAATTAAAACAAATGTTAACTCACTAGATGTTAAGGTATGATATAAAATTCGAATCTTTATTAAGCTTAAGTTAACCTAAAATTAAAGTAAAACCGTTGCCTGATTTAGTAAAATATACTATATAATTAGGAAGTGTTTCTTAAATGTGCAGTTTTTTCCTAATATTTATTTGAAGTATTTTATTTTTCAGCTGCTGCCTCTAGACCGAGCAAGATTGAATTTAATTAGTGGTTATGCATTGAATTCGCTGTACTGGAGTAAGTAAATAATTCTCACAATCAAATGAAAATGTTATTAAAGGTTAATTTTCAAAAGTGCCCAACTACAGATAATATCGCCTTAAGACAGCCCAAAATTCCTGATTTTGTGTAGTTTAGAATTGGAGCGCTAATGGGTACAGAGCTAGTATAATACTGCCTCTTTTTCCTACTTTGCACTAATTCAAAGCTTTCGATTTAAACCAATTGGTCATGGCTTATCTTTTAACTAAATTTTTCAGTTTCAACTATGGCATCTGATTTGATCAGATGCTCTAACTTCTGGAACTTCTTTGACTTCTTTTCTTTACCATAATTCAAAATTAAAAGGTATAGCCCTATTAATATTTTTGAAGATGATCCTGACAATTTCTGGTTTAAATTAACTCTGGTAAATTAAATTAACTCTATTAAAATCTGGTTTAATTATTAATGAAGTTTGACATAGTTTTTTAATGTAAAAAACTCTGTATTTTGAAGGATTTCTTGCCGTTTGCATGTTAGATAATTAGCATCTCTGAGTAAAAATGTACCGTACGATGTTTAAAATTTAAAAAGGAGAAGAAAAAACTACTTATCAAGTACATTATAAATATTATGCGAGTCATCACAACAAAATTAGCGCTATGGCATAAAATTAGCGCTCAAATATCTAATCTAGACAATGCCGATGTTTTTTCAGAAAGGCCGATACAAAATTTCTAACTTACTAGACAACTGGTCTGGCAAAAATTTTGACCGTGAGCTCACCAATAAAATAAGATTCCGCTCTTTTAGAACTCTATCGCCATTATTTAGCAATGAAGTTATAAATGTGTCGCAAAACAACGCTCCAGAAATCAATCTATTGATCCAGAGCAAGAATTTCAATTTTGGGAAAGTGATGTTAAAAGAAAAAGAAGGCCAAATCCAAACACAAAGCCATATTTACGTAAAGCTGCTTTTGAATCAAACTGCTAGAGTACTTCTACAGAAGAGTTTGAATTCAGTGAAAGTGATTGTAACAGTACTTTCACAGAAGTGTCAGACAACTGATTAACGAGAAATTGACTTTTTATTTAATTTTTTGGTCTAGCAAAAATTTTCAATGTCTATGTACTTTTAAACTCCTAGACCGGTTGTCTAGTGAAATATTTTCTTAATTTCGCACCCTGTCACAATATTTGGAAATGTCTCTTCATTTCTAAAGTCCATGATTTGTATGAGCCTTTTTTATCACTTTTGGTGGTTCTTTATGTATATTGCTGGTTCTTATATTTTCATTCCTTTATGGATAAATATTTTGCTGATCATGTTTAATAAAATTAACATAAGTTTTTATTTAAAGAAATCATTTAGTTACATGTAACCTTTTTTCAGTGTATTTGAATACCCTCGGTGAAGATCCAAAACATCACAAAATCAAGAGAGAATTGGTAATTTCAATCTATTTATCTGCATTAATATATATTTTACATGTTTTTGAATACTAGGTTATACTTATACATCTCTTAGATTTGTTTACTGGTCTGTCAGTACATAAATTTTAATAAGAAATCGATGCAGTTAATATGTGTAGTTAATTCTTTTTATGATTGCTTTTACTTTAATTAATCTTTTAATTACCAAAATTTCTGAAGTCTAGTGGGCTGCTTCTGTTCCTAATCTTAACTGTATATCAAAACTGTTTCTCTGTTCAATTTAGTTCAACATACAGTGGTGGCCAAAAGTGTGGACACTTTTTGAAAGTTTCATGTTTTTCAACATTTTGTGCTTGTAGAATATTAATATATTAATTTTCACTTTTGGCAATTTTTATTACTAAATTCTACATTAAATTACCTTCAATTTAATGTATAAACGTTTGTATTTAGGTGAAAATAAATATATATTACAAGCACACAAAGTTACATGAAACTAAAAAAAAGTTTCCACACTTTTGGCCACCACTGTAAATTTATTACTAAGACACCTGATAGTATGTTTTATTTAGGGATGCACTGAATATAAAATTTGGCTGAATAACAAACATTCGGTTAAAGTCTTAGCCGAATATTTGGCTGAATACCAAATTTTCGGCCTACCTGAACCAATTTTTATTCTTCGTCAGATCTAAATAAGTTTGATTTATTATTCTTCTATTTCAATATACAGTGAAACCTCTGAGAGCGACCATCCTCCCGTTCCTTAATAAATCGGTCGTAAATGGAGGTTGGTCGCTCCTAGAGTACAAAAAGTGAATTTGCTAGAAAGTTGAAATGTCATTTTACGACGTATTATTAATCATTCATTACAAAATTACCAAAAATATGTTTATCATTACGTTTATTTATTAATTCGCAAATAATGTACACAAAATTATACGAACTTACTTTGGCACAAACAGTAGTTTGTAAAAGAATACCATACTAACTTATTTTAACAAACCCCTAGTGTGAACAAATAAACCATTTTGAAGTAAGAAGAAATTTCTGACTTTTTTTATTTTTCCCAAATTACTCCTTTCTAATTTATTTTTTAAATAGAAAAAAGTCGTGTTAGAAGAAAGTATTTTTTAATGAAATGGGATTTGAAACCGGTCGTTTGGGGAGTGAAACCTGGTCTCTCCCAGAGTGGTTTTTAACATTGAACACATAGGGAGGAAAATCGGTGCCGTGAAAAATTGGACTTAAGTAGAGGTGGTCGTTTAATGGAGGTGGTCGGTCGTGGAGTTTTCACTGTAATATAAACATATAACTACACAATCATGCAATAGTTTTAATACGCTAAAGCTATCAAATTTTAAATTAAAGCAACACACAACTAAGTAGTACATGTTTGTTATTAAAATAAAGCTTTTAGAAAGTATAACTTGGTTAAATCACAACATGAAAACAAAAGCAGATCTATAAAAGGTTATAAAAACAGAAATAGGTGTATCCCACGTAGAACGAAAATTAGAAAAAAAATGTTCACATGTCTTTTTGTCATTGCTTTAGTGAAATAGCAAATAGGAACCAATCTACTTAACACTTTACCTACGGGCGTCGACTGACCCGTAGACTAAAAATCTTCTAGACCAGCAACTTAATCTAATGCCTAGCTCTTCTAACGTGTCGAAAGCAACTAAAACACTATTAAAGGTTGATTTGCTGATTGGCATAATTGTACTTTCAATTGTAGGGCTACTGTTTCTTCGGAATGTTCTCTGTTAAAAAAAAATTACCCACTAGTGATTATTTCAACCGTTAGTCATCCTTTTACATCGGACCTTTTTGACTATGTGAACAAATACCATTTTGAGTTAATTGCATGACACAAAATTTGCATAAGGGTCCGTCTTAATATTAAAAATGTTACGAACTTTAAAATTTTCAATAGCAACACCCAATTTTAATTACTTAGAAATGTGAAAAACCCTCGAAAACCCCTAAATCTAAGTTTTTGTTACATTTGGATGAATATTTGACGAGTTATTCAATCGAATCACTTGTGGATCTTTGGGGGACCATGTCTAAAATGACAAGCGTAGTCAGTCTGTAGGTTTATTAATGGAGAAAAAGAAGCACAAGTTCAAATATCTTGAGGATGGGCCTACGAGGGATATAAAAGTCAATGAGTAGCTGTATATATTCAAAAATAAAGTCGAAAATAAGTTGTAGTAAAAAATAGATCCCTATCGTCACTTGATAAGGGTTCCAAATTACGAGATGTCATTGGCTCTGTTAAATCTCCTAAAGGTGACTGCAAATAGGCAGCCAGAAACCATTACATTAGTTCCCTTAGAAACAAAGGGGGCGCGCTAGTTTCTATGTCAATTTCAATGCAGAAATTCTCCAATGAGAGTTTGAAACTTAGAGTGTTCTTAGTCTATGGGTCAGTCGACGCCCGTAGGTAAAGTGTTAAAATAACCTTGCCAGTTCATCAAATGAAACAAATTAAGAACTGTGGGGTTAAATTTACTAAAGGTTGTAAACACTGTGGGGTTAAATTTACTAAAGGTTGTAAACACTGTGGGGTTAAATTTACTTACTATTTACTTCCTTGAAATGAAGATCCATTGCTGTAATGGAGGAAAAAACAGAAATCATACCCTTTTCTAGCAAAATTAGTAAGAAAATATTTATCTGCACCAGCAAACAGTGCCATTTATCCATCCATATCCATTATATTTATCTGCACCATCTAACATCTCTTGTGAGCGGTTGTTTTCCGAAGCTAGAAACATTTGTGAGCTAAAACACAATAGATTACTTTCCCAAAATGCTGAACAGCTCCTTTTTTTACGCCATAATTTGCCTCTATTAAATTTTAAATATAATTAATAATATCCATTCTTATTTAATAAAACTGATATATCTTTTCGTTTAATTCATAAAAATACTTTTTCATGAAAAAACACCATGCATTTTGAGAAATTAAAATGCTGTAACATTTATTTTTATGGTGTTTCTTATATTAATATACCTATCAATATACCTATTTTTTTCCTTGTATGTATTTAAAAAAAATTAATTAAATTTCAATATTCAACTGACTATTCGGCCGAATAGTAAAGCTACAATATTTTAAACTGAATAATCGGCTAGACTGCCCGAATACCAGATATTTAACTAGACTGGCGAATAAGGAATATTCGGTGTATCCCTAGATCCTTTTCTATAGAACTATTTCTTTTATTTAATCCTTGTGATTTACATCCGTTTTCTTTTTAGGAACGTTATAAGAGCTTTATGCAAACTGTTAAAGAAATAACTGATAAAGACAAGGCCCCAGTTCTGGATAAAGGCGCAGCACAGAGATTTCTCCGTAATGCCTTGTGGGAGCCTTCTGGTGATCAAAGTAAGAATTTTAAAATCTTTTAAAGTAACTATATATTTTTGTTTAAGCCTTAAAACTTAATAATTAAACGGAACTTATAAGAAAAGACAAAATATTTATCTTAAAACATTGAGAAACATCAAACATTTTATTTGTCTTATTAATTGAAACAGACTATACATGTGTTGTGAGTGTAATGCCTAAAATTTTTGATGTTTTCCTTCACTAGCATTGTCATATGATATGGATGTTTGTTTTCCCATCTGATAAATAATCTATTTTGTGTTTACTTGTTTTGTATATAAAGGGAATTGATGTAAAGTTTTCCTTTATTATTTTATAATTGAAGTGTTTTTTTAATGAAAACATGCTATTTCATAGTTTTCAAAACATCCAGAGTTCAGTGCTTAATCTTTGGTACCCAATACCAATTTGCTAAAATATTTGAACAAGAGCAATATTGTACTTTTGAGGCTAATAAAGAGAGAACCAAGACTGGTTCTACAATATCCTTACCTTGTAGTTTAGTATCCTGATGTACAGGAATTATAGTGGACATGTCCTTTACCTATTTTACTAATGCCAGAAATGGAGAGCTGAACCATTATGTATTTTATATTTGTCTAAGGCTATGTCCACACTGCAACAATAAAAATGACAAGACATTGCGCGTGCACGGAAATGTATATGCAATTTTGGTCCATTCGAGGTAGGTGCGCGCGCATACCCGACCAATTCGTGTAGACATTTCCATGTGCGCGCAATGTCTTGTCATTTTTATTGTCGCAGTGTGGACATAGCATAAGTAAACTTCAAAATTTTAGAAGACTTGTGGGTTTTTTTATGTTATGGTCGTTTCAATCAATATGCTTGTGTAGGGTATTCTTTTGGTATTGTGAGGTGCTAGGGTATGAGCCAGAAAAATTTACACATGTCTGATTTCCGTATAACTTTATTTTTTAATTTTAGGAATATTTGGTGTTTTGGCTAATTTTTTAAAATTCAAAAATATGCAATGATCTGGGACATCTGCAAATTGCAAAATCTTGATAATTAACAGTATAGGAAGCTTAACAATTAAAAAAAAATGGAAAGTCAATGTTTGGAAAAACGAAAAACTTTGTATATCAAAAAAGTATATCTTTGTTTTGTATATATGTGACAGGTCAGTTTCAGCTTTTTTTAAGCGTGTAAAGTACGAATTTAGCGAAGGACAGTAAATTTAGTAACCCTTTTAATTGATTAGACATTAAATTAAAAATTTATTAACTGTTTTGCATACAGGTTCAAACAGAACAAGAAATCTTCCATGTACAGTTAGTAATTCCTATGATACAGTTGTGACAGTAAAGAGAGAACCTGATACTAATACTAACAACTCAGATGAGACAAATGCTATGCAAACAAATTCAGCACCATTCAACGTAAACCAAGGGATCTATGTCAAGCAAGAGGCCTGTGTTAATTTCCTAGGCTCCAGTGCAACAGACTACCTTCCATGTACAAATAGAGCCCCATGTAGCTCAAATTTGGAGATAGAAGAGGAGGGAGATCATAGTCATCAAGCAATTGAGTTGCCTACAACAGGAAGAAAATTTATTAAAGCTAAGAGAAGCATCAAAAGGCCTTTACCACGGACCATAATTGCGGAAGAAGTCATAAATGATTTATCCTGTGGGCTCTGTTTTGTGCCTGCAATGCATATCAAACAGTTCAAGAGAAAATATTTTCCTGTATTCCTGTTGAGCTGTGGGCATTTTTACTGTGGCCCTTGTATTTGGAGATGGAGGGGTAAAAAGCCATACAGAAATAACAACTGTCCCTGCTGCCAATTGCCATTGGATTGCTTAAACAGGCCTAGCTTTTTAAATTAAGTTTGTTGAGTGGTGAGAATACATATAGAATTATAATTATAGTGGAAGAGTTATTCAAAATTACGATGTGATTGTTCCAGTACTATATATTGTTTAGTCTACAATTGAACAGTGGTATAGCTTCAAGACATTGCTGACCATAGCCCAGAAAGTGTGTATCTAGAAAAATAGTTAGTAATGTAAAAAAAAAATCAACCATATGCAACAGTTATGGGTAGCTTCAAATAGTTTATTAGTAACTAAATTTGTAAAAAAAGTTTATTTTGGTTTTCAAAGGAAAGGTTATATATATTGAAATAACTCCAAATTCTTGTACCCGAAAGAATAAAGAGGTTTTAAGTTGAGGAAAGAAACTATTGAAAACTAAAAGAAACATGTATTTAGTATTCTTCATGCATGTTTCTCAAATGAACATTATTGATGCACAATTTTCTATGTAATTTTTTGTATTTTACCACTTAAAAGTTTTGATCATACATTTTTGTTATATGGCTTGCAACTGCAAGGCATTTCCACTTTTAGGTGTGAAAGCCTGGTTTCATATTAATCTATGCTAATTCAAGCGTTCATTTTTAAAAAAAATTTTCAGTTAGTAGGAAAAATCAAACTTCTAAGTGGTTCCATTTCTAATGTTTATTGTTGGCATGTGTAATACAAAGTTCTGTATAAATTTGTCCCTCAGATTGTTACTTCATTAAAGGTTTATAAAGTTAGTGACTCATAATTTCTTTAAAATTACTTCATGCTCTAAAACCACTTTTTCTAGAAAAAAAAATCATTAAGTGTCCCTTATAAAATGAAATGTAATATAGTAACTACCATTTGACTTTTCACAAAAGCATTAAAAACCAGAAAAAAAAGAAATATAACATTAAAATCCAAAAAGTGTTGTTGGTAATCCTCATCTGTTCTTCCTCATCTGTTATCTTAACATAAACCATGCTGTTAAAATAAACTAATGGACAACTGGAACGGCCACTCCCAAAATGACACCATAACTTTGAAAAAAATGTCTTTCCCACAAACAAACATGGCCACTCCCAAAATGACACCATAACTTTGAAAAAAAAATGTCTTTTCCACAAACAAAACACGCAAAGTTTCGCTTTCATTTTTAATGCAACATTTACTAGTTTATTTTTCGAATTGCAAGCTTGTCTTCAAAAAGATATTTATTTAAAAAATACATCATTATTCTTCAAACTTAAAAAAAAAGCAATTAATTATCAAATCTTCAAAAGAAGATTAAAGACAATTATTAATTTTGGCTTATAAAAGTTTGAATTAGAACTAGCTAAAAGCCCTGTTTGGCGAATTTCTTTCTGAGGTGCTGTTGGTGTGTTTGCTGTTGAGCGTAAATATTGTGTGGAAGCGGTGTAAGTGACAGATTATGTAACAAACCAACTTGTTTAGCTTCCAAACTACGTTTATAACGTAAAAAGTGGAAGGTTTTATAATCGTTCAGTCCGTCTGTCACCCACTTTCACAGAAAGAACCAAATGTCTCACAAACAAGTGCGATACACCATTTTAAAGCGAAAAATCGGGCTAGGTTACATCCCAAATTTCATAAAAAAATTTAAATTAGAAGTATATTTAAAATTTAAATAACTAAAAATTTAATCTACATTGAAATAACATGCAAATTCCATTTTCATTCAATATTTTCACTGTTGCCATTTCGCCAAACGTACGAGAAACTTTATTTAAAATAAAAATAAAACCTTTGAAAGAATATTTATTTATGTGATATAATTCGGTTTGGATTGTTATAAATATCACAATAGAGTTCTTTTGATGGTTCGTTATATATGTATGAAGAAAGATGTAAACATAATTCTAATTTTGCTTAAAAATATGCAAGGTTTTGCTTCTAATTTTAAAGCATCAATTTTACTAATTATATATTTTCGAACTGTAAATTAAATTGTGGCGACTAAAAGATAATTATTAAAGAAATTGCATAATTATTCTACGAATTTCAAACGAATTTAGCAAACGATAATGAGTAATTTTTAATTTGCAAATAAATATTAATGAATAGTTAATTTTGGCGTTTAAAATTTTGGATTCGAAGTCCCTGTTAGATGAATTTCTTTCTGAGGTGTATAAATAGTGTGTTTCCTGTAAGCATAAGTACTGTGTGGAAGCGGTTTAAGTGACAGATTCTGTAACAAACCTACTTGTTTTTATATCTGAACAAGTAGGTTTTTAACAGAATCTACCACTTAACCCGCTTCCACAAAGTTGTGTTAAACAGGTAAAAAAGCGCCAAACTCATCATTAATTCTATATTAAACTTTTACATGCTAAATTTGGCTAGTTTTATTTTTTTTATTATATTATTTTTATTATTTATTTCGTTTTATTATTTTATTATTTTTTATAGTTTTATTTATTTTATTTCGAAAATTCAATAATTATTATTTATCGTTTGCAAAAATTAATTAATATTTCAAAGAATAAATATAATATGTAATATTCCCTCGCTTTTAAATAGAATTAAAAAAAATTGTATCAACATTCAAAGAATCTCGTAGTGAAATATATTTGACGTCATTTCAAACTGATCGATGTCGCAAAAATAAATTTATTGTCTAACAGGATTAAAATTTCTCGAGCGATTGTTGTGATGGAAATGGTGATTTTAATTCTAATAAAAATGACTTCCTATGCTTTTTAATGAGCATTAAACTTTGCAGTTTTTTTTGAATAATTGAAGTATTTTGAATTCGAATTCTTTTTTGAAATTTTCAACATATTCTGACTTCGATGCGCTGAAATTTTTGACGCATCACACTTGTCCGTAGCATTTTTAGTTTGGGCTATGAAAGTGGGTGACGAACAGACAGACGGACTGAACGATTATAATACCTTCCACTTTTTACGTTTTAAGCGTAATATGGAATTGTTATTACATATTAATAAAATATTGCGAAAGATCATCCGAAGAATTTAAAATTCTGATTCAACTATCCTTATTTTAATTTCCTATTTTTGTGCTTCTATTAACAAATTTAACAAACGTTTTGACTATTAGCTTAATGTGCATGGAAATAAAGAATCTAGCTTGCAGTTCTTTAGACAAATAGCAAGTTTTTTTTGTTGTTATCATATTTTTAAGTAAATTGTGAGACGTCCAGCTGATGTGTGATAACGAGTATAAGTAACATTTAGCTTTTGTAAATTTTACACTTCTCATTCTTTTCCTAGATGGTGCCTCAGGTTCTCAAAGTTCATCGCCGTCTCAAGTCGTAGGAGACGAGGAGGAGAAAGCTCAGAAGAAACATAGAGATGGTCACAAGAATAAGCGGAGACGTCGATAATTCATATTTTTATTGAATAACATGTACTTTTGTAAATACTTTGTGACATAAATTAAATTTTTAATTGCCTTTAATAAAGTTGGGAACTTTTAATTTGTTATACTTTGTATTGTGTTGTTACATTGTAGTAAACCTATGACGTAGAGATACGCAAAATAAATCTCCATCAGTGATTATTTCTTCCGTTATTCATCTTTGAGTATCGGACTTTTGTGTTTTTTGTTGTTGATCCACAACATTCTGAGCAGATTGCATGACAGGAAATGTGCTAAATACCCATCTTGATATTAAAAATATGATACCAACTTCAAAATTTTCAATAGCAAGATCGCTTTTGAATCCATATTTAAAATATATAAAAAAATTTAACACGACTCTAACTCAACTAGTATTGCTCAAAAGTTAATGAAACTTTCTGTTTGCTTTTAAAATGTTTCATATTTGAAATTTGTTATCAAAATGAGATATTCCCATTGAAATTGTTAAACTTGTAATAAATAATTTGTAAGATGAAGACGCCGCATATGCAAACTTTGCGACGGGGAATCAATTTATAATGTTGTGGATCAGCAAAAGAAAAAAATCTGATTCTTTAAGGACGGAATACCGACTAAAGAATTAATCAATGGTGAAAACTTTGTTTTTTTTGTTGTGCAGCTGTACTAGGAATTCGTGTAGCAAATGTGAAGCTCGTAGATTGTTTAGTTCGAACTGTTTTTGACAGACAGGCGGACCAATGTTAAAAAAAAAAAAAACTTTTATCTAGAATCATCACCCTCCAAAAAAAGGTAGAAAGCACAAAATCTCCATTTCAGGTTTTCGACCCCATCCAATACTTTCATTATCCATTATTTTCGAAATTTTCAAATTTGGTAATTGAAAGTAATTATTGCTGTGTAGGTAAATGGTACACATTCATTTGGAGACGATCCAAAACCTTTATGGGGACGATACCTTGACATTGCACTCAAATTCTCATTACCATGTAGAAAAGAATAAATTAAAGGAGGGGTAACTAAGTAGTAAACTTTCGTGTCCTTATCATAATTTCAGTTCCAGGTATATCGTTGCACGCTATTGCTAATCGTTATTTTAGAAATAAAAGCGCATGCGTCAGAAAAGCAGCAGCGCCTTTTTTGTAGTCCAGCGAGCAAACGATTTCATTTTCGTATTAGATTTTCATTCTACGAAATTCATTTCGATTGAAATAGGTAAGGAAATTTCCATTTATTGTAATAAAATTTATTACTAAGCCTTTTCCACCCTACAAATATAAGTTATGTTTCAAATAGTTTGCGTAACATCATTTTGGTGATACTAGTATATTGCCTTATGCAATTTCGTATTTCAAAAATTTTGACAAATTATTTGAGTTGTAGAATCTTTGTAAAAAGTCCTCAGTAAATACCTTTACGCTCATCTAAAGGTTAAACGGAGGATTCGCAGGCTAAAATGTGTTAAGTATTAAAAAATTTAAGGAAAAGCTGAAAGTTTTAACACATAAAAAATTTCCACATTTCACAAATCTATATTTTTTAAAAAAAGTCGTTGATTGACTGTTCTTTTGATGTTGTTGTTTATCCTCTTTGTCTAACGGTGTCAGATTAGATCCACGAGTTCGTTGACAGTTAGAGCGAAGACTAGATGAGGGTTGCAATATAGATCCTCTCTAGAGGAGTCTCATGTGTTCTAAAAGGTGTTCAGGAGAAGCCTGATTAATTTGGTAGTTGATGCAGGTGGCAAAGGTTTTCCTGCCTTCGTTGAAAGTGGTGAGGGACTGTGCAGCTTGTGTTAGTTCAAGGACACAGAAGCACCAGATGTTGTAAAAAATGATATGTTGTAAGTTTCAGCACCCGTACCAGCTGATAGAATTGAAAAACCTAAGCCTTTTGCAATTTCTGGAAAGATTTTTTTGGACCTTTATATTTAAAAGATGAATCAAAAGTTAATGTTGCATTATTTACATGTGCAGTTACGAGAGCTGTGCATTTAGAATTAGTTTCAAACTTGAGTACTGAATGTTTCATTTTAGCTTTAAAAAGGTTTTTTTCTAGGCGAGGAATTTGCAAAACAGTATATTCAGATAATTCAAAAACTTTTAAAATAGCTGATGTTGAAATGAGGTAGATGTGAGTATTCATATTAAGTAAAAAAATCCGTAATTACGATCAACATTTACTTCTGCTGCATTCACGAACATGCATAAATAATATATTTAAATCATTGAATTTCATACATGTGTTAACATGCCTGTCTATTTTAGGTGGCATGTCGCAAAAACCATTAGCATTCTATATTGCATACATCTAAATGAATTGCTACATTTATCCTTGCATAATTTCTCCATTTTAGGAACGTAAGGTTACCTGTAGAAACACTTCAACTAAGTACTTTTGCACAGCGTATCTTTACCCAAAAAGAAAAAGGACCGTTGTCCAGCGTTAATCCATTTAACAATAGCTCTTTTTTCTTCCGGGACACTAAATTTATTATTAGCGAGCTAAATTTATTTAAACTAAAGCTTTTTAGCTAAATTTATTCAAACGAGTCTACTGCACTTATCAAACATGATTTGAATGCTGGAAACGATTAAACTCTTCTTGTGGGATTTCAGATTACTATTTTCGTTAATTTTCTTAATGGGTTGAAACCGTTAGCAGAAAACAATCTCTCAGATAACTTCTCATCCTTTTTTACTTTTTGTCCCTTGAGAAATGCGTTTGTTGAGTTATTCTATGCGATCTATTTTAGACTTTTATATAATGCCTAGCAAAATCAATACATGGGTATGTTTTAAAGTATGAATTTTATTTTCCATTAATTGCACATTTAATTGCATTTTTATATTACTCATTAGTAACATTTACACTCATTAGTAACATCACATTTTTATTTTATTCATTTGTAACATTTATTTAATATTGTAATGCTCGGTGAAAAAAAATGATAATTTTACAGGAAAACAACACATATTTACAGAAAAATACTCTTATTTTTTTTCAGTTTCTATAAAAATTAGCTGTTTTTTTTAAAAATCGTTTTACTATTTAAAAGAAATATTATTAAGTTTCTCAATCGATTGTTGTGAATGGAAATGTTTTGATTAATAAAAATGGCTTCTTATGATTCAATTAAGTGCACGTAAGCATTAAATTTTGCAGTTTTTTTTAACCCTTTCAGTCCCAGTGATGCCATTTGGCATCATCACTTTCTATATTTTCCCCCCAAATGTTTACGTCCCGTATGACATCCAAACACACATTATTCGATTCTTCACACTTTGCTCTATTCTGCAATATTTTTCATTAATCTCAATTGAAGTCAGAACTACTATTTTTTTATTTAGAAAATAGCTAACAAGTGTTTCACATGATTTTTGACAAGTTCACTTCAGTTCCACATATTTAAAACCCAATTTAAACTATTTCGGTTAAAATAATTACTAAAAACTTTTTAATAATGTGGTCAGATACCTTAAAATATATAACTCGAAGTGTTTTTAGGTAATATATACAATTTTTACTTTGCTGTTTTCCACAGTTTAACAATTTTGGCATTATTTCAAAAACTATATGAAAAATTTAAATGAATTTTTTTTCTTATGGAACTCTTACTTTTGACCTAGAATAAGCTTATTTTGTGAATATCAGATGTTTCTGTTGTGTAGTAAATTTTTGGGACTGAAAGGGTTAATAATGGGCTTGTTCATGTTGTGGATATGGTAACAGCTTCAACGGTTTGTTTTCATTTGTTGCTTGGAATTACTTTTGTTTTGGTATTCCAAAATTTTCTAAGAATATTTTACTTATTATTTTTTTTAAATACCAACTTCTTGCCGTGCTATTTTTTATTCAAAACATTGGTTAAAGAAACCTTGCATAGAAAGAAAAGTTTATTTTCATCTATATTAGTCAATTTGAGTGTGAAACTGAAGAAACCAATGAAATCACAGTAGGAGAAAAATTAAAACAAGAGCTTTTGATCATCCCAAACATTCCCATTGAAGTATTCCGAATTCAAAAATTTTCTGATAGTTTCACTGTCTTCTTATTTCGACGAGCTGAATTTTTTTTGACATATCACACTTGACTGTAGCGCTTGCAGTTTGGTCTATGAAAGCGGGTGACAGACAGACGGACGGACTGAAAGATTATGACACATTCAACTTTTTAGTTGAGTGGAAGCTGTGGATGAGGCTTTCAATTAAAAAGACTTGTAGTATAAAAACAATTATAAAAACTTTTCGTTTATTTGTTTCATCTTTTGAAAGAATATTTATACATTTGGAAATAGAACCCGATCAGCGCTTCGATCGATGTTAATAGTTTTTCGAATAGACTCTTGGTTATTTCTCAAAGAATTTCAGTGCTGTGTAAGCTAACTTGTTATATATTAAAGTGTTTTTTTTTATATAATATGTAATAAATTTAAATAACAATCAAAATGTATATTAAATAATCTGAGAGTTTTGTCAGAAAGACGAACATCTAAAAATTGTTTCACGCTTTCCAAATCATTGTTCTCTGTGAGTAATTTGACTTGCTAGTGATTATCCAACAATGTGATCAAGTTACTACAATTGTGTCTGAACAGCTTTTATTATTCGTGATATTTTATACACAGCGACAGGTGTGTCAATATCAGGTATTCATTCATGAAATTGCTGGAGTTGCGATATCGTTCGGTACTACACATTTACAATTTTATCCAAAACATATTTTCCACTCTTAGCTTAACTTACAAAGATTTCTTTCTTTATGTTTGATGGATGTTGGGATCAAAAATGTCGATATTCTGTTTTCCTCTTTTTATATTCTGCTTACCCTTAGCTTTAATTCTAGACCAAGATTATCGATTTTTGTTTTTAGTGGTTTTCTTTTTATAAGTATTTTTGAGAAACGCTTGATGTCAGTTCTTACCTAAACCTTACTTTTCTTTTTATTCCTGAAGTATAAGGTTTTTTAACAGTTAAGAACATTTTTCCCTGGAACTATAAAAGATATCAACATATTTTGTTTTGTTATTTCTTCTGCATTAATAGCACTTTGATTTAAACTGAGGAATTTTTAATATCTCTGCTAAAAAAATATATATATAAATTTCAATCTGATTTTTTTGTGTTTTTCAATACATATTTAAATCATAGAGCTTTACGTAAGGAACAAAATACAAAAGAGTTTATAATGATATCTTATATAGTTCTTGAGAAAAATGTTCCTAAAGTTAGGTAAGTTAACATGGGCGGGATAGAACCATTCTTTTCACCTTAAAAACGTCTAGCAGTTTCTTATAAACACTAGGTTAGGAAAATATGTAGTATAAACACATTTAATAAATATAAACCCAACAGACTTTTTAGTTTATTTTAGACACTTCAATTTTTATTTTACAGATTTTAGTATCAATCTATGTTATCTGAAGAATTGACACAGAAATACGATTGAAGTATCGAAATAGTAAAATTTGAACTTCTATTTTATTTTTGTCTTTTTAAAATAAGTGCATTTTATATACAAATTATCTCATCTCCATGGCAACTTGTACCAAGCGAATCCATATTTCAATGGGGCCCATTGTTGATGAAAACCTTTGAGCGAATGTTATTGATTTGGAAATGCTGATTTCCCGAGTCCAATGATGGTATTATAATAACTATTATCGGGTTTCTTGATTCATAATATAAAATGCAAACAATTTTCCTCAATAAAGAACTAAAGGCAGAGAAAAGTTTATAAGTTTGATTTTGAATTCGTGCAATTTTCGAAAGAAATGTTATAAAAAACGAAATTTCTAAATTATTACTTTTTTAAAATTATCAAAATTACGAATTTAAAATTATTTTGTTATTTTCGGAATAAACGTTGGTTAAAAAACGAACGTTCTAAATCATAACTTCTTAAAAATAATTTTTTAAGCATCAAAAGACTAAAATTTAATATTATCTAACAAATGAAATCCATAGAAAATATTTCGGAATTACTCCATAAGTTGATTTTCTGACTTGTTAATAGACATGATAAAATATGTTTTTTAAAATAAATTATCAGATTTCTGTAAACATTTTTGTATTATCCACAAAATTCAGAAATAAAATACTTAAAATTTTAATTATTTCCTTTCACTCCCAATGATTCCATTGGGAATAATCAAACTTACGATTTTTTCTCACTAAATTATACTCGCATTTATTTTTAATTAATTTTTTTTAATTCTCCATCCATTTTTCTATAAAGTTATATTTTCTTTTTGTATTGTTGGATTGTAAAATAATGTTATTTGAAGAATTAAATAATGTTTGTTTAAAATTTTTTTTGTGTTAAATGAAAAGATGAAAAACATGGCAAAATAAAATTCATCTAGAAACAATTTTATTTAATAAATCTGCCATAAATTCTTCATACTTGCATTTTTAAATGTTTAAACATTGAATTTAAATTATTTTTAAATAAAGAGTTTCATTATTATTATAATTTATTAAAAAATTATGATTCCATTTTTCACCCATAAATTTTATATAAAAGATTTTTACCCTGCTTTTTACCACTTCATTTTGGATTCATATCGAGTCTATTTCCCAATTTTTTAATTTTTAGAATAAAATATAAGAAGTTGGGACTGAAAGTGTTAAATTAATTTTTTTATAACTTGTTGAAAAGTATAGCTAAGTAAAATATTTTTTAACTTTTCAGGAACTGGAAAACCCTTGTACGCTTTCCCTTTCACCTAATCTATGTTTCTTGTTACATTGATCGGTTTCCTTGGAAATCATCTTTATTCCAAGTAGCCGTTGGTGTTTTTCTCCGATTTTCTGGCTCTTGTGAAAACTGGATTCGTCATTACGGCTTGTTGTTACAGCATTGGAAATATGGCGCTTTGAATCCAACAGAAAATACACGGTATGTCTAAACTCCTCATTTTTCAAATACCGTAGTGTTAAAATTTTTATTTTGTATACAGTTTTGCATATAAGCACAATCAAATCAAGTTATAGTTTCATATATAAACGTCGCATACTTGTGATCTTCTTGTTTAATTTTTTTTTTTAAATTTTAACAACTTTTTAGTCAATCACATATACGAGTCCTCCATTATTACCAGTTTTTTTTAGTTTTTTAAAAATATTTTCAACGCCTATCATTTTTAATAGATAATTTTAATATCTTTTTTTTTGTGTCTTTTGAATATACTTACTAATAAATAAATATATAACATACTGTACAAAACTAATGTATAAAAAGCCAACTCCACAAGTACTAAATATTCCTTATAACCCATTAAAAAATTCTTTTAAAGAAATTGTTTACAAGAGTTTGGTAAAATACCCAAAATTGTATAGCAAGAGTTGTTAGCAGTTTGATGTGGGGCTCTAATTAGACGCTAACAAAAAAACCCATGGAGACACGATATCATACGATCCATTTCGATATCAAAGTGTCAGTGTTGCTTTGAACCAAGAAATGTAGGTTAGGTTAGGTTTGAATTATCGTCGCACTAGGGCTACACGAGGGCTATTGGCGACGGGCGTCTATTTTAGAGCCACAGTCAGGTGACGCGCCAGCACCTGACTAGGCACCCAACGCAACCGTTAAGGACGACATCGTACGCAGCGTTAGGACTTTGAAGCATAATTAACGTGCACTCCCTTACACAGGGTATTATTCGTCGGACATTTTTGGCTGCACGGGCTGTTTATAGGTCGGCAGCCATTTTGGCGATGCCCGGACCCGAAACTGCGGACCTTCCGCATGCTAAGCGAGTGCTTAACCGACTGGGTTCCCCAGCCCACCCAAGAATTGCAGGGAGAAAAATTATCTAAAATGACAAGGCCGGACCACTGAATAGCTTATTGAAGCACAGGATACTCTATCAATTTTTATAGGGCTTTTAAATCTGGTTTAGGGGACTTATTTTTAGATATTTCGACATCAATTACACCAAAAGTTTATTTTGTTTCAATCTTTTTTTTTATCGAATTGAGACCATAATAGTTTGATCTTCAACAAATAATAATTAGACAGGAAGAGTAAGAAAAATATGAAAATGAGTTATATTTCTAGGGAAGTCCGGGTAAAAGGCTGGCTTCCCCCTTGTACTGAAGTCTGGATCATCCCCTGTAGAATGGTATGTGCATTGTCGGGAAAAATTAATAATTTTCCCTATTAGGATACATTTTCCACAAACACGATGGTTCTTCATAGGCGGAAATTTCTGTTTTTGTGTCCAGAATGGTCCTTACATTATGGGATGACGTAGACGCTAACAAAATCTAAGAACCGTAGACCCTAACAAAGGTATCCTCCATAACATGGCCTATATATGAGGTTGTACTGTATGAATATTATTCTTATTAGGTATATGTATAGGTTGGATTGATTCTGTTTGCTCTTTTGTAGGTATGTGTGTGCAGTGTTGACGGGGGGCATAGCATTATGCATCAGTCCGGCCACAGCTGATGCCATGGGCTGTGGAGCTTCTAAAGGCGGTGACGTGAGGGGCGACGCGACTAACGCAGACCAGCCGGAGATATGCAGCGTCACGCAGATCAGGGATATCGCACCACCAGAAGTGGCGGATACGGGAGGTGAGAATTCTTTAGTTGATTCTTAAGTCATGACAAATAGTACTGTACCAATTTGCGTGGAATAAGCTTCTCTTCCTTTCGGACGACGCATTTATTTCTTCTAAAACTACACAATACACTCTTAAAACGAACAAGCGATTTTAACTCAGTCTGAGTTAATTTCACTCCTCCAGTCTGGAAAACCCGGAAGGAGCGGATTCTTTGTGTGCTAAGCCTCCGACAGGATCAATCCAAACGAGTGATTTTAACTCAGTCTGATTTAATATTTAATCCTCTCCAGTGTCGAAAATGCACTTCTCCAACTGGAGTGGATTTCACTCTTTTGTTTTAAGAGTGCACATACAGGACAAAACATTTAAGACTTTTGGATTAGCCAAGAGCGATGTTGCGTTTCTTTCCCGAACAAATTCTAACAATTTGGTTGGTTGGTATACATATACTTTTAGACTTGTGTGCTTGGTCAGAGATCCGCTTATAAACCTTCGTCAAGTAAGACAGACATTACACACACACACACGTAGACACACACATACGTGACATATGGTGCCAGCTATCGCTCGCCACCTCCACACCTCCACAATTTAGACAAGTGCCCGAATGGGAGGGAAATGCAGTGAGGTCAATTGCAACTCCTCTTCAAACCTTTGTAGGGTGTGTGAATTACGAAAATAGCTACACCCACGCCGTGTTCTGGAAAATCGAGCAAGGGCCCAAGGGGGGGGGGTAATTAGGTTATGTTTGAGTTATCGTTTCACCAGAGCTACATGAGGGCTATTGGCGATGGGCGTCGTATTTTAGTAACACAGTCAAGTGGCGAGCCGACACCTGAATTGGCACCCAACGCTACTGTTAAGGCTACTCATCACACCCATTCCCCGACCTCCTTCGATCGGGCTTGCTAATGGTAAGTCTATGGGGGAAAAATGGTTTTTGTTCCAAAAAAAGCAAAGAAATTATAGAATTATTTTGATGCGTTTCTTTAATTCATAAAACTCCAAGGCCTTATCACACGAGAGCTCGTTCGCTCAGCGACGTCCCTACACCCATCCAAAAACCAGTTTTTCGAGCAGCTTTTGCTGGCTGAGTTTTTTCGAGTCGACGTGAAAAAATCCAGTACTTTTTCGCTCAGCGAACGGCTGCTCCAATCAAAAACGAAGTTCAGTCGTGACGTCATGGCCGAGCCCCCTCCTTGTACCTCCTCCTCCAATACCGCGATAATACTGCTTTTAAGTTTGTGATGTCACGCATGACGTAGGCATTCTCGTGTGTGACGTTTTGCTGAGTGAACCAAAAGTTGTTCGACCAGTGACCAGCGACTTTTCTACCGTCTGATAAGGGCTTTTAAGGACGGCATCGTACGCAGCGTTAGGACTTTGAAGGATATTTAACGTGCACTCCCTTACACGGGGTGTTATTCGACGGACATTTTTGGCGCTGCACGGGCCGTATAAGGGTCAGCAGTTATTTTGGAGATGCCCGGACCAGAACCTGGGACCTTTCGCATGCTATAAGAACCGAAGCAATAGTGATCCGTCTTGAGTTCATTGAAATATCGACTTCGGTTGTGCCATTCCGAAAATATTGGGACGACTTTGTCTACCAAAGAAGATACACTATTTATTAGATACTAGCCAACTATTATTAGTATGAGATAATATCATCGAATGATAATTATTATTTGATTAGTTAAGTATGCAATAAATTATTACTACCTGTGAATTCGAATAATAAAATAAATGTTCTAATGGTTGAGCTTCGTTCTTTTTTCTGCAACGTTTTCTGCTTCGTTCCTTTTTCTGCAATTATATACCTATGGGAAAAGGATTTTCTGCGTTGATTATTCTAAACACTAGTTTTTACATGCCTGGAGTAAAAAAAAAGAGAACGCATTGAAAAATTATAGAAAATATTCTTTTTTAACTCATCAAATCTTTTTGAAATACTTTACCTCCAAAATCAATAAATCCCATTAGCCCAATCTATTTAAAGACTTTCATTAAGGATATGATGGATTGCTGAAGAGTTTACCCCAATTCTTTTAGAAAAACTTGATAGCCCCAATCGATTTTTAAAGGTAATTGCTATATCATCTTGTTCAAATAGATCGGGTTTGTTCGAAAGGAACCAAAAACCAATGCTTTCTTTCGAGATGATGTATGCTATTTTTGCCTTCTCTGATAGTCCAGTAGTCTCAGAATTAACAAACCATTTATGGAAGTTTTTGTTAACTCAAAAGAATTTTAAAAAATATTTTATTGCAGTAATGTATGCTTTTTCCATTACCAACCTTGCAGTAATGTATGCCTTTTCCTTCAACCTACCAACCCAACCAACCAATTCAACCAACAAAACCAACCAATGCTTTCTTTCGAGATGCTGTTTTTTCCGTCTCTGATAGTCCAGTAGTCTCACAATTAACAAAACCATTTATGGACTTAAGTTTTTGTTAACTCAAAAGAATTTTAAAAAGTTATTTCATTGCAGTAATGTATGCTTTTTCAATTACCAACCTTGCAGTAATGTATGCCTATTTAAACCAACTATCCCAACCAACTAGACCAACCCAACCATCCAACCAATTAAACCAACCAACCAAACCCAACCAATGCTTTCCTTCCAGATGCTGTATGCTAATTTTTCCTTCTCTGAAAGTCCAGTAGTCGCACAATTAATAAATCATTTATGGACTTAAATTTTTGTTAACCCAAAGAAATTTAAAAAAGTTATTTCATTGCAGTAACGTATGCTTTTTCCATTACCTACCTTGCAGTAATGTATGCCGTCTTCTTTAGACCAACTAGCCCAACCAACATAACCAACCCAACCAAACCCCACAAACCAACCAATTAAAACAACCAACCCGACTAAACAAAGAAACCCAACCAAACCAAACCAATGCTTTCTCTCGAAATGCTGTGTGCTTATTTTTTTGTTCTCTGATAGTCAAGTAGTCTCACAATTAATAAAGCAATTATTGAATTAAGTTTTTGCTACCTCAAAAGAATTTTAAAAAGTTATTTCAATGCAGTAATGTATGCTTTTTTCCATTACAAACCTTGCAGTAATCTATGCCTCCTTCCTTAAGCCAACCCACAAAACCAACTTAACCAAACCCAACCAACCAATTAACTATTAACCCAACCAACAAAACCAACACCAACCCAACCCAACCAGTGCTTTCTTTCGAGATGATGTATGCTATTTTGTCCTTCTCTGATTGTCCGGTAGTCTCACAATTAACAAACCATTTATGGACATAAGTTTTTGTTAACTCAAAAGAATATATAAAAGGGAATTGTTAGAATTTAACATAACAGATATTTCTGTCATTATCATTATATATTTGTGTGAAAGGTAATTATATCTAATAAGTATGTGTGTCTAATAAAGGCCTATTACGTCTAATGAAGTCTGTCTGTTCGTAGCATTCAACTACCGTTCTAAAGTTCTTAACGTTCGATTTTCAAGTTCTTTTATTTCCAACCCAACCAACAGAACCAACCCAACCAATGATTTCTTTCGAGATGCTGTATGCTATTTTTTCCTCCTCTTATAGTCCGGTAGTCTCACAATTAACAAACCATTTATGGACTTAAGTTTTTGAGTAGTCGCATAATTAATAAACGATTTATGGACTTAAGTTTTTGTTAACTCAAAAGAATTTTAAAAATTATTTCGTTGCAGTAATGTATGCTTTTTCCATAACCAACTTTGCAGTACTAAATGCCTTTTTCCTTAAACTAACCAACCCAACCAACAAGACCAACTCAACCAAACCCAGCCAACCAACCTATGTGTGTGAAAGGTAATTATATCTAATAAGTCTATATGTCTAATACACAATAAAGGTCTATTGTGTATTAGTCCTTTAGTAATAAAGGTCTATTATGTATAATAAGGTCTGTCTGTTCCTAGCAGCAACTTCCGTTCTTCTGTTCCTATCGTTCGATATTCAAATTAAATGTAATAAAGGTTTATTATGCCTAATAAGGTCTGTCTGTTCTTATTATTCAACTTCCGTTCTTCTGTTCTTATCGTTCGATATTCAAATTTTCGTATTTATTTGTAAGATATAATGTCAAAGAATATCCTAAAAATTATGGCCTTTCGCCAGTCTTTTATTAACTTATGGCCTACTCACGAAAATACTTATCTGAGTTATAAGTTAACCTAAATTTTGATTTTCTGAGATCCGTAGAGCGTTTGCCACGTAAGGTAAATATTGTATAGCTTTACGGACAATTTTTCATTGCGGTTAATGTTTGCCTTTTTCATAAACCAACCAACCCAACAACAAGACCAAGATATAAAGTCAATGAATATCTTAACAATTATGGCCTTTCGAAAGTCTTATTAACTTACTAGAAAATTTATACCCGTACTTCGCACGGATTAACAATTCCCTCATAAATAAATAAAACCTTTTAACTCTTTTGGCATGTTTTGGGAAATAATTTGGCGAGAAATTAGATAAAGCTACAAACACACCATTATTCAGCTCTAACACAATGACCTTAGCACAACCAACCAGCTTATAAATTCTTTTTAAAAACATTTCGCCCATTTTGCGAGTTTTAATAAATAATTTGGCGAGAAATTAGATATAGCTACAAACACACCATTATTCAGCTCTAACACAATGACCTTAGCACAACCAACCAGCTTATAAATTCTTTTTAAAAACATTTTGCCCATTTTGCGAGTTTTAATAAATAATTTAGCGAGATTAGCAACATATTTGGCGAAAAAAATAAAGAATAAAACCCTGATATGCAGCTATAGTGCGATGGCCTTTATTAACCATCATAGTTCAGTAATAGCTTAACAAACATTGTGCCCATTTGGCGAGATTGGAAACGTATTTGGCGAAAAATAAAGACATAAAATCCTAATATGCAGCTCTAATGCGATGGCCTTTATTAACCATCATAGTTCAGTAATAGCTCAACAAACATTTTGTCCGCTTTGGCTAGTTTCAATTAATAATGTGGCGAGATTGGTAAAATATTTGGTGAAAAAATAAAGACATAAAACACTTATACGCAGCTCTAGTGCGATGGCCGTTATTAACCATCACATTTCTGTAATAGCTTAACTATACATTTATTGCTTAAATATGCATATTTTCATCAACAGAACCATCAATGAACAAATTATCAACTAAACCCACAATAAATCCTCGAATGAAGACCCAACAATTTTATTTATTTTCGTTGAAAGTTTTATTTAATTTTTTCAGCAGATGGCATCAGGAAAGAAAAAAACATTGATCGGATTTGAGCCAAAGTGGTGTAGTTTTTTCAAAAAATTCGAATTTTCTCTAAAAATAGAACATTTTGAGCGCTGAAAGTTCCCTATTTGTAACTTAAGTATGAAATACGCATTTGTGCCAAGTTACGAGTCAAGCAAATGTCTAGTTTATGAATCTAAAAGACACACACACATATACATACATACAAATCTTCATTTTTATTATTAAAGATGGCCTACTCACTAAAATACTTATCTGAGTTATAAATTAACCTGAATTTTCTGAGATCCGTAGAGCGTTTGCCACGGAATGTAAATATGGTTCAGCTTTACGGACAATTTTTCATTGCGGTAATGTTTGCTTTTTTTATAAACCAACCAACCCATCCAACAAGACCAACCCAACCAAACCCAGCCAACCAACCAATTAAACCAACCCAACCAATGATTTCTTTAGAGATGCTGTATGCTATTTTTTCCTTCTTTGATAGTCCAGTAGCCGCATAATTAATAAAAGATTTATGGACTTAAGGTTTTGTTAACTCAAAAGAATTTTTAAATGTTATTTCATTACAGTAATGTATGCTTTTTCCATTACCAACCTTGCAGTAACGTAAGGCTTTTTCCTTAAACCAACCAACCCAACCAACCAACTAATTAAACCAACCTATCCAGACAACCAACCCAGCCAACAAAACAAAACCAACCCAACCCAACCATTGCTTTCCTTCGAGGTGGGGTAATCCAGTTTCTATTTTTCTTTTTTTTTTTGGGGGGGGGGGATTTTTTTTAAAATTAATAAATAATTTTAATCATTCATAATTTTAATTTAATAATTAATTGCAACTCTCTTCAAATACTTGTTTAAAACTATTATTTTTATAGATGATTTAATATTAAAACTGAAAAAAATTAGGTTTGTATAAAAGTGACAGATAAAAGTTAAGATCTTAGGGGGGGGGGGGGGGTAATTTAATAATTAATTGCAACTCTCTTCAAATACTAGTTTAAAACTTTTATTTTTTATAGATGATTTGATATTAAAACTGAAAAAAAATTAGGACCCCCCCGCTGGAATTAACCCTCCGCTGGATCCGCCACGGTATCTAATAAGTCTATATGAATAAAGGTCTATTATGTCTAATAAGGTCTGTTTGTTCTTGGCATTCAACTTCCGTTCTTCTGTTCTTTTCGTTTGATATTCAAATTTTTATATTTATTTGTAAGATATGATGTCAAGTAATATCTTAAAAATTATGGCCTTTCGCCCGTCTTTTATTAACTTATGGCCTACTCCCGAAAATACTTGTAAAGATCAGAATCTATTGCGCCCATCAGTGAACGCCAAAGGGCGCGATGAGCGTCAAGTTTGCTTAAAACGAAGACGAAGAGGACTGACTGTGACTGTGTGGAGGGTTGTTGTTGTTGAAATCAAATGGCAGAAACCAAGAGGTTTTGTTTATGAAAGTTTCTTGGAGAGAATGTTAGTTTTGGATATTAATTGATACAAAACAAAGTTAAAATTACAAAAAATAATCTTCATAACCTTCATCCTTGTTTGATGTGCTATCTTTCGGCGTTGTTCTCACGGCAACATAATGGCGAACTTTTACAATACTTATCTGAAATATAAGTTAACCTAAATTTTCTGAGATCCGTAGAGCGTTTGCCACGTAAGGTAAATATGGTATAGCTTTACGGACAATTTTTCATTGCGGTAATGTTTGCCTTTTTCATAAACCAACCAACCCAACAACAAGACCAAGATTAAAGTCAATGAATATCTTAAAAATTATGGCCTTTCGAAAGTCTTATTAACTTACTAGAAAATTTATACCCGTACTTCGCACGGATTAACAATTCCCTCATAAATAAATAAAACCTTTTAACTCTTTTGGCATCTTTTGGGAAATAATTTGGCGAGAAATTAGATAAAGCTACAAACACACCATTATTCAGCTCTAACACAATGACCTTAGCACAACCAACCAGCTTATAAATTCTTTTTAAAAACATTTCGCCCATTTTGCGAGTTTTAATAAATAATTTGGCGAGAAATTAGATATAGCAACAAACACACCATTATTCAGCTCTAACACAATGACCTTAGCACAACCAACCAGCTTATAAATTCTTTTTAAAAACATTTTGCCAATTTTGCGAGTTTTAATAAATAATTTGGCGAGAAATTAGATATAGCTATTTTCATTGAAATTATTATAGACAATTTTTCAATGCGGTAATGTTTGCCTTTTTCTTAAACCAACCAACCCAACCAACAAGACCAACCCAACCAAACCCAGCCAACCAACCAATTAAACCAACCTATGTGTGGGAAAGGTAATTATATCTAATAAGTCTAAATGTCTAATACACAATAAAGGTCTATTGTGTTTTAGTCCTTTAGTAATAAAGGTCTATTATGTCTAATAAGGTCTGTATGTTCTTAGCTTTCAACTTTCGTTCTTCAGTTCCTATCTTTCGATATTCAAATTTTCTTATTTATTTGTAAGATATAAAGTCAAAGAATAACTTAAAAATTATGGCCTTTCGCCCGTCTTTTATTAACTTATGGCGTACTCACTAAAATACTTATCTGAGTTATAAATTAACTTGAATTTTCTGAGATCCATAGAGCGTTTGCCAAGGAATATAATATGGTACAGCTTTACGGACAATTTTTCATTGCGGTAATGTTTGATTTTTTTATAAACCAACCAACCCCAACCAACAAGACCAACCCAACCAAACCCAGCCAACCAACCAATTATATCAACCAACAAAACCAACCCAACCGATGATTTCTCTAGAGATGCTGTATTCTATTTTTTTCCTTCTCTGATAGTCCAGTAGTCACATAATTATAATTAACGATTTATGGACTTAATTTTTTGTTAATTCAAAAGAATTTTAAAAATTATTTCTTTGCAGTAATGTATGCTTTTTCCATAACCAACCTTGCTGTAATGTATGCCTTTTTCCTTAAAACAACCCAACCAACAACACCAACTCAATCAAACCCTGCCAACCAACCCAACCAACCAATTAAACCCACCAATCCAGCTAACCAACCAACAAAACCAACCCATCCCAACCATCGCTTTCTTTCGAGATGATGTATGCTAATTTTTTCTTCTCTGATAGTCCATTAGTCTCACAATTAACAAATCATTTATTGAAGATTTTGTTAACTCAAAAGAATTTAAAAAAGTGAGTTGTAATAATTTAACATGGCAGAGATTTCCGTCCTTATCCTTTATATATTTGTGTGAAAGGTAATTATATATAATAAGTCTCTAAATGTTTAATAAAGGTCTATTATGTCTAATAAGGTCTGTCTTTTCTTGGCATTCAACTTCCGTTCTTCTGTTCTTATCGTTCGATATTCATATTTTTGTATTTATTTGTAAGATATGATGTCAAAGAATATCTTAAAAATGTATGGCATTTCGCCCGTCTTTTATTAACTTATGGCCTACTCACTAAAATACTTATCCGAGTTATAAATTATCCTGAATTTTCTGAGATCCATAGAGCGTTTTCCACGGAATGTAAATATGGTAAAGCTTTACGGACAATTTTTCATTGCGGTAATGTTTGCTTATTTTATAAACCAACCAACACAACCAAACCCAGCCAACCAACCAATTAAACCAACCAACAAAACCAACCCAACCAATGATTTCTTTAGAGATTCTGGTTGCTAATTTTTCCTTCTCTGATCGTCCAGTAGTCGCATAATTAATAAAAGATTTATGGACTTAAGTTTTTGTTAACTCAAAAGAATTTAAAAAAGTTATTTCATTGCAGTAATGTATGCTTTTTCCATTACCAACCTTGCAGTAACGTATGTCTTTTTCCTTAAACCAACCAACCCAACCCAACCAAATCCCAACCAACCCAACCCAACCAAATCCCAACCAACCAACCAATTAAACCTACCATTCCAGCCAACCAACCAACCCAACCTACAAAACCAACCAACCCAATCCAATGTATGCTTTTTCCATTACCAACCTTGCAGTAGCGTATGCCTTTTTCCTTAAACCAACCAACCCAACCAAATCCAACCATCCAACCAATTAAACCTACCAATCCAGCCAACCATCCAACCCAACCAACAAAACCAACCCAATCCAATGTATGCTTTTTCCATTACCAACCTTGCTGTAACGTATGTCTTTTTCCTTAAACCAACCAACCCAACCAAACCCAACCAACCAACCAATTAAACCTACCAATCCACCCAACCAACCAACCCATCCTACAAAACTAACCCAACTACAAAACCAACCCAACCCAACCATTGCTTTTTTTCGAGATGATGTATGCTTTTTTTTTCTTCTCTGATAGTCCAGTAGTCTCACAATTAACTCAAAAGAATTTTAAAAAGTTATTTCATTGCAGTAATGTATGCTTTTTCCATTACCGACCTTGCAGTAACGTATGCCTTTTTCCTTAAACCAACCAACCCAAACAAATCCATCCAACCAATTAAACCTACCAATCCAGCCAACCATCCAACCCAACCAACAAAACCAACCCAATCCAACCATTACTTTCTTTCGAGATGCTGTATGCTATTTTTTCCTTCTCTGATAGTCCAGTAGTCTCACAATCAACAAATCATTTATGGAAGTTTTTGTTAACTCAAAAGAATTTAAAAAAGTGAGTTGTAATAATTAACCTTAGCAGAGATTTCTGTCCTTATCCTTTATATATTTGTGGGAAAGGTAATTATATCTAATAAGTCTATCTGTTTATTAAAAGTCTATTATGTCTAATAAGGTCTGTCTGTTCTGTTCATTCAACTTCCGTTCTTCTGTTCTTAACGTTCGATATTCAAATTTTTGTATTTATTTGTAAGATATGAAGTTTTTGTTAACTCAAAAGAATTTAAAAAAGTGAGTTGTAATAATTTAACATGGCAGAGATTTCCGTCCTTATCCTTTATATATTTGTGTGAAAGGTAATTATATATAATAAGTCTCTATATGTTTAATAAAGGTCTATTATGTCTAATAAGGTCTGTCTTTTCTTGGCATTCAACTTCCGTTCTTCTGTTCTTATCGTTCGATATTCAAATTTTTGTATTTATTTGTAAGATATGATGTCAGAGAATATCTCAAAAATTTATGGCCTTACGCCAGTCTTTTATTAACTTATGGCCTACTCACGAAAATACTTATCTGAGTTATAAGTTAACCTAAATTTTCTGAGATCCATAGAGCGTTTGCCACGTAAGGTAAATATGGTATAGCCTTACGGACAATTTTTCATTGCGGTAATGTTTGCCTTTTTCTTAAACCAACCAACCCAACCAAGAAGACCAACCCAACCAAACCCAGCCAACCAACCAATTAAACCAACCAACAAAACCAGCCCAACCAATGAATTTTTTAGAGATACTGATTGCTATTTTTCCCTCACTGATAGTCCAGTAGTCGCATAATTAATAAAAGATTTATGGACTTAAGTTTTTGTTAACTCAAAAGAATTTTAAAAACTTATTTCATTGCAATAATGTATGCTTTTTCCATTGCCAACCTTGCAGTAATGTTTGCCTTTTTTTTAAACCAACCAACCCAACCAAGAAGGCCAACCCAACCAAACCCAGCCAACCAACCAATTAAATCAGCCAACAAAACCAACCCAACCGAAGATTTCTCTAGAGATGCTGTATGCTGTTTTTTCCTTCTCTGATCGTCCAGTAGTCACATAATTAATAAAAGATTTATGGACTTAAGTTTTTGTTAATTCGAAAGAATTTAAAAAAGTTATTTCATTGCAGTAATGTATGCTTTTTCCATTACCAACCTTGCAGTAACGTGTGTCTTTTTCCTTAAACCAACCAACCCAACCAAACCCAACCAACCAACCAATTAAACCTACCAATCGAGCCAACCAACCAACCCAACCTGCAAAACCAACCCAACCCAACCATTGCTTTCTTTCGAGATGATGTATGCTATTTTTTCTTCTCTGATTGTCCAGTAGTTTCACAATTAACTCAAAAGAATTTTAAAAAGTTATTTCATTGCAGTAATGTATGCTTTTTCCATTACCGACCTTGCAGTAACGTATGCCTTTTTCCTTAAACCAACCAACCCAACCAAATCCAACCAACCAACCAATTAAACCTACCAATCCAGCCAACCATCCAACCCAACCAACAAAACCAACCCAATCCAACCATTACTTTCTTTCGAGATGCTGTATGCTATTTTTTCCTTCTCTGAGAGTCCAGTAGTCTCACAATCAACAAATCATTTATGGAAGTTTTTGTTAACTCTAAAGAATTTAAAAAAGTGAGTTGTAATAATTTAACATAGCAGAGATTTCTGTCCTTATCCTTTATATATTTGTGTGAAAGGTAATTATATCTAATAAGTCTATCTGTTTATTAAAAGTCTATTATGTCTAATAAGGTCTGTCTGTTCTTTTCATTCAACTTCCGTTCTTCTGTTCTTAACGTTCGATATTCAAATTTTTGTATTTATTTGTAAGATATGATGTCAGAGAATATCTCAAAAATTTATGGCCTTACGCCAGTCTTTTATTAACTTATGGCCTACTCACGAAAATACTTATCTGAGTTATAAGTTAACCTAAATTTTCTGAGATCCGTAGAGCGTTTGCCACGTAAGGTAAATATGGTATAGCCTTACGGACAATTTTTCATTGCGGTAATGTTTGCCTTTTTCTTACACCAACCAACCCAACCAAGAAGACCAACCCAACCAAACCCAGCCAACCAACCAATTAAACCAACCAACAAAACCAGCCCAACCAATGAATTTTTTAGAGATACTGATTGCTATTTTTCCCTCACTGATAGTCCAGTAGTCGCATAATTAATAAAAGATTTATGGACTTAAGTTTTTGTTAACTCAAAAGAATTTTAAAAACTTATTTCATTGCAGTAATGTATGCTTTTTCCATTACCAACCTTGCAGTAATGTTTGCCTTTTTTTTAAACCAACCAACCCAACCAAGAAGACCAACCCAACCAAACCCAGCCAACCAACCAATTAAATCAGCCAACAAAACCAACCCAACCGAAGATTTCTCTAGAGATGCTGTATGTTGTTTTTTCCTTCTCTGATCGTCCAGTAGTCGCATAATTAATAAACAATTTATGGACTTAAGTTTTTGTTAACTCAAAAGAATTTTAAAAACTTATTTCATTGCAGTAATGTATGGTTTTTCCATTACCAACCTTTCAGTAATGTATGCCTCTTTCCTTAAACCAACCAACACAACTAAGAAGACCAACCCAACCAATCCCAGCCGACCAACCAATTAAACCAACCAACAAAACCTACTCAACCAATGATATTATTACAGATACTGGTTGCTATTTTTTCCTTCTCTGATCGTCTGGTAGTCGCATAATTAATAAAAGATTTATGGACTAAAGTTTTTGTTAACTCAAAAGAATTTAAAAAACTTATTTTATTGAAGTAATGTATGCTTTTTCCATTGCCAACCTTGCAGTAACGTATGTCTTTTTCCTTAAACCAACCAACCCAACCATACCAACCCCAACCAACCAACCAATTAAACCTACCATTCCAGCCAACCAACCAACCCAACCTACAAAACCAACCCAACCCAACCATTGCTTTCTTTCGAGATGATGTATGCTATTTTTTTTCTTCTCTGATAGTCCAGTAGTCTCACAATTAACTCAAAAGAATTTTAAAAAGTTATTTCATTGCAGTAATGTATGCTTTTTCCATTACCAACCTTGCAGTAACGTATGCCTTTTTCCTTAAACCAACCAACCCAACCAAATCCAACCAACCAACCAATTAAACCTACCAATCCAGCCAACCATCCAACCCAACCAACAAAACCAATCCAATGTATGCTTTTTCCATTACCAACCTTGCAGTAACGTATGTCTTTTTCCTTAAACCAACCAACCCACCAATTAAACCTACCAATCCAGCCAACCAACCAACCCAACCTACAAAACCAACCCAACCCAACCATTGCTTTCTTTCGAGATGATGTATGCTATTTTTTTCTTCTCTGATAGTCCAGTAGTCTCACAATTAACTCAAAAGAATTTTAAAAAGTTATTTCATTGCAGTAATGTATGCTTTTTTCATTACCAACCTTGCAGTAACGTGTGTCTTTTTACTTAAACCAACCAACCCAACCAAACCCAACCAACCAACCAATTAAACCTACCAATCCAGCCAACCAACCAACCCAACCTACAAAACCAACCCAACCCAACCATTGCTTTCTTTCGAGATGATGTATGCTATTTTTTTCTTCTCTGATAGTCCAGTAGTCTCACAATTAACTCAAAAGAATTTTAAAAAGTTATTTCATTGCAGTAATGTATGCTTTTTCCATTACCAACCTTGCGGTAACGTATGCCTTTTTCCTTAAACCAACCAACCCAACCAAATCCAACCAACCAACCAATTAAACCTACCAATCCAGCCAACCATCCAACCCAACCAACAAAACCAATCCAATGTATGTTTTTTCCATTACCAACCTTGCAGTAACGTATGCCTTTTTCCTTAAACCAACCAACCCAACCAAATCCAACCAACCAACCAATTAAACCTACCAATCCAGCCAACCATCCAACCCAACCAACAAAACCAATCCAATGTATGCTTTTTCCATTACCAACCTTGCAGTCAGGGCCGGATTTCTAAATAGGCTTAGTAGGCTGTAGCCTAGAGCGGCAAATTTTTTGGGGCGGCAAATTTTACGTCCAATTAAAGCGGTATTAGGCATTAAAAATTATTTCAAAATAAAAATGCTAATATTTTCAAGAAATAAAGAAATATTTTACATTAATGCGGAAATCGTAAACGTATATATAGCACTAATATTTAGTAGTAAACATGTTAGCTGTGATGACATTTGCAGCCACTCCCCCGGATTTGGAAGTTCAAAGAAAAATGGTAGAACAGTTTAAAAAAATTTGCCTATTATTTCGCTTTTGATTTAGAGTGTATGTAGATTATTCTAATATGTAGGGGAAAAAATAGTCTAGAAAACTACACTGTAAAAAAAACCTGCAAATTTACGGGCATTTGCCCTTCAATTTTTACAAGCAAGGGCCGTATTTGGTGAAATACTGTCTGACGCACTAAATAAATGGCCTTACCCCCTTAGACTGTAAGAAAATAAGGTCGATTCCCGTATTTTACAGTTTTAGCCCATCTATTAGCTATAGTAAATTATGGGCATAAGTGTTTTTTAACGGGGTAGGGCTGCAATCTCTGCAGCCGGCCCCTGCTCGTAAATTTACTGTAATTTTTTTACAGTGTATATGTGGCGGCATATCGATCGTAGCCTACAAGCGGCAAATCTTTAAATCCGGCCCTGCTTGCAGTAACGTATGTCTTTTTCCTAAAACCAACCAAGCCACCAATTAAACCTACCAATCCAGCCAACCAACCAACCCAACCTTCAAAACTAACCCAACCTACAAAACCAACCCAACCCAACCATTGCTTTCTTTCGAGATGATGTATGCTATTTCTTTCTTCTCTGATAGTCCAGTAGTCTCACAATTAACTCAAAAGAATTTTAAAAAGTTATTTCATTGCAGTAATGTATGCTTTTTCCAATTACGACCTTGCAGTAACGTATGCCTTTTTCCTTAAACCAACCAACCCAACCAAATCCAACCAACCAATTAAACCTACCCATCCAGCCAACCATCCAACCCAACCAACAAAACCAACCCAATCCAACCATTACTTTCTTTCGAGATGCTGTATGCTATTTTTTCCTTCTCTGATAGTCCAGTAGTCTCACAATCAACAAATCATTTATGGAAGTTTTTGTTAACTCAAAAGAATTTAAAAAAGTGAGTTGTAATAATTTAACATAGCAGAGATTTCTGTCCTTATCCTTTATATATTTGTGTGAAAGGTAATTATATCTAATACGTCTATCTGTTTATTAAAAGTCTATTATTTCTAATAAGGTCTGTCTGTTCTTGGCATTCAACTTCCGTTCTTCTGTTCTTAACGTTCGATATTCAAATTTTTGTATTTATTTGTAAGATATGATGTCAGAGAATATCTTAAAAATTTATTGCCTTACGCCAGTCTTTTATTAACTTATGGCCTACTCACGAAAATACTTATCTGAGTTATAAGTTAACCTAAATTTTCTGAGATCCGTAGAGCGTTTGCCACGTAAGGTAAATATGGTATAGCCTTACGGACAATTTTTCATTGCGGTAATGTTTGCCTTTTTCTTAAACCAACCAACCCAACCAAAGAAGACCAACCCAACCAAACCCAGCCAACCAACCAATTAAATCAGCCAACAAAACCAACCCAACCGATGATTTCTCTAGAAATGCTGTATGCTGTTTTTTCCTTCTCTTATAGTCCAGTAGTCGCATAATTAATAAACGATTTATGGACTTAAGTTTTTGTTAACTCAAAAGAATTTTAAAAACTTATTTCATTGCAGTAATGTATGGTTTTTCCATTACCAACCTTTCAGTAATGTATGCCTCTTTCCTTAAACCAACCAACACAATTAAGAAGACCAACCCAACCAATCCCAGCCAACCAACCAATTAAACCAACCAACAAAACCTACTCAACCAATGATATTATTACAGATACTGGATGCTATTTTTTCCTTCTCTGATCGTCTAGTAGTCGCATAATTAATAAAAGATTTATGGACTAAAGTTTTTGTTAACTCAAAAGAATTTAAAAAACTTATTTTATTGCAGTAATGTATGCTTTTTCCATTGCCAACCTTGCAGTAACGTATGTCTTTTTCCTTAAACCAACCAACCCAACCATACCAACCCCAACCAACCAACCAATTAAACCTACCATTCCAGCCAACCAACCAACCCAACCTACAAAACCAACCCAACCCAACCATTGCTTTCTTTCGAGATGATGTATGCTATTTTTTTTCTTCTCTGATAGTCCAGTAGTCTCACAATTAACTCAAAAGAATTTTAAAAAGTTATTTCATTGCAGTAATGTATGCTATTTTTTTCTTCTCTGATAGTCCAGTAGTCTCACAATTAACTCAAAAGAATTTTAAAAAGTTATTTCATTGCAGTAATGTATGCTTTTTCCATTACCAACCTTTCAGTAACGTATGCCTTTTTCCTTAAACCAACCAACCCAACCAAATCCAACCAACCAACCAATTAAACCTACCAATCCAGCCAACCATCCAACCCAACCAACAAAACCAATCCAATGTATGCTTTTTCCATTACCAACCTTGCAGTAACGTATGTCTTTTTCCTTAAACCAACCAACCCACCAATTAAACCTACCAATCCAGCCAACCAACCAACCCAACCTACAAAACCAACCCAACCATTGCTTTCTTTCGAGATGATGTATGCTATTTTTTTCTTCTCTGATAGTCCAGTAGTCTCACAATTAACTCAAAAGAATTTTAAAAAGTTATTTCATTGCAGTAATGTATGCTTTTTTCATTACCAACCTTGCAGTAACGTGTGTCTTTTTACTTAAACCAACCAACCCAACCAAACCCAACCAACAAACCAATTAAACCTACCAATCCAGCCAACCAACCAACCCAACCTACAAAACCAACCCAACCCAACCATTGCTTTCTTTCGAGATGATGTATGCTATTTTTTTCTTCTCTGATAGTCCAGTAGTCTCACAATTAAATCAAAAGAATTTTAAAAAGTTATTTCATTGCAGTAATGTATGCTTTTTCCATTACCAACCTTGCGCTAACGTATGCCTTTTTCCTTAAACCAACCAACCCAACCAAATCCAACCAACCAACCAATTAAACCTACCAATCCAGCCAACCATCCAACCCAACCAACAAAACCAATCCAATGTATGTTTTTTCCATTACCAACCTTGCAGTAACGTATGTCTTTTTCCTTAAACCAACCCACCAATTAAACCTACCAATCCAGCCAACCAAACCAACCCAACCTACAAAACCAACCCAACCCAACCATTGCTTTCTTTCGAGATGATGTATGCTATTTTTTTCTTCTCTGATAGTCCAGTAGTCTCACAATTAACTCAAAGGAATTTTAAAAAGTTATTTCATTGCAGTAATGTATGCTTTTTTCATTACCAACCTTGCAGTAACGTGTGTCTTTTTACTTAAACCAACCAACCCAACCAAACCCAACCAACAAACCAATTAAACCTACCAATCCAGCCAACCAACCAACCCAACCTACAAAACCAACCCAACCCAACCATTGCTTTCTTTCGAGATGATGTATGCTATTTTTTTCTTCTCTGATAGTCCAGTAGTCTCACAATTAACTCAAAAGAATTTAAAAAGTTATTTCATTGCAGCAATGTATGCTTTTTCCATTACCAACCTTGCGCTAACGTTGCCTTTTTCCTTAAACCAACCAACCCAACCAAATCCAACCAACCAACCAATTAAACCTACCAATCCAGCCAACCATCCAACCCAACCAACAAAACCAATCCAATGTATGTTTTTTCCATTACCAACCTTGCAGTAACGTATGCCTTTTTCCTTAAACCAACCAACCCAACCAAATCCAACCAACCAACCAATTAAATCTACCAATCCAGCCAACCATCCAACCCAACCAACAAAATCAATCCAATGTATGCTTTTTCCATTACCAACCTTGCAGTAACGTATGTCTTTTTCCTTAAACCAACCCACCAATTAAACCTACCAATCCAGCCAACCAAACCAACCCAACCTACAAAACCAACCCAACCCAACCATTGCTTTCTTTCGAGATGATGTATGCTATTTTTTTCTTCTCTGATAGTCCAGTAGTCTCACAATTAACTCAAAAGAATTTTAAAAAGTTATTTCATTGCAGTAATGTATGCTTTTTTCATTACCAACCTTGCAGTAACGTGTGTCTTTTTACTTAAACCAACCAACCCAACCAAACCCAACCAACAAACCAATTAAACCTACCAATCCAGCCAACCAACCAACCCAACCTACAAAACCAACCCAACCCAACCATTGCTTTCTTTCGAGATGATGTATGCTATTTTTTTCTTCTCTGATAGTCCAGTAGTCTCACAATTAACTCAAAAGAATTTAAAAAGTTATTTCATTGCAGCAATGTATGCTTTTTCCATTACCAACCTTGCGCTAACGTTGCCTTTTTCCTTAAACCAACCAACCCAACCAAATCCAACCAACCAACCAATTAAACCTACCAATCCTGCCAACCATCCAACCCAACCAACAAAACCAATCCAATGTATGTTTTTTCCATTACCAACCTTGCAGTAACGTATGCCTTTTTCCTTAAACCAACCAACCCAACCAAATCCAACCAACCAACCAATTAAATCTACCAATCCAGCCAACCATCCAACCCAACCAACAAAATCAATCCAATGTATGCTTTTTCCATTACCAACCTTGCAGTAACGTATGTCTTTTTCCTTAAACCAACCAACCCAACCAACCAACCAATTAAACCTACCAATCCAGCCAACCATCCAACCCAACCAACAAAACCAACCCAATCCAACCATTACTTTCTTTCGAGATGCTGTATGCTATTTTTTCCTTCTCTGATAGTCCAGTAGTCTCACAATCAACAAATCATTTATGGAAGTTTTTGTTAACTCAAAAGAATTTAAAAAAGTGAGTTGTAATAATTTAACATAGCAGAGATTTCTGTCCTTATCCTTTATATATTTGTGTGAAAGGTTATTATATCTAATAAGTCTATCTGTTTATTAAAAGTCTATTATGTCTAATAAGGTCTGTCTGTTCTTGGCATTCAACTTCCGTTCTTCTGTTCTTAACGTTCGATATTCAAAATTTTGTATTTATTTGTAAGATATGATGTCAGAGAATATCTCAAAAATTTATGGCCTTTCGCCAGTCTTTTATTAACTTATGGCCTATTCACGAAAATACTTATCTGAGTTATAAGTTAACCTGAATTTTCTGAGATCCGTAGAGCGTTTGCCACGTAAGGTAAATATGGTATAGCCTTACGGACAATTTTTCATTGCGGTAATGTTTGCCTTTTTCTTAAACCAACCAACCCAACCAAGAAGACCAACCCAACCAAAACCAGCCAACCAACCAATTAAACCAACCAACAAAACCAGCCCAACCAATGAATTTTTTAGAGATACTGATTGCTATTTTTCCCTCACTGATAGTCCAGTAGTCGCATAATTAATAAAATATTTATGGACTTAAGTTTTTGTTAACTCAAAAGAATTTTAAAAACTTATTTCATTGCAGTAATGTATGCTTTTTCCATTACCAACCTTGCAGTAATGTTTGCCTTTTTTTTAAACCAACCAACCCAACCAAGAAGACCAACCCAACCAAACCCAGCCAACCAACCAATTAAATCAGCCAACAAAACCAACCCAACCGAAGATTTCTCTAGAGATGCTGTATGCTGTTTTTTCCTTCTCTGATCGTCCAGTAGTCACATAATTAATAAAAGATTTATGGACTTAAGTTTTTGTTAATTCGAAAGAATTTTAAAAAGTTATTTCATTGCAGTAATGTATGCTTTTTATGTTACCAACCTTGCAGTAACGTGTGTCTTTTTCCTTAAACCAACCAACCCAACCAAACCTAACCAACCAACCAATTAAACCTACCAATCCAGCCAACCAACCAACCCAACCTACAAAACCAACCCAACCATTGCTTTCATTCGAGATGATGTATGCTATTTTTTTCTTCTCTGATAGTCCAGTAGTTTCACAATTAACTCAAAAGAATTTTAAAAAGTTATTTCATGGCAGTAATGTATGCTTTTTCCATTACCGACCTTGCAGTAACGTATGCCTTTTTCCTTAAACCAACCAACCCAACCAAATCCAACCAACCAACCAATTAAACCTACCAATCCAGCCAACCATCCAACCCAACCAACAAAACCAACCCAATCCAAGCATTACTTTCTTTCGAGATGCTGTATGCTATTTTTTCCTTCTCTGATAGTCCAGTAGTCCCACAATCAACAAATCATTTATGGAAGTTATGTCTAATAAGGTCTGTCTGTTCTTGGCATTCAACTTCCGTTCTTCTGTTCTTAACGTTCGATATTCAAATTTTTGTATTTATTTGTAAGATATGATGTCAGAGAATATCTTAAAAATTTATTGCCTTCGCCAGTCTTTTATTAACTTATGGCCTACTCACGAAAATACTTATCTGAGTTATAAGTTAACCTAAATTTTCTGAGATCCGTAGAGCGTTTGCCACGTAAGGTAAATATGGTATAGCCTTACGGACAATTTTTCATTGCGGTAATGTTTGCCTTTTTCTTAAACCAACCAACCCAACCAAGAAGACCAACCCAACCAAACCCAGCCAACCAACCAATTAAATCAGCCAACAAAACCAACCCAACCGATGATTTCTCTAGAGATGCTGTATGCTGTTTTTTCCTTCTCTTATAGTCCAGTAGTCGCATAATTAATAAACGATTTAAGGACTTAAGTTTTTGTAAACTCAAAAGAATTTTAAAAACTTATTTCATTGCAGTAATGTATGGTTTTTCCATTACCGACCTTTCAGTAATGTATGCCTCTTTCCTTAAACCAACCAACATAACTAAGAAGCCCAACCCAACCAATCCCAGCCAACCAACCAATTAAACCAACCAACAAAACCTACCCAACCAATGATTTCTTTAGAGATACTGGTTGCTGTTTTTTCCTTCTCTTATAGTCCAGTAGTCGCATAATTAATAAACGATTTATGGACTAAAGTTTTTGTTAACTCAAAAGAATTTAAAAAACTTATTTCATTGCAGTAAAGTATGCTTTTTTCATTACCAACCTTGCAGTAACGTATGCTTTTTTCTTTAAACCAACCAACCAACCCAACCAACAAAACCAACGCAACCCTACCATTGTTTTCTTTCGAGATGCTGTATGCTATTTTTTCCTTCTCTGATAGTCCAGTAGTCTCAAAATTAACAAATCATTTATGGAAGTTTTTGTTAACTCAAAAGAATTTAAAAAAGTGAGTTGTAATAATTTAACATAGCAGAGATTTCCGTCCTTATCCTTTATATATTTGTGTGAAAGGTAATTATATCTAATAAGTCTATCTGTTTATTAAATTTCTATTATGTCTAATAAGGCCTGTCTGTTCTTGGCATTCAACTTCCGTTCTTCTGTTCTTAACGTTCGATATTCAAATTTTTGAATTTATTTGTAAGATATGACGTCAAAGAATATCTTAAAAATTTATGGCCTTACGCCAGTCTTTTATTAACTTATGGCCTACTCACTAAAATACTTATCTGTGTTATAAATTAACCTGAATTTTCTGAGATGCGTAGAGCGTTTGCCACGGAATGTAAATATGGTACAGCTTTACGGACAATTTTTCATTGCGGTAATGTTTGCTTATTTTATAAACCAACCCAACCAACAAGACCAACCCAACCAATTATTTCTTTAGAGATACTGGTTGCGATTTTTTCTTCTCTGATCGTCCAGTAGTCCAGATCTTTCAAGCATTACCGCAATTTTTCATTTCGGTAATGTTTGCCTTTTTCTTAAACCAACCAACCCAACCAAGAAGACCAACCCAACCAAACCCAGCCAACCAACCAATTAAATTAACCAACGAAACCAACGCAACCAATGATTTGTTTAGAGATACTGGTTGCTATTTTTTCCTTCTCTGATTGTCCAGTAGTCGCATAATTAATAAAAGATTTATGGACTTAAGTTTTTGTTAACTCAAAAGAATTTTAAAAACTTATTTCATTGCAGTAATGTATGCTTTTTCCATTACCAACCTTGCAGTAATGTAGGCTATTTTCCTTAAACCAACCAACCCAACCAATAAGACCAACCCATCCAAACCCAGGCAATCAACCAATTAAACCAACCAACAAAAACAACCCAACCATTGCTTTCTTTCGAGATGCTGTATGCTATTTTTTCCTTCGCTGATAGTCCGATAGATAGGTAATGTTTGCTTATTTTATAAACCAACCAACCCAACCAGCAAGACCAACCCAACCAAACCCAGCTAACCAACCAATTAAACCAACCAACGAAACCAACGCAACCAATGATTTCTTTAGAGATACTGGTTGCTATTTTTTCCATCTCTGATTGTCCAGTAGTCGCATAATTAATAAAAGATTTATGGACTTAAGTTTTTGTTAACTCAAAAGAATTTTAAAAAGTTATTTCATTGCAGTAATGTATGCTTTTTCCATTACCAACCTTTCAGTAATGTATGCCTTTTTCCTTAAATCAACCAACCCAACCAACAAGACCAACCCAACCAAACCCAGCCAACCAACCAATTAAAAAAATCTATCCAGCCAACCAACCAATTAAGCCAACAAGCCCAACCAACAAATTGCTTTCTTTCGAGATGCTGTATGCTATTTTTTCCTTCCCTGATAGTCCAGTAGTCTCACAATTAACAAATCATTTATGGAAGTTTCTGTTAACTCAAAAGAATTTTAAAAACTTATATCATTGCAGTAATGTATGCTTTTTCCATTACCAACCTTGCAGTAATGTATGCCTTTTTCCTTAAACCAACCAACCCAACCGATGATTTCTCTAGAGATGCTGTATGCTATTTTTTCCTTCTCTAATAGTCCAGTAGTCGCATAATTAATAAACGATTTATGGACTTAAGCTCGGAAAAAAACTTGACAAATGTATCCCTTTGTTACAAAGATTTTTTTATAAATATGCTCCACTATCATATTAACCCGGCAGCACTCGCCTGGGGTCAGAAGCGTAGCGTGCCATGGTGGGGCCCCGTATAAAAATTTTTTGGGGGCCCTTAGAAAGGGTAAAGATTTCTCACAAAATAAAAAATGCATAAAATTAAAAGAAATATTTATGAATCATAATATCATACAAGCATACACACAGAATTTAATAAGCATGCATTCATAATATATATGCATATCAAGCAATTCAAATTAAATATACACTCTCCTTGCCTTTTTTTTCGGCAAGCTGATTTATTAAATCATTTATAGCTGATGATGACTTAAGTTTTTCTAAAGTTTCTGCCTCTATGGACAATAGCGACAGGTCTGACAGGCGTTCCTGTCCAATCGAAGTTCATAGGTAATTTTTAATTAATTTTAATTTTGAAAACTTCTTTCAGCAGTTGCGGTTATAACTGGAAGGGTTAAGAATAAAAAGAATATGCTGTTATTACTTCGGAAAACTGGAGGCAAGACTATTGAATTTTATCAACAATAATTCATTGAGTTCCTTAATGGGATGAATTTTTTGAATTTCAGATTTTAAGCATGTTTTTAGAGCTTTTAATTGGTCATAAAGATTAACTGAGATGCCTTCACTGTATTTTGCCGACAGTTTTCCGGAAGCGTTCAATATATCTTCGTTTGAAGAAGAGAGGAGTTTCTCTGATTTATAATATTTCGAACATACTACTCAGGTCGCAAAGGCCCTGAAATCTTTATTTGGTTTTGAAACATTAATATTTCTGAACAGCAATAGTATACATTGACTTTGAAATAGGATTCTGGGTGTGAAATTCTCTCATCTTGTTATAACTCATCAAAAAAACGCTTCGTTATCTTTCATCTTTTGTTTTTAAAAACAGTTTTTACCCTCCAATCTTTTGCTAAATCTTTGGACTCATTTAGTAACTATTGAATGAATTGTGATTCCTTAATTCGCACAGTCTATTCAAAATATTACTTAATAAAATACTAGTTTTCTGTAAGTCATAATATTTTCATGCTGTAGAGCTTTAGAAACAGGATTAAGGATTTCAAATAGTGAAGACAAAAATGTGACTAGCACTATAAGAAATCATAACTCTCTAGAATGTTAATTATATTTTTACATTCTTCACGTTCATCTTTTTTTTTTCAAGAAATTAAATTTAATTGGCACAAAGTTTTCATGGTTAATAAATAATTTTTCTTTACTGTAAATAAAACGTCGTTCCTTGAAACCATCTGGCAGGGCCTACTTTTTTAAGGGTAATTAAGTATTTTTCAGATGAATCATCACTTAACATTGCCCAGATTTGTATACTATTACCAAAAAAAGTATATATATATTTCTAAATTATCAAAAAAAGTCGACACTTCGCGAACATGTTTCGCAGCATCGTTTGAAACTAAATTTAATGCGTGCGCAGCACAATGAACATAATCGGCATTCGGAGCGTGCTCTTTTATTAGGGTTTGTAATCCCCCATAAACACCCGACATAACATTTGCTCCATGTCCTCTACATTTAGTCAATTCAATTCCATATTGTTCAATCGAATTTCAGTTTTAAGTCCTTCAGCTTTGCAGTGGGATACTGCTGTAAACCCCAAAAAAAGACTCAGATTTTTAATTTTTTAGGCACACTATATCATCTTTTTTCTGTAATCGATATGTATCGAAAAACTACAGAAAGTTGGTCAATTTTTGACAAGTCTTGTGTTGTATCTAGAATTATTGTCATAAATGGAGCTTTTTTAATTTCTGAGATAATATTGTTCCTAACTGCGGTACCAAGAAAATTAATAATTTCATTTTGAATCGTAGGGCTTAAATAATTTATTTTGCCTTTAGTTTTTAGAAGAAGTTCTTTTCTCCAGAATATAATTTTACTATTGATTTCACTTTGCAATAGAGTATCGATGGTATTTTCTTGTAACCAATTATTATAAGATAAAGATGCATTAATATGCTGCTGTGACTTTTCATGATCAAGTATAGTTTGCGTAAAATTGCTTCGAATGGAAACACCGTTAACCTATGCAGAGGAGTACGAATTACTTTGACGATCTGCTAATAACCAAGAGATGTGACAATACGGTTTGTTCAACCCATTAAGACCCTTTCAGGTGGCGCTAATTTAAGGTTATGAGACTAAAATGTTAAGAGTTTTACCGGAAGAGTTGCCTTAAACAGCATCAATGCCCTTGGGTCAGTTGAAATGTACACTATTGAATACAACGGAATAATTTTTTAATTGAAAAGTTGATTCATTAAAAATTGCGATTTTTTTAAAAGTGTCCCTAAAAAGGGACGCCGGGCATTAATGGGTTAAAACATTAGAATAACATAACCATGGTCTTAGAATTTTTATGCCTGCTTTATTGGTATATGAATAATAGTAGACCGAAAAAGGTCGGTTACTTACCAACTTTTGAACGCACGCTTTACGCAGGATTTTTTTTTTTTACTTTTGTCATTTGAGAAATATATAAAAAAATTGAAAAGTTTTTATTAATTTTTGCTTACGAACGTTGGCGGTTGGGGGCCCCCGTGGCCCGGGGGCCCCGTATAATTGATACGGCTGATACGGCGGTAGCTACGCCACTGCCTGGGGTCTAATGGACCCCAAATAGATTAAATGCACTCTAAGATCTGAAACTCTGATTGGATTACCATTATAAGGATTTTCTATATTGAAATTGATATCGACACTAACTCCCCCAATTGTGTCTAAGAGAACTAATGTAATGGTTTACGGCTTCCTTTTTCTAGCCTCCTTTCGGAGCTTTAGAACAGTTGCGGTTTATTTTGTTGTTTAACTGTCTAGCTATAAAAAAATTGCAAATAATCTATGTTTTATTTTTTGTAGTTTTTTCAAACAAAAACAAAAAAAAAAAATGAATTATGAAAATGAAATGATGATTTCATAGTCGAAAAGTTAATAACTGAAACAAATCTGGTTATTGGTTTTCAGTTCAATGATTAGTGACAGTTGATGAGTTATCCGATCGGAAAAGGCCAGGAACAGTTCCTCGTACTGTTGTGCAGACAGCTTAGTAAGCGACGTTAGCGCTAAGATCGAAAATTTTAATTATCCATTCAAATCTGACGTATTATAGTACATTTCGAAGAAACAGAGCTGCAATCGGAAAGCTTAATTATGCCAATCACAAATCAATCGTTAATAGTGTATTAGTTCCGTTCGACACTTTGGAGGCGCTAGGCATCAGATTGAGTTCCCGATCTAGAAGGATCTTAGTCTATGCTAAGTTAGCGCGAGTGCTGCCGGGTTAACAACCTCCTAAGATAAAATCATAACTGATTTATTAGTTCGTTATCTTTTACATTTCACACCAATAGCCTTAATTTGTGTTTATATTTAACGATCCATTACATTCTTTGTTTTTTAATAGAATCAGTCCCGGTCGGTATTATTTTTTTCGGGGCCTTTAAGGATAATTTCGGCGAAAGTGGTTGAACACGCGATGTTGACAAAATGTCTTGCCATACGTCGATCAATCTCATGTGACGTCAGTACCAGCCGTGTGGGTTGTCCGAAGTTGTGGACATACTTTTTGATGTATCCAGTATTCGATTTCGAGATCGAGTGAATACTGTTAAATTTAGACACGCATCATCGATTTTGTTTTTGTTTTTTATTTATTGTATTGATTTAAAAACGTGGAAAAAAAGGCTTTGATTTTAAGAATGTTTTTTGAATACTTTATATTATTAAATTTATATTATTAGTTCTTTCCTGACCAGTAACAGACTTGGCAACTCTGCATATTCTCTTGAACAGATAGCAATTTTTTGTGTGGCAAAAAATAGTCGGCTCTTGCTACCAATTTTGACACTTAGATTAAAATGATTCTGATGAGCTCAATACCTACGCAAAGATTTAATTTTGCTGCAGGAACCCCAAGCAAAATAGGTATTCAAGGCATTTCATACATGCCACATAACCATATGAAGTGGGTACCGACAAATTTTCCCATCCTGAAAATCTGCCAACTCATCTGGGGCTCGAAACCGCGACGTGCACCAAATATTGATGGCTCATATGAAATTATACCTCGGTACAAAATAAATAATATACTAATAATTAAAAAATTGCGATGTATTTTTTTATGTTGTCCATCGTCTGACATTGCCCTTTTTTTCGTTTTTGAAGCTCACCCACCCCGCCGTAACGTGCCGATATGCCGAAAGGTGTGCACGGTCACAATTCTCACGTTGCCAGGAGTAGTACCTGAGCCCATTTCCGGTGAGTGTTCTTAAACTACATAGTTGTTCCCTCCTTAGACTTTAGTGTCTTATGTAGACGCGTTCGAGAATTCCGTAGATTTATTATATGAGTAGGTTCAGAAAACTCGAGAAATTTAACAAATTTGTATTTTATTTTTAGAATTCTCTTGAAAAAATCTCTGTAAATAATAACACTTGAGAGGCATTAATGTTCGTAAAATTCAATAAATGTTTTCAATTCGTTTGAAAAAATTAAAGATGTTTACTATTTTTAGAACAGTTCTCATAACATATTTATCAAAATCTTAATATCAGTCGAACGTAACTTAGAAAATGCAATTGTTTGAATAAGATATTTCAATTTTGAATCACCCAACTGCATTTGTAGACAAAATTTATTCATTGTTAGATATTCTAGATTGGAATTTCAGAGATCGAATATTTTTCTTTCAGAAGCAGATGGTGAAAAACGCAGCATATCATCTGCCAGACTAGGCGGAGAAAGTCTTATTAAAATGCACCCACCCAAGAAACCACAGGTGATTTTCATATTTATAGAATGTATTGAAAACAAGATCAATGTGCTATGTTGATTTGTGTGTAGTAGTTTTGTCGTTTATTACTTTAGCCCCATTTTTTTTGCCGAACTGTATACAGGGTGGTTATAAAATAACGCTCGCTATTCGGAGTGGTCTGTAGCTTGAATGAATAATCCAAATGCATCAAAAATTGAGACACTCACTAATCAAGATGGGGGGGAAAGAATGGAATCATAAAAAAGATGGAACACTAAAAAATAATCATAAAATAGAATAATCATAAAAAAACAAACTCGTCTCTTGACCAGGGTTCTAAATTACGAGGGATCGTCAATAATGGCCAATTACGGCCAACGCATCCAATTATGCCTCGTAATTTAGAACCCTGGTCAAGTGACAAGTTTGTTTTTTATGATTCCATTCTTTCCCCCCTTTTTTGATTAGTAAGTGTCTCAAACTTTTTTGCATTTGGATTGTTCAGTAAAGCTACAGACCACACCAAATAGCGAGCGTTATTTTATAACCGTCCTGTACATTTATACAGTTCTGAAGTAACTCGAGTGGTTGTGGTCACCGAAACGTGATTTAGTGGTTGGCGACGTCTTAGAAGCGAAATAAACTTGATCTCATTAGTTATTTGTCTATGACTTTTTTCATATATAATTCATATGATATATATTTCATATGATTTATAAAAAGTGCGGTAAAGAAAAACTATGAAAAGAAATTATTAGAAGAAATCAAGAACAAGAAATGGAAGGACACAATCGATAAAATCCCAGACTCTCCAAGATCAATTGCAGTGGCGGCCTTTCGCTTAGAGACTGGACATGATTGCCTTGCTAAACATCTATACAGAATCGGTGTGTATAACAGTCCTTTGTGTACTTTGTGCAATCAGAACAGTGAAATGGACAAGGGGCATCTACTAAATTGTTCTTCATTGAATGGAAAAAACTTGTACAATAGATATTGGCAGGCTAGGGAGAGGATGCAATTGACATCCTAAGACTGATTTTCTTTTATGTTTGCTTTTAGTTGCAGTAGTCTTGTATGTTTGCATTCAGTTCCGTATTAGTTTTGTATTTAGTTGCATTAGCTTTGTATTTAGTTGCATTTGTTTTGTATTTAGTCGCATTGGTTTTGTATGTTTTCATCTGTTATTCTTTGTTTAGTTTATGTTTTTGCTCCAATCCCATGCTTCGGCATGGGAGCCAATGATGTAAAATCAAGTGCTTTTGCAATAAAAAAAAAAACTTTTTTCATATTGGGCAAGACATCTCTTTTTCACATGACTTTGCAATGAATTCTACTGAGTACAATCAAATTTACTCCCATTTAGTTAACAATGAGGACATCAATTTTGTTAGTTAGACGTCTTATTTACGTGTTTAGGATTTGGGGAGGGATTATGGTCATAATTATGTTTTTAGAGTCTTGAATATATTTCAAATAATTATTCTCTTGGGAAATTTTAAAGTCATAGCATAAACACTTTAAGGGGTCACATGAGTCTTAAAAATGTGCAAAGAAGGTACTACAAAGCATAGTTTGATCTTTCATGAAATTTTTTAACTACTCAATAAATGAGTATAATTTTTTTATATGTAATTCTACAGGATTTATTTATTATAAAACAAGCTTTAAAATTTATGGAACTTTAGCCAAAACTGAAATAAATGATATTAAACATGAAGCTATTTGAATACATTGTGATTAGGCTTGCGCGGCAAATTGTGAGGTCAAAATTGAAAAAATGACCAAGAAAATGACTTTATATTGTACAAATATGTACAAACAACGACTTATACCTAAATTCTCAGCTCAATTTTAATTAGAAATTATTTCAGGAACTTTTTTCTAAAAAAATTAATAAAAATTTAAAAATAATGATTTTAAATTTTTTTAAAAATAATTTCTAATTGAAATTTTAAAACTTGTTTTATAATAAATAAATCTTGTAGAATTACTTATAAAAAATTATACTTATACATTGAGTAGTTCAAAAATGACATGAAAGATCAAACTATGTTTTGTAGTTCCTTCTTTGCACATTTTTAAGACTCCTATGAACCCTTAACTATGTAATGATTCCTTCATAAATTGTTCAGGACTATTTGCGAACAAGAAATTGCATGGATATTTTTTTCTAAAAGTACTCAAGTGATCAAAATGCCAGTATTGATATATAGCATGGGTGCGGATTCAATTCCCGCCTTCGCTCTGGATGTACTTCCTTTCTCTGGGACAGTAAAATACTATTTCTGCGTCTGTCTTATTTGACAAAGGCTAATAAGTGGATCTCTGATCAAACATATATGTACCTACCCTACCCTATAGATATATAGCATAAGGGCTAGCTTCTTTTCTTGCATTTTTATACTGGCTTTATAAACCCGGCGTTACACTAGTCAAAATTTAATAATGCTGGCTGTTATATAATAAAAAAACTTTGATTTTATGCCGATAGACCTCCTTCGCACGGGTCAGCACGTCTGCATGGTTTATTTAAATTTGAAAGTCCGGTTGCATCAGGTCCCTTCGAGTAATTTGATGACTGGAAATGCATTGTGCAAGGATAGAATAGTGACCAATCCAGTTACTGGACATTCTGGAGAATAACTACGAATCATCTACAGTATTTCTCACAACTAATTCCGTAGACGTCAAGTCTGTACCATCATACATGACGAAACACAGGGAACGAAACATACACGCACCATCCCTTACTTTTTTTTATGAAGTACATTAAATTATAATATAGAATTATTCATTAAGTACATAAAATTATAATGAATAATTATTCATGAAGTATGCATAAATATATTTGTGCGTACATTTTCCTCGCCATAGTTTCCTTTTCTTTCCGTTTGTGAACCCAAAAAATTAATCAAGTTCAGAAACATGATTAGGATCGAGTTGATGTAGCAAAATAAATAATCATAAATTATTAAATAAAATAGTAAATAAAAACCTGAAAATAATGATCATATATCAATCTTACCAATTAAACACACATGCTTATTGCTTAATTTTCTCTCGCTCGGAAATTTCTTTCAAATGGACATGCTTAAGGTCTTGATTGGAAAAGCAACAGAAATGCTGAATGAAATTTACTTCATTCCCAAGATCCAATTGGTGAATCCATGTCACGTGGGAACAGACACCGATTGAAAGAAGGAAACATTGAAAGAAGGCAAGAATCAAAGCTGGAAAGAAATACGTCACCTGAAACATGCAATTAAAAATTAAAAGTTGTCAAAAATCCTTATAACAAAGCTTATAGCATTGCATATAGAAATCGGCTTACGTTCTGCTTTCCTAGCTCACCAATTAATACAGACGTATAAACCCTTTACGTAAATATTAGATTTTCCAGCAATCCAGTGATTTTTTTAAAATGATAAATTGTTTATGGAGGATTCAGTTATTGTTATCCGATATAAAATAACAAGTTTTATAATATAATAAGTTTTATTAAAAAAAACTTTAATTTACAGTAAAATTTAAATTTTAAACTTGTATAATGAAAACAAGTTTAGACTTCAACCAACCTTCTTCTTCCTAGGCGTGCTCAACCCGTTTGGTTCGAATGTTTTTTTTTTTTGTTTTTTAAATCACTTTTTAATGACGCCTTCAGTACAAAAAGAATAAGTTACTACTTTCATTATAGATATAGATATGTAGTTAAGTTGTACTGCTTCCTCATTTCTTCCTAACTTGGAGAAAACATATACTCTTAGTTAAACATACTATTATAGAACTACTAGAAATTAAACTGTCAAACTATATATGTTTTTTGTTGCAGAGACTGGATGATTCTGATATTTTCAAAATAAAACCTATTCAACCAAAAGAAATTGTGAGTGAAAATGTTTATTACCTATTATTAAGAAATTTATCTCCCATTTAATAAGATGTAATTTTTTGTGTTTTGTATAAATCGGTGTCGGATTTCGTATGAGATGAAAAGGGTCCTTTATAGGATATTTGACTTGCTTAAGAATATCCATTTTAATGATGGTTTAATATTAAACTTATTAATTAATTTTATTCGATTTTTATTATGTTTTATTTATTATTAAATTTTTCTTCCGCAAGCTGCTAAAAAAGTTTCATACACGGATCGCACAAAATTATTGACCACACTTTGCAATTTTTAAATTTTCAGTCAAAGTCATTATTTTATGAAAATATTTTATGTTACTGTACAAATGAAGAGTACACGGAAAGAAGTGATTGATTTCGTAGAAGGCTTTCCTTAATAGCCCCTTTGGGGATGATAGCGAGAAATCGCCTAAACTGGTGTAAAGAAGCCGGTTACTCGCTTTGTTTATCTTTCGCGGCAACCCTGATTCACGCCAGAGGTCAGGGGAAAGAGTCACGAGTTTGTACCGCGATTGAAGAACCGAAAGAGAAACCGGTTTACGGTCGCCAATATCCGCCAAACATACACAATTACGGAAAGACTCTAACGAAATCAATCGGTTCTTCCCGTGTATTCTTCAAATGTGTACATTTGCGCAATAATATTTTTAAAAAATAATTTTTCCCTTTTTCCTTATAGGAATAGCGAAATGTTGTTTGTGAATGGAGAGTAGAATCATGCCTCGGGGGAGAACATCAAATGTTATAAACTTTCAAAACAGTTTTACTATTTTATAGAGAAAAAATACCAACATTCAGTGTGAAACTTGAGCTCATAGAACAATTTCTACAGGAAATAAGTACCATCTTTGAACTACTGCAAGAAATGTCCTCTTTTAAAACGTTTTGTACACGATTTGGAGTATATTCAAATGTAAATTTAAGTGCACTTTTCAAATCCATAGTACTTGTATTTATTTATTTAGATTAATTTTACGGCATTAATAAGACTCAATGTTAATTTTTTTTAAATAAAAAAAGTGCTTTGAATTTCTTTGTAGATACATGTACGAAGGTTTTTGTTATGACACATGATATGATTTACAGAGGTATTTTTTTTAACGCTGAGTACGATGTCGCTCTTAACGGTTGCGTCGGGTGCCTATTCAGGTGTTGGCTCGTCACCTTACTGTGGTTCCCGTCGCCAATAGCCCTCGTGTAGCTCTAGTGCGACGGTATTTAAGTAAATTTTAACAAAGTAAATTTTTAAAAATATGAAAAGTATGAATCGAATTTCATACCACTCCTTCACGACGTTTCAACTTCAGTTATAGCTTTGTTTAAAATTAACACCATTAAATGAGGGCATCAGTGGACTTTACGTATGATTAGAATTAAAATGGCATCTGAAAATGAAAATAAAAGCATATTAATTACAAGTATTTAAAATTATTTAGCAGATAAGTCGGACTATAACTGAAATTTCAAACATTTATCCCGAAAAAGAATATATTTACCTATAAATCGTCAGATGCCCGTTCTAAGAAGCAAGATCTTCCAGAGGAAATCTTGTTTCTAAATTTAAAGACACATCTGCAAAGAGAAAAATTCCAATTTGTAATTTTTGTCGGCTTCAAATTTGTAAAGCTGAGAGAGATTTAATTTTGATAATATATACCTCTTAATCGTTAGATGCAGGCTTGCATACGTAAACAACCTGTGACCCCTTATCCTAAGACACTCCCCAATCTATCTCCGAACTGAAAAAGAAATCTACAAGAAAGAAATTATTAGTAAATTTTAAAAAATACAATGAAGTAAGAATCAAATTTTATACCACTCCTTCATGACGTTTCCCCTTCAGTTGTAGTTTTGTTAAAAATGAACACCATTAAATGAGGATATCAGTGGACTTTACGTATGATTTGAATTAAAATGGCATCTGAAAATGAAAATAAAATCATATTAATTACAAGTATTTAACACTATTTAGCAGATAAGTAGGACCATAACTAAAATTTCAAACATTTATAACGAAAAAGAATATATTTACCTATAAATCGTCAGATGCCCGTTCTAAGAAGCAAGATCTTCCAGAGGAAATCTTGTTTCTGTATTTAAAGACACATCTGTAAAGAGAAAAATTCCGATTTGTAATTTTTGTCGGCTTCAAAATTATAAAACAGAGATATTTAATTTTGATAATATATACCTCTTAATCGTTAGATGCAGTCTTGCATACGTAAACAACCTGCGACCCCTTATCCTAAGACACTCCCCAATCGATCTCCAAACTGAAAAAGAAATCTACAAGAAAGAAATTATTAGTAAATTTTAAAAACTTTAACAAAGTAAGAATCAAATTTCATACCACTCCTTCATGACGTTTCACCTTCAGTTACAGCTTTGCTTAAAATGAACACCATTAAATGAGGGTATCAGTGGACTTTACGTATGATTTAAATTAAAATGGCATCTGAAAATGAAAATAAAAGCATATTAATTACAAGTATTTAACATTATTTAGCAGATAAGTCGGACTAGAACTGAAATTTCAAGCATTTATCCCAAAAAAAAGTGTATATTTACCTATAAATCGTCAGATGCCCGTTCTAAGAAGCAAGATCTTCCAGAGGAAATCTTGTTTCTGCATTTAAAGACACATCTGCAAAGAGAAAAATTCCAATTTGTAATTTTTGTCGGCTTCAAAATTATAAAACTGAGAGATTTAATTTTGATAATTTATACCTCTTAATCGTTAGATGCAGGCTTGCATACGTAAACAACCTGCGATCCCTTATCCTAAGACACTCCCCAATCTATCTCCAAACTGAAAAAGAAATCTACAAGAAAGAAGTTATTAGTAAATTTTAAAATTTTAACAAAGTAAGAATCAAATTTCATACCACTCCTTCATGACGTTTCACCTTCAGGTACAGCTTTTTTTAAAATGAACACCATTAAATGAGGGTATCAGTGGACTTTACGTATGATTTGAATTAAAATGGCATCTGAAAATGAAAATTAAAGCATATTAATTACAAGTATTTAACATTATTTAGCAGATAAGTCGGACTATAACTGAAATTTCAAACATTTATCCCGAAAAAGAATATATTTACCTATAAATCGTCAGATGCCCGTTCTAAGAAGCAAGATCTTCCAGAGGAAATCTTGTTCCTGCATTTAAAGACACATCTGCAAAGAGAAAAATTCCAATTTGTAATTTTTGTCGGCTTCAAAATTATAAAAACTGAGAGATTTAATTTTGATAATATATACCTCTTAATCGTTAGATGCAGGCTTGCATACGTAAACAACCTGTGACCCCTTATCCTAAGACACTCCCCAATCTATCTCCAAACTGAAAAAGAAATCTACAAGAAAGAAATTATTAGTAAATTTTAAAAAATACAACAAAGTAAGAATCAAATTTTATACCACTCCTTCATGACGTTTCCCCTTCAGTTGTAGTTTTGTTAAAAATGAACACCATTAAATGAGGATATCAGTGGACTTTACGTATGATTTGAATTAAAATGGCATCTGAAAATGAAAATAAAAGCATATTAATTACAAGTATTTAACACTATTTAGCAGATAAGTAGGACCATAACTAAAATTTCAAACATTTATAACGAAAAAGAAGTGTATATTTACCTATAAATCGTCAGATGCCCGTTCTAAGAAGCAAGATCTTCCAGAGGAAATCTTGTCCCTGCATTTAAAGACACATCTGCAAAGAGAAAAATTCCAATTTGTAATTTTTTTCGGCTTCAAAATTATAAAAACTGAGAGATTTAATTTTGATAATATATACCTCTTAATCGTTAGATGCAGGCTTGCATACGTAAACAACCTGGGACCCCTTATCCTAAGACACTCCCCAATCTATCTCCAAACTGAAAAAGAAATCTACAAGAAAGAAGTTATTAGTAAATTTCAAAAAATATGACAAAGTAAGAATCAAATTTCATACCACTCCTTCATGACGTTTCACCTTCAGTTGTAGTTTTGTTAGAAATGAACACCATTAAATGAGGATATCAGTGGACTTTACGTATGATTTGAATTAAAATGGCATCTGAAAATGAAAATAAAAGCATATTAATTACAAGTATTTAACATTATTTAGCAGATAAGTCGGACTATAACTGAAATTTCAAACATTTATCCCGAAAAAGAATATATTTACCTATAAATCGTCAGATGCCCGTTCTAAGAAGCAAGATCTTCCAGAGGAAATCTTGTTCCTGCATTTAAAGACACATCTGCAAAGAGAAAAATTCCAATTTGTAATTTTTGTCGGCTTCAAAATTATAAAAACTGAGAGATTTAATTTTGATAATATATACCTCTTAATCGTTAGATGCAGGCTTGCATACGTAAACAACCTGTGACCCCTTATCCTAAGACACTCCCCAATCTATCTCCAAACTGAAAAAGAAATCTACAAGACAGAAGTTATTAGTAAATTTTAAAAACTTTAACAAAGTAAGAATCAAATTTCATACCACTCCTTCATGACGTTTCCCCTTCAGTTGTAGTTTTGTTAAAAATGAACACCATTAAATGAGGATATCAGTGGACTTTACGTATGATTTGAATTAAAATGGCATCTGAAAATGAAAATAAAATCATATTAATTACAAGTATTTAACACTATTTAGCAGATAAGTAGGACCATAACTAAAATTTCAAACATTTATAACGAAAAAGAATATATTTACCTATAAATCGTCAGATGCCCGTTCTAAGAATCAAGATCTTCCATAGGAAATCTTGTTCCTGCATTTAAAGACACATCTGCAAAGAGAAAAATTCCAATTTGTAATTTTTGTCGGCTTCAAAATTATAAAAACTGAGAGATTTAATTTTGATAATATATACCTCTTAATCGTTAGATGCAGGCTTGCATACGTAAACAACCTGGGACCCCTTATCCTAAGACACTCCCCAATCTATCTCCAAACTGAAAAAGAAATCTACAAGAAAGAAGTTATTAGTAAATTTCAAAAAATATAACAAAGTAAGAATCAAATTTCATACCACTCCTTCATGACGTTTCACCTTCAGTTGTAGTTTTGTTAAAAATGAACACCATTCAATGAGGATATCAGTGGACTTTACGTATGATTTGAATTAAAATGGCATCTGAAAATGAAAATTAAAGAATATTAATTACAAGTATTTAACATTATTTAGCAGATAAGTCGGACTATAACTGAAATTTCAAACATTTATCCCGAAAAAGAAGTGTATATTTACCTATAAATCGTCAGATGCCCGTTCTAAGAAGCAAGATCTTCCAGAGGAAATCTTGTTCCTGCATTTAAAGACACATCTGCAAAAAGAAAAATTCCAATTTGTAATTTTTGTCGGCTTCAAATTTATAAAAACTGAGAGATTTAATTTTGATAATATATACCTCTTAATCGTTAGATGCAGGCTTGCATACGTAAACAACCTGTGACCCCTTATCCTAAGACACTCCCCAATCTATCTCCAAACTGAAAAAGAAATCTACAAGAAAGAAATTATTAGTAAATTTTAAAAAATACAGCAAAGTAAGAATCAAATTTTATACCACTCCTTCATGACGTTTCCCTTCAGTTGTAGTTTTGTTAAAAATGAACACCATTCAAATGAGGATATCAGTGGACTTTACGTATGATTTGAATTAAAATGGCATCTGAAAATGAAAATAAAATCATATTAATTACAAGTATTTAACACTATTTAGCAGATAAGTAGGACCATAACTAAAATTTCAAACATTTATAACGAAAAAGAATATATTTACCTATAAATCGTCAGATGCCCGTTCTAAGAATCAAGATCTTCCATAGGAAATCTTGTTCCTGCATTTAAAGACACATCTGCAAAGAGAAAAATTCCAATTTGTAATTTTTGTCGGCTTCAAAATTATAAAAACTGAGAGATTTAATTTTGATAATATATACCTCTTAATCGTTAGATGCAGGCTTGCATACGTAAACAACCTGGGACCCCTTATCCTAAGACACTCCCCAATCTATCTCCAAACTGAAAAAGAAATCTACAAGAAAGAAACTATTAGTAAATTTCAAAAAATATGACAAAGTAAGAATCAAATTTCATACCACTCCTTCATGACGTTTCACCTTCAGTTGTAGTTTTGTTAGAAATGAACACCATTAAATGAGGATATCAGTGGACTTTACGTATGATTTGAATTAAAATGGCATCTTAAAATGAAAATAAAAGCATATTAATTACAAGTATTTAACATTATTTAGCAGATAAGTCGGACTATAACAGAAATTTCAAACATTTATCCCGAAAAAGAATATATTTACCTATAAATCGTCAGATGCCCGTTCTAAGAAGCAAGATCTTCCAGAGGAAATCTTGTTCCTGCATTTAAAGACACATCTGCAAAGAGAAAAATTCCAATTTGTAATTTTTGTCGGCTTCAAAATTATAAAAACTGAGAGATTTAATTTTGATAATATATACCTCTTAATCGTTAGATGCAGGCTTGCATACGTAAACAACCTGTGACCCCTTATCCTAAGACACTCCCCAATCTATCTCCAAACTGAAAAAGAAATCTACAAGACAGAAGTTATTAGTAAATTTTAAAAACTTTAACAAAGTAAGAATCAAATTTCATACCACTCCTTCATGACGTTTCCCCTTCAGTTGTAGTTTTGTTAAAAATGAACACCATTAAATGATTATATCAGTGGACTTTACGTATGATTTGAATTAAAATGGCATCTGAAAATGAAAATAAAATCATATTAATTACAAGTATTTAACACTATTTAGCAGATAAGTAGGACCATAACTAAAATTTCAAACATTTATAACGAAAAAGAATATATTTACCTATAAATCGTCAGATGCCCGTTCTAAGAATCAAGATCTTCCATAGGAAATCTTGTTCCTGCATTTAAAGACACATCTGCAAAGAGAAAAATTCCAAATTGTAATTTTTGTCGGCTTCAAAATTATAAAAACTGAGAGATTTAATTTTGATAATATATACCTCTTAATCGTTAGATGCAGGCTTGCATACGTAAACAACCTGGGACCCCTTATCCTAAGACACTCCCCAATCTATCTCCAAACTGAAAAAGTAATCTACAAGAAAGAAGTTATTAGTAAATTTCAAAAAATATGACAAAGTAAGAATTTCATACCACTCCTTCATGACGTTTCACCTTCAGTTGTAGTTTTGTTAGAAATGAACACCATTAAATGAGGATATCAGTGGACTTTACGTATGATTTGAATTAAAATGGCATCTGAAAATGAAAATAAAAGCATATTAATTACAAGTATTTAACATTATTTAGCAGATAAGTCGGACTATAACAGAAATTTCAAACATTTATACCGAAAAAGAATATATTTACCTATAAATCGTCAGATGCCCGTTCTAAGAAGCAAGATCTTCCAGAGGAAATCTTGTTCCTGCATTTAAAGACACATCTGCAAAGAGAAAAATTCCAATTTGTAATTTTTGTCGGCTTCAAAATTATAAAAACTGAGAGATTTAATTTTGATAATATATACCTCTTAATCGTTAGATGCAGGCTTGCATACGTAAACAACCTGTGACCCCTTATCCTAAGACACTCCCCAATCTATCTCCAAACTGAAAAAGAAATCTACAAGAAAGAAATTATTAGTAAATTTTAAAAAATACAACAAAGTAAGAATCAAATTTTATACCACTCCTTCATGACGTTTCCCCTTCAGTTGTAGTTTTGTTAAAAATGAACACCATTCAATGAGGATATCAGTGGACTTTACGTATGATTTGAATTAAAATGGCATCTGAAAATGAAAATTAAAGCATATTAATTACAAGTATTTAACATTAATTAGCAGATAAGTCGGACTATAACTGAAATTTCAAACATTTATCCCGAAAAAGAATATATTTACCTATAAATCGTCAGATGCCCGTTCTAAGAAGCAAGATCTTAAAGAGGAAATCTTGTTCCTGCATTCAAAGACACATCTGCAAAGAGAAAAATTCCAATTTGTAATTTTTGTCGGCTTCAAAATTATAAAAACTGAGAGATTTAATTTTGATAATATATACCTCTTAATCGTTAGATGCAGGCTTGCATACGTAAACAACCTGTTACCCCTTATCCTAAGACACTCCCCAATCTATCTCCAAACTGAAAAAGAAATCTACAAGAAAGAAATTATTAGTAAATTTTAAAAAATACAACAAAGTAAGAATCAAATTTTATACCACTCCTTCATGACGTTTCCCCTTCAGTTGTAGTTTTGTTAAAAATGAACACCATTCAATGAGGATATCAGTGGACTTTACGTATGATTTGAATTAAAATGGCATCTGAAAATGAAAATAAAATCATATTAATTACAAGTATTTAACACTATTTAGCAGATAAGTAGGACCATAACTAAAATTTCAAACATTTATAACGAAAAAGAATATATTTACCTATAAATCGTCAGATGCCCGTTCTAAGAATCAAGATCTTCTATAGGAAATCTTGTTCCTGCATTTAAAGACACATCTGCAAAGAGAAAAATTCCAATTTGTAATTTTTGTCGGCTTCAAAATTATAAAAACTGAGAGATTTAATTTTGATAATATATACCTCTTAATCGTTAGATGCAGGCTTGCATACGTAAACAACCTGTGACCCCTTATCCTAAGACACTCCCCAATCTATCTCCAAGCTGAAAAAGAAATCTACAAGAAAGAAATTATTAGTAAATTTTAAAAAATACAACAAAGTAAGAATCAAATTTTATACCACTCCTTCATGACGTTTCCCCTTCAGTTGTAGTTTTGTTAAAAATGAACACCATTAATGAGGATATCAGTGGACTTTACGTATGATTTGAATTAAAATGGCATCTGAAAATGAAAATTAAAGAATATTAATTACAAGTATTTAACATTATTTAGCAGATAAGTCGGACTATAACTGAAATTTCAAACATTTATCCCGAAAAAGAATATATTTACCTATAAATCGTCAGATGCCCGTTCTAAGAAGCAAGATCATCCAGAGGAAATCTTGTTCCTGCATTTAAAGACACATCTGCAAAGAGAAAAATTCCAATTTGTAATTTTTGTCGGCTTCAAAATTATAAAAACTGAGAGATTTAATTTTGATAATATATACCTCTTAATCGTTAGATGCAGGCTTGCATACGTAAACAACCTGTGACCCCTTATCCTAAGACACTCCCCAATCTATCTCCAAACTGAAAAAGAAATCTACAAGAAAGAAATTATTAGTAAATTTTAAAAAATACAACAAAGTAAGAATCAAATTTTATACCACTCCTTCATGACGTTTCCCCTTCAGTTGTAGTTTTGTTAAAAATGAACACCATTAATGAGGATATCAGTGGACTTTACGTATGATTTGAATTAAAATGGCATCTGAAAATGAAAATTAAAGAATATTAATTACAAGTATTTAACATTATTTAGCAGATAAGTCGGACTATAACTGAAATTTCAAACATTTATCCCGAAAAAGAATATATTTACCTATAAATCGTCAGATGCCCGTTCTAAGAAGCAAGATCTTCCAGAGGAAATCTTGTTCCTGCATTTAAAGACACATCTGCAAAGAGAAAAATTCCAATTTGTAATTTTTGTCGGCTTCAAAATTATAAAAACTGAGAGATTTAATTTTGATAATATATACCTCTTAATCGTTAGATGCAGGCTTGCATACGTAAACAACCTGTGACCCCTTATCCTAAGACACTCCCCAATCTATCTCCAAACTGAAAAAGAAATCTACAAGAAAGAAATTATTAGTAAATTTTAAAAAATACAACAAAGTAAGAATCAAATTTTATACCACTCCTTCATGACGTTTCCCCTTCAGTTGTAGTTTTGTTAAAAATGAACACCATTCAATGAGGATATCAGTGGACTTTACGTATGATTTGAATTAAAATGGCATCTGAAAATGAAAATTAAAGCATATTAATTACAAGTATTTAACATTATTTAGCAGATAAGTCGGACTATAACTGAAATTTCAAACATTTATCCCGAAAAAGAATATATTTACCTATAAATCGTCAGATGCCCGTTCTAAGAAGCAAGATCTTCCAGAGGAAATTCTTGTTCCTGCATTTAAAGACACATCTGCAAAGAGAAAAATTCCAATTTGTAATTTTTGTCGGCTTCAAAATTATAAAAACTGAGAGATTTAATTTTGATAATATATACCTCTTAATCGTTAGATGCAGGCTTGCATACGTAAACAACCTGTGACCCCTTATCCTAAGACACTCCCCAATCTATCTCCAAACTGAAAAAGAAATCTACAAGAAAGAAATTATTAGTAAATTTTAAAAAATACAACAAAGTAAGAATCAAATTTTATACCACTCCTTCATGACGTTTCCCTTCAGTTGTAGTTTTGTTAAAAATGAACACCATTCAATGAGGATATCAGTGGACTTTACGTATGATTTGAATTAAAATGGCATCTGAAAATGAAAATAAAATCATATTAATTACAAGTATTTAACACTATTTAGCAGATAAGTAGGACCATAACTAAAATTTCAAACATTTTTAACGAAAAAGAATATATTTACCTATAAATCGTCAGATGCCCGTTCTAAGAATCAAGATCTTCCATAGGAAATCTTGTTCCTGCATTTAAAGACACATCTGCAAAGAGAAAAATTCCAATTTGTAATTTTTGTCGGCTTCAAAATTATAAAAACTGAGAGATTTAATTTTGATAATATATACCTCTTAATCGTTAGATGCAGGCTTGCATACGTAAACAACCTGTGACCCCTTATCCTAAGACACTCCCCAATCTATCTCCAAACTGAAGAAGAAATCTACAAGACAGAAGTTATTAGTAAATTTTAAAAACTTTAACAAAGTAAGAATCAAATTTCATACCACTCCTTCATGACGTTTCCCCTTCAGTTGTAGTTTTGTTAAAAATGAACACCATTAAATGAGGATATCAGTGGACTTTACGTATGATTTGAATTAAAAATGCATCTGAAAATGAAAATAAAAGCATATTAATTACAAGTATTTAATATTATTTAGCAGATAAGTCGGACTATAACTGAAATTTCAAACATTTATCCCGAAAAAGAATATATTTACCTATAAATCGTCAGATGCCCGTTCTAAGAATCAAGATCTTCCATAGGAAATCTTGTTCCTGCATTTAAAGACACATCTGCAAAGAGAAAAATTCCAATTTGTAATTTTTGTCGGCTTCAAAATTATAAAAACTGAGAGATTTAATTTTGATAATATATACCTCTTAATCGTTAGATGCAGGCTTGCATACGTAAACAACCTGTGACCCCTTATCCTAAGACACTCCCCAATCTATCTCCAAACTGAAAAAGAAATCTACAAGAAAGAAGTTATTAGTAAATTTTAAAAACTTTAACAAAGTAAGAATCAAATTTCATACCACTCCTTCATGACGTTTCCCTTCAGTTGTAGTTTTGTTAAAAATGAACACCATTAAATGAGGATATCAGTGGACTTTACGTATGATTTGAATTAAAATGGCATCTGAAAATGAAAATAAAAGCATATTAATTACAAGTAATTAATATTATTTAGCAGATAAGTCGGACTATAACTCAAATTTCAAACATTTATCCCGAAAAAGAATATATTTACCTATAAATCGTCAGATGCCCGTTCTAAGAATCAAGATCTTCCATAGGAAATCTTGTTCCTGCATTTAAAGACACATCTGCAAAGAGAAAAATTCCAATTTGTAATTTTTGTCGGCTTCAAAATTATAAAAACTGAGAGATTTAATTTTGATAATATATACCTCTTAATCGTTAGATGCAGGCTTGCATACGTAAACAACCTGTGACCCCTTATCCTAAGACACTCCCCAATCTATCTCCAAACTGAAAAAGAAATCTACAAGACAGAAGTTATTAGTAAATTTTAAAAACTTTAACAAAGTAAGAATCAAATTTCATACCACTCCTTCATGACGTTTCCCCTTCAGTTGTAGTTTTGTTAAAAATGAACACCATTAAATGAGGATATCAGTGGACTTTACGTATGATTTGAATTAAAAATGCATCTGAAAATGAAAATAAAAGCATATTAATTACAAGTAATTAATATTATTTAGCAGATAAGTCGGACTATAACTCAAATTTCAAACATTTATCCCGAAAAAGAATATATTTACCTATAAATCGTCAGATTCCCGTTCTAAGAATCAAGATCTTCCATAGAGGAAATCTTGTTCCTGCATTTAAAGACACATCTGCAAAGAGAAAAATTCCAATTTGTAATTTTTGTCGGCTTCAAAATTATAAAAACTGAGAGATTTAATTTTGATAATATATACCTCTTAATCGTTAGATGCATGCTTGCATACGTAAACAACCTGTGACCCCTTATCCTAAGACACTCCCCAATCTATCTCCAAACTGAAGAAGAAATCTACAAGACAGAAGTTATTAGTAAATTTTAAAAACTTTAACAAAGTAAGAATCAAATTTCATACCACTCCTTCATGACGTTTCCCTTCAGTTGTAGTTTTGTTAAAAATGAACACCATTAAATGAGGATATCAGTGGACTTTACGTATGATTTGAATTAAAAATGCATCTGAAAATGAAAATAAAAGCATATTAATTACAAGTATTAATATTATTTAGCAGATAAGTCGGACTATAACTCAAATTTCAAACATTTATCCCGAAAAAGAATATATTTACCTATAAATCGTCAGATTCCCGTTCTAAGAATCAAGATCTTCCATAGGAAATATTGTTCCTGCATTTAAAGACACATCTGCAAAGAGAAAAATTCCAATTTGTAATTTTTGTCGGCTTCAAAATTATAAAAACTGAGAGATTTAATTTTGATAATATATACCTCTTAATCGTTAGATGCATGCTTGCATACGTAAACAACCTGTGACCCCTTATCCTAAGACACTCCCCAATCTATCTCCAAACTGAAAAAGAAATCTACAAGACAGAAGTTATTAGTAAATTTTAAAAACTTTAACAAAGTAAGAATCAAATTTCATACCACTCCTTCATGACGTTTCCCCTTCAGTTGTAGTTTTGTTAAAAATGAACACCATTAAATGAGGATATCAGTGGACTTTACGTATGATTTGAATTAAAATGGCATCTGAAAATGAAAATAAAATCATATTAATTACAAGTATTTAACACTATTTAGCAGATAAGTAGGACCATAACTAAAATTTCAAACATTTATAACGAAAAAGAATGTATTTACCTATAAATCGTCAGATGCCCGTTCTAAGAATCAAGATCTTCCATAGGAAATCTTGTTCCTGCATTTAAAGACACATCTGCAAAGAGAAAAATTCCAATTTGTAATTTTTGTCGGCTTCAAAATTATAAAAACTGAGAGATTTAATTTTGATAATATATACCTCTTAATCGTTAGATGCAGGCTTGCATACGTAAACAACCTGGGACCCCTTATCCTAAGACACTCCCCAATCTATCTCCAAACTGAAAAAGAAATCTACAAGAAAGAAGTTATTAGTAAATTTCAAAAAATATGACAAAGTAAGAATCAAATTTCATACCACTCCTTCATGACGTTTCACCTTCAGTTGTAGTTTTGTTAGAAATGAACACCATTAAATGAGGATATCAGTGGACTTTACGTATGATTTGAATTAAAATGGCATCTGAAAATGAAAATAAAAGCATATTAATTACAAGTATTTAACATTATTTAGCAGATAAGTCGGACTATAACAGAAATTTCAAACATTTATCCCGAAAAAGAATATATTTACCTATAAATCGTCAGATGCCCGTTCTAAGAAGCAAGATCTTCCAGAGGAAATCTTGTTCCTGCATTTAAAGACACATCTGCAAAGAGAAAAATTCCAATTTGTAATTTTTGTCGGCTTCAAAATTATAAAAACTGAGAGATTTAATTTTGATAATATATACCTCTTAATCGTTAGATGCAGGCTTGCATACGTAAACAACCTGTGACCCCTTATCCTAAGACACTCCCCAATCTATCTCCAAACTGAAGAAGAAATCTACAAGACAGAAGTTATTAGTAAATTTTAAAAACTTTAACAAAGTAAGAATCAAATTTCTTACCACTCCTTCATGACGTTTCCCCTTCAGTTGTAGTTTTGTTAAAAATGAACACCATTAAATGAGGATATCAGTGGACTTTACGTATGATTTGAATTAAAAATGCATCTGAAAATGAAAATAAAAGCATATTAATTACAAGTAATTAATATTATTTAGCAGATAAGTCGGACTATAACTCAAATTTCAAACATTTATCCCGAAAAAGAATATATTTACCTATAAATCGTCAGATTCCCGTTCTAAGAATCAAGATCTTCCATAGGAAATCTTGTTCCTGCATTTAAAGACACATCTGCAAAGAGAAAAATTCCAATTTGTAATTTTTGTCGGCTTCAAAATTATAAAAACTGAGAGATTTAATTTTGATAATATATACCTCTTAATCGTTAGATGCATGCTTGCATACGTAAACAACCTGTGACCCCTTATCCTAAGACACTCCCCAATCTATCTCCAAACTGAAGAAGAAATCTACAAGACAGAAGTTATTAGTAAATTTTAAAAACTTTAACAAAGTAAGAATCAAATTTCATACCACTCCTTCATGACGTTTCCCCTTCAGTTGTAGTTTTGTTAAAAATGAACACCATTAAATGAGGATATCAGTGGACTTTACGTATGATTTGAATTAAAAATGCATCTGAAAATGAAAATAAAAGCATATTAATTACAAGTAATTAATATTATTTAGCAGATAAGTCGGACTATAACTCAAATTTCAAACATTTATCCCGAAAAAGAATATATTTACCTATAAATCGTCAGATTCCCGTTCTAAGAATCAAGATCTTCCATAGGAAATATTGTTCCTGCATTTAAAGACACATCTGCAAAGAGAAAAATTCCAATTTGTAATTTTTGTCGGCTTCAAAATTATAAAAACTGAGAGATTTAATTTTGATAATATATACCTCTTAATCGTTAGATGCATGCTTGCATACGTAAACAACCTGTGACCCCTTATCCTAAGACACTCCCCAATCTATCTCCAAACTGAAAAAGAAATCTACAAGACAGAAGTTATTAGTAAATTTTAAAAACTTTAACAAAGTAAGAATCAAATTTCATACCACTCCTTCATGACGTTTCCCCTTCAGTTGTAGTTTTGTTAAAAATGAACACCATTAAATGAGGATATCAGTGGACTTTACGTATGATTTGAATTAAAATGGCATCTGAAAATGAAAATAAAATCATATTAATTACAAGTATTTAACACTATTTAGCAGATAAGTAGGACCATAACTAAAATTTCAAACATTTATAACGAAAAAGAATATATTTACCTATAAATCGTCAGATGCCCGTTCTAAGAATCAAGATCTTCCATAGGAAATCTTGTTCCTGCATTTAAAGACACATCTGCAAAGAGAAAAATTCCAATTTGTAATTTTTGTCGGCTTCAAAATTATAAAAACTGAGAGATTTAATTTTGATAATATATACCTCTTAATCGTTAGATGCAGGCTTGCATACGTAAACAACCTGGGACCCCTTATCCTAAGACACTCCCCAATCTATCTCCAAACTGAAAAAGAAATCTACAAGAAAGAAGTTATTAGTAAATTTCAAAAAATATGACAAAGTAAGAATCAAATTTCATACCACTCCTTCATGACGTTTCACCTTCAGTTGTAGTTTTGTTAGAAATGAACACCATTAAATGAGGATATCAGTGGACTTTACGTATGATTTGAATTAAAATGGCATCTGAAAATGAAAATAAAAGCATATTAATTACAAGTATTTAACATTATTTAGCAGATAAGTCGGACTATAACAGAAATTTCAAACATTTATCCCGAAAAAGAATATATTTACCTATAAATCGTCAGATGCCCGTTCTAAGAAGCAAGATCTTCCAGAGGAAATCTTGTTCCTGCATTTAAAGACACATCTGCAAAGAGAAAAATTCCAATTTGTAATTTTTGTCGGCTTCAAAATTATAAAAACTGAGAGATTTAATTTTGATAATATATACCTCTTAATCGTTAGATGCAGGCTTGCATACGTAAACAACCTGTGACCCCTTATCCTAAGACACTCCCCAATCTATCTCCAAACTGAAAAAGAAATCTACAAGAAAGAAGTTATTAGTAAATTTTAAAAACTTTAACAAAGTAAGAATCAAATTTCATACCACTCCTTCATGACGTTTCCCCTTCAGTTGTAGTTTTGTTAAAAATGAACACCATTAAATGAGGATATCAGTGGACTTTACGTATGATTTGAATTAAAATGGCATCTGAAAATGAAAATAAAATCATATTAATTACAAGTATTTAACATTATTTAGCAGATAAGTCGGACTATAACTAAAATTTCAAACATTTATCCCGAAAAAGAATATATTTACCTATAAATCGTCAGATGCCCGTTCTAAGAATCAAGATCTTCCATAGGAAATCTTGTTCCTGCATTTAAAGACACATCTGCAAAGAGAAAAATTCCAATTTGTAATTTTTGTCGGCTTCAAAATTATAAAAACTGAGAGATTTAATTTTGATAATATATACCTCTTAATCGTTAGATGCAGGCTTGCATACGTAAACAACCTGTGACCCCTTATCCTAAGACACTCCCCAATCTATCTCCAAACTGAAAAAGAAATCTACAAGAAAGAAGTTATTAGTAAATTTTAAAAACTTTAACAAAGTAAGAATCAAATTTCATACCACTCCTTCATGACGTTTCACCTTCAGTTGTAGTTTTGTTAAAAATGAACACCATTAAATGAGGATATCAGTGGACTTTACGTATGATTTGAATTAAAATGGCATCTGAAAATGAAAATAAAAGCATATTAATTACAAGTATTTAACATTATTTAGCAGATAAGTCGGACTATAACTGAAATTTCAAACATTTATCCCGAAAAAGAATATATTTACCTATAAATCGTCAGATGCCCGTTCTAAGAAGCAAGATCTTCCAGAGGAAATCTTGTTCCTGCATTTAAAGACACATCTGCAAAGAGAAAAATTCCAATTTGTAATTTTTGTCGGCTTCAAAATTATAAAAACTGAGAGATTTAATTTTGATAATATATACCTCTTAATCGTTAGATGCAGGCTTGCATACGTAAACAACCTGTGACCCCTTATCCTAAGACACTCCCCAATCTATCTCCAAACTGAAAAAGAAATCTACAAGAAAGAAGTTATTAGTAAATTTAAAAAATATAACAAAGTAAGAATCAAATTTCATACCACTCCTTCATGACGTTTCCCCTTCAGTTGTAGTTTTGTTAAAAATGAACACCATTAAATGAGGATATCAGTGGACTTTACGTATGATTTGAATTAAAATGGCATCTGAAAATGAAAATAAAATCATATTAATTACAAGTATTTAACACTATTTAGCAGATAAGTAGGACCATAACTAAAATTTCAAACATTTATAACGAAAAAGAATATATTTACCTATAAATCGTCAGATGCCCGTTCTAAGAATCAAGATCTTCCATAGGAAATCTTGTTCCTGCATTTAAAGACACATCTGCAAAGAGAAAAATTCCAATTTGTAATTTTTGTCGGCTTCAAAATTATAAAAACTGAGAGATTTAATTTTGATAATATATACCTCTTAATCGTTAGATGCAGGCTTGCATACGTAAACAACCTGTGACCCCTTTTCCTAAGACACTCCCCAATCTATCTCCAAACTGAAAAAGAAATCTACAAGAAAGAAGTTATTAGTAAATTTTAAAAACTTTAACAAAGTAAGAATCAAATTTCATACCACTCCTTCATGACGTTTCCCCTTCAGTTGTAGTTTTGTTAAAAATGAACACCATTAAATGAGGATATCAGTGGACTTTACGTATGATTTGAATTAAAATGGCATCTGAAAATGAAAATAAAAGCATATTAATTACAAGTATTTAACATTATTTAGCAGATAAGTCGGACTATAACTGAAATTTCAATCATTTATCCCAAAAAAAAAGTGTATATTTACCTATAAATCGTCAGATGCCCGTTCTAAGAAGCAAGATCTTCCAGAGGAAATCTTGTTCCTGCATTTAAAGACACATCTGCAAAGAGAAAAATTCCAATTTGTAATTTTTGTCGGCTTCAAAATTATAAAAACTGAGAGATTTAATTTTGATAATATATACCTCTTAATCGTTAGATGCAGGCTTGCATACGTAAACAACCTGTGACCCCTTATCCTAAGACACTCCCCAATCTATCTCCAAACTGAAGAAGAAATCTACAAGACAGAAGTTATTAGTAAATTTTAAAAACTTTAACAAAGTAAGAATCAAATTTCATACCACTCCTTCATGACGTTTCCCCTTCAGTTGTAGTTTTGTTAAAAATGAACACCATTAAATGAGGATATCAGTGGACTTTACGTATGATTTGAATTAAAATGGCATCTGAAAATGAAAATAAAAGCATATTAATTACAAGTATTTAACATTATTTAGCAGATAAGTCGGACTATAACTGAAATTTCAAACATTTATCCCGAAAAAGAATATATTTACCTATAAATCGTCAGATGCCCGTTCTAAGAAGCAAGATCTTCCAGAGGAAATCTTGTTCCTGCATTTAAAGACACATCTGCAAAGAGAAAAATTCCAATTTGTAATTTTTGTCGGCTTCAAAATTATAAAAACTGAGAGATTTAATTTTGATAATATATACCTCTTAATCGTTAGATGCAGGCTTGCATACGTAAACAACCTGTGACCCCTTATCCTAAGACACTCCCCAATCTATCTCCAAACTGAAAAAGAAATCTACAAGAAAGAAGTTATTAGTAAATTTTAAAAAATGACAAAGTAAGAATCAAATTTCATACCACTCCTTCATGACGTTTCACCTTCAGTTGTAGTTTTGTTAAAATGAACACCATTAAATGAGGATATCAGTGGACTTTACGTATGATTTGAATTAAAATGGCATCTGAAAATGAAAATAAAAGCATATTAATTACAAGTATTTAACATTATTTAGCAGATAAGTCGGACTATAACTGAAATTTCAAACATTTATCCCGAAAAAGAATATATTTACCTATAAATCGTCAGATGCCCGTTCTAAGAAGCAAGATCTTCCAGAGGAAATCTTGTTCCTGCATTTAAAGACACATCTGCAAAGAGAAAAATTCCAATTTGTAATTTTTGTCGGCTTCAAAATTATAAAAACTGAGAGATTTAATTTTGATAATATATACCTCTTAATCGTTAGATGCAGGCTTGCATACGTAAACAACCTGTGACCCCTTATCCTAAGACACTCCCCAATCTATCTCCAAACTGAAAAAGAAATCTACAAGAAAGAAGTTATTAGTAAATTTTAAAAACTTTTAACAAAGTAAGAATCAAATTTCATACCACTCCTTCATGACGTTTCACCTTCAGTTGTAGTTTTGTTAAAAATGAACACCATTAAATGAGGATATCAGTGGACTTTACGTATGATTTGAATTAAAATGGCATCTGAAAATGAAAATAAAAGCATATTAATTACAAGTATTTAACATTATTTAGCAGATAAGTCGGACTATAACTGAAATTTCAAACATTTATCCCGAAAAAGAATATATTTACCTATAAATCGTCAGATGCCCGTTCTAAGAAGCAAGATCTTCCAGAGGAAATCTTGTTCCTGCATTTAAAGACACATCTGCAAAGAGAAAAATTCCAATTTGTAATTTTTGTCGGCTTCAAAATTATAAAAACTGAGAGATTTAATTTTGATAATATATACCTCTTAATCGTTAGATGCAGGCTTGCATACGTAAACAACCTGTGACCCCTTATCCTAAGACACTCCCCAATCTATCTCCAAACAGAAAAAGAAATCTACAAGACAGAAGTTATTAGTAAATTTTAAAAAATACAACAAAGTAAGAATCAAATTTTATACCACTCCTTCCTGACGTTTCCCCTTCAGTTGTAGTTTTGTTAAAAATGAACACCATTAAATGAGGATATCAGTGGACTTTACGTATGATTTGAATTAAAATGGCATCTGAAAATGAAAATAAAATCATATTAATTACAAGTATTTAACACTATTTAGCAGATAAGTAGGACCATAACTAAAATTTCAAACATTTATAACGAAAAAGAATATATTTACCTATAAATCGTCAGATGCCCGTTCTAAGAAGCAAGATCTTCCAGAGGAAATCTTGTTCCTGCATTTAAAGACACATCTGCAAAGAGAAAAATTCCAATTTGTAATTTTTGTCGGCTTCAAAATTATAAAAACTGAGAGATTTAATTTTGATAATATATACCTCTTAATCGTTAGATGCAGGCTTGCATACGTAAACAACCTGTGACCCCTTATCCTAAGACACTCCCCAATCTATCTCCAAACTGAAAAAGAAATCTACAAGAAAGAAGTTATTAGTAAATTTTAAAAACTTTAACAAAGTAAGAATCAAATTTCATACCACTCCTTCATGACGTTTCACCTTCAGTTGTAGTTTTGTTAAAAATGAACACCATTAAATGAGGGTATCAGTGGACTTTACGTATGATTTGAATTAAAATGGCATCTGAAAATGAAAATAAAAGCATATTAATTACAAGTATTTAACATTATTTAGCAGATAAGTCGGACTATAACTGAAATTTCAAACATTTATCCCGAAAAAGAATATATTTACCTATAAATCGTCAGATGCCCGTTCTAAGAAGCAAGATCTTCCAGAGGAAATCTTGTTCCTGCATTTAAAGACACATCTGCAAAGAGAAAAATTCCAATTTGTAATTTTTGTCGGCTTCAAAATTATAAAAACTGAGAGATTTAATTTTGATAATATATACCTCTTAATCGTTAGATGCAGGCTTGCATACGTAAACAACCTGTGACCCCTTATCCTAAGACACTCCCCAATCTATCTCCAAACTGAAAAAGAAATCTACAAGAAAGAAGTTATTAGTAAATTTTAAAAACTTTAACAAAGTAAGAATCAAATTTCATACCACTCCTTCATGACGTTTCACCTTCAGTTGTAGTTTTGTTAAAAATGAACACCATTAAATGAGGATATCAGTGGACTTTACGTATGATTTGAATTAAAATGGCATCTGAAAATGAAAATAAAATCATATTAATTACAAGTATTTAACACTATTTAGCAGATAAGTAGGACCATAACTAAAATTTCAAACATTTATAACGAAAAAGAATATATTTACCTATAAATCGTCAGATGCCCGTTCTAAGAAGCAAGATCTTCCAGAGGAAATCTTGTTCCTGCATTTAAAGACACATCTGCAAAGAGAAAAATTCCAATTTGTAATTTTTGTCGGCTTCAAAATTATAAAACTGAGAGATTTAATTTTGATAATTTATACCTCTTAATCGTTAGATGCAGGCTTGCATACGTAAACAACCTGCGATCCCTTATCCTAAGACACTCCCCAATCTATCTCCAAACTGAAAAAGAAATCTACAAGAAAGAAGTTATTAGTAATTTTTAAAAACTTTAACAAAGTAAGAATCAAATTTCATACCACTCCTTCATGACGTTTCACCTTCAGGTACAGCTTTGTTAAAAATGAACACCATTAAATGAGGGTATCAGTGGACTTTACGTATGATTTGAATTAAAATGGCATCTGAAAATGAAATTTAAAGCATATTAATTACAAGTATTTAACATTATTTAGCAGATAAGTCGGACTATAACTGAAATTTCAAACATTTATCCCGAAAAAGAATATATTTACCTATAAATCGTCAGATGCACGTTCTAAGAAGCAAGATCTTCCAGAGGAAATCTTGTTCCTGCATTTAAAGACACATCTGCAAAGAGAAAAATTCCAATTTGTAATTTTTGTCGGCTTCAAAATTATAAAAACTGAGAGATTTAATTTTGATAATATATACCTCTTAATCGTTAGATGCAGGCTTGCATACGTAAACAACCTGTGACCCCTTATCCTAAGACACTCCCCAATCTATCTCCAAACTGAAAAAGAAATCTACAAGAAAGAAATTATTAGTAAATTTTAAAAAATTTAACAAAGTAAGAATCAAATTTCATACCACTCCTTCATGACGTTTCACCTTCAGTTGTAGTTTTGTTAAAAATGAACACCATTAAATGAGGATATCAGTGGACTTTACGTATGATTTGAATTAAAATGGCATCTGAAAATGAAAATAAAAGCATATTAATTACAAGTATTTAACATTATTTAGCAGATAAGTCGGACATTAACTGAAATTTCAAACATTTATCCCGAAAAAGAATATATTTACCTATAAATCGTCAGATGCCCGTTCTAAGAAGCAAGATCTTCCAGAGGAAATCTTGTTCCTGCATTTAAAGACACATCTGCAAAGAGAAAAATTCCAATTTGTAATTTTTGTCGGCTTCAAAATTATAAAAACTGAGAGATTTAATTTTGATAATATATACCTCTTAATCGTTAGATGCAGGCTTGCATACGTAAACAACCTGTGACCCCTTATCCTAAGACACTCCCCAATCTATCTCCAAACTGAAAAAGAAATCTACAAGAAAGAAGTTATTAGTAAATTTTAAAAAATATAACAAAGTAAGAATCAAATTTCATACCACTCCTTCATGACGTTTCACCTTCAGTTGTAGTTTTGTTAAAAATGAACACCATTCAATGAGGATATCAGTGGACTTTACGTATGATTTGAATTAAAATGGCATCTGAAAATGAAAATAAAAGCATATTAATTACAAGTATTTAACATTATTTAGCAGATAAGTCGGACATTAACAGAAATTTCAAACATTTATCCCGAAAAAGAATATATTTACCTATAAATCGTCAGATGCCCGTTCTAAGAAGCAAGATCTTCCAGAGGAAATCTTGTTCCTGCATTTAAAGACACATCTGCAAAGAGAAAAATTCCAATTTGTAATTTTTGTCGGCTTCAAAATTATAAAAACTGAGAGATTTAATTTTGATAATATATACCTCTTAATCGTTAGATGCAGGCTTGCATACGTAAACAACCTGTGACCCCTTATCCTAAGACACTCCCCAATCTATCTCCAAACTGAAAAAGAAATCTACAAGAAAGAAATTATTAGTAAATTTTAAAAAATACAACAAAGTAAGAATCAAATTTCATACCACTCCTTCATGACGTTTCCCCTTCAGTTGTAGTTTTGTTAAAAATGAACACCATTAAATGAGGATATCAGTGGACTTTACGTATGATTTGAATTAAAATGGCATCTGAAAATGAAAATTAAAGCATATTAATTACAAGTATTTAACATTATTTAGCAGATAAGTCGGACTATAACTGAAATTTCAAACATTTATCCCGAAAAAGAATATATTTACCTATAAATCGTCAGATGCCCGTTCTAAGAAGCAAGATCTTCCAGAGGAAATCTTGTTCCTGCATTTAAAGACACATCTGCAAAGAGAAAAATTCCAATTTGTAATTTTTGTCGGCTTCAAAATTATAAAAACTGAGAGATTTAATTTTGATAATATATACCTCTTAATCGTTAGATGCAGGCTTGCATACGTAAACAACCTGTGACCCCTTATCCTAAGACACTCCCCAATCTATCTCCAAACTGAAAAAGAAATCTACAAGAAAGAAATTATTAGTAAATTTCAAAAAATATGACAAAGTAAGAATCAAATTTCATACCACTCCTTCATGACGTTTCACCTTCAGTTGTAGTTTTGTTATTAATGAACACTATTAAATGAGGATATCAGTGAACTTTACGTATGATTTGAATTAAAATGGCATCTGAAAATGAAAATAAAAGCATATTAATTACAAGTATTTAACATTATTTAGCAGATAAGTCGGACATTAACAGAAATTTCAAACATTTATCCCGAAAAAGAATATATTTACCTATAAATCGTCAGATGCCCGTTCTAAGAAGCAAGATCTTCCAGAGGAAATCTTGTTCCTGCATTTAAAGACACATCTGCAAAGAGAAAAATTCCAATTTGTAATTTTTGTCGGCTTCAAAATTATAAAAACTGAGAGATTTAATTTTGATAATATATACCTCTTAATCGTTAGATGCAGGCTTGCATACGTAAACAACCTGGGACCCCTTATCCTAAGACACTCCCCAATCTATCTCCAAACTGAAAAAGAAATCTACAAGAAAGAAATTATTAGTAAATTTTAAAAAATATAACAAAGTAAGAATCAAATTTCATACCACTCCTTCATGACGTTTCACCTTCAGTTGTAGTTTTGTTAAAAATGAACACCATTAAATGAGGATATCAGTGGACTTTACGTATGATTTGAATTAAAATGGCATCTGAAAATGAAAATAAAAGCATATTAATTACAAGTATTTAACATTATTTAGCAGATAAGTCGGACTATAACTGAAATTTCAAACATTTATCCCGAAAAAGAATATATTTACCTATAAATCGTCAGATGCCCGTTCTAAGAAGCAAGATCTTCCAGAGGAAATCTTGTTCCTGCATTTAAAGACACATCTGCAAAGAGAAAAATTCCAATTTGTAATTTTTGTCGGCTTCAAAATTATAAAAACTGAGAGATTTAATTTTGATAATATATACCTCTTAATCGTTAGATGCAGGCTTGCATACGTAAACAACCTGTGACCCCTTATCCTAAGACACTCCCCAATCTATCTCCAAACTGAAAAAGAAATCTACAAGAAAGAAATTATTAGTAAATTTTAAAAAATAACAAAGTAAGAATCAAATTTCATACCACTCCTTCATGACGTTTCCCCTTCAGTTGTAGTTTTGTTAAAAATGAACACCATTAAATGAGGATATCAGTGGACTTTACGTATGATTTGAATTAAAATGGCATCTGAAAATGAAATTTAAAGCATATTAATTACAAGTATTTAACATTATTTAGCAGATAAGTCGGACTATAACTGAAATTTCAAACATTTATCCCGAAAAAGAATATATTTACCTATAAATCGTCAGATGCACGTTCTAAGAAGCAAGATCTTCCAGAGGAAATCTTGTTCCTGCATTTAAAGACACATCTGCAAAGAGAAAAATTCCAATTTGTAATTTTTGTCGGCTTCAAAATTATAAAAACTGAGAGATTTAATTTTGATAATATATACCTCTTAATCGTTAGATGCAGGCTTGCATACGTAAACAACCTGTGACCCCTTATCCTAAGACACTCCCCAATCTATCTCCAAACTGAAAAAGAAATCTACAAGAAAGAAATTATTAGTAAATTTTAAAAACTTTAACAAAGTAAGAATCAAATTTCATACCACTCCTTCATGACGTTTCACCTTCAGCTACAGCTTTGCTTAAAATGAACACCATTAAATGAGGGTATCAGTGGACTTTACGTATGATTTGAATTAAAATGGCATCTGAAAATGAAAATAAAAGCATATTAATTACAAGTATTTAACATTATTTAGCAGATAAGTCGGACTATAACTGAAATTTCAAACATTTATCCCGAAAAAGAATATATTTACCTATAAATCGTCAGATGCCCGTTCTAAGAAGCAAGATCTTCCAGAGGAAATCTTGTTCCTGCATTTAAAGACACATCTGCAAAGAGAAAAATTCCAATTTGTAATTTTTGTCGGCTTCAAAATTATAAAAACTGAGCGATTTAATTTTGATAATATATACCTCTTAATCGTTAGATGCAGGCTTGCATACGTAAACAACCTGTGACCCCTTATCCTAAGACACTCCCCAATCTATCTCCAAACTGAAAAAGAAATCTACAAGAAGAAGTTATTAGTAAATTTTTAAAAACTTTAACAAAGTAAGAATCAAATTTCATACCACTCCTTCATGACGTTTCACCTTCAGCTACAGCTTTGCTAAAATGAACACCATTAAATGAGGGTATCAGTGGACTTTACGTATGATTTGAATTAAAATGGCATCTGAAAATGAAAATAAAGCATATTAATTACAAGTATTTAACATTATTTAGCAGATAAGTCGGACTATAACTGAAATTTCAAACATTTATCCCGAAAAAGAATATATTTACCTATAAATCGTCAGATGCCCGTTCTAAGAAGCAAGATCTTCCAGAGGAAATCTTGTTCCTGCATTTAAAGACACATCTGCAAAGAGAAAAATTCCAATTTGTAATTTTTGTCGGCTTCAAAATTATAAAAACTGAGAGATTTAATTTTGATAATATATACCTCTTAATCGTTAGATGCAGGCTTGCATACGTAAACAACCTGTGACCCCTTATCCTAAGACACTCCCCAATCTATCTCCAAACTGAAAAAGAAATCTACAAGAAAGAAATTATTAGTAAATTTTAAAAACTTTAACAAAGTAAGAATCAAATTTCATACCACTCCTTCATGACGTTTCACCTTCAGTTGTAGTTTTGTTAAAAATGAACACCATTAAATGAGGGTATCAGTGGACTTTACGTATGATTTGAATTAAAATGGCATCTGAAAATGAAAATAAAAGCATATTAATTACAAGTATTTAACATTATTTAGCAGATAAGTCGGACTATAACTGAAATTTCAAACATTTATCCCGAAAAAGAATATATTTACCTATAAATCGTCAGATGCCCGTTCTAAGAAGCAAGATCTTCCAGAGGAAATCTTGTTCCTGCATTTAAAGACACATCTGCAAAGAGAAAAATTCCAATTTGTAATTTTTGTCGGCTTCAAAATTATAAAAACTGAGAGATTTAATTTTGATAATATATACCTCTTAATCGTTAGATGCAGGCTTGCATACGTAAACAACCTGTGACCCCTTATCCTAAGACACTCCCCAATCTATCTCCAAACTGAAAAAGAAATCTACAAGAAAGAAGTTATTAGTAAATTTTAAAAAATATGACAAAGTAAGAATCAAATTTCATACCACTCCTTCATGACGTTTCACCTTCAGTTGTAGTTTTGTTAAAAATGAACACCATTAAATGAGGATATCAGTGGACTTTACGTATGATTTGAATTAAAATGGCATCTGAAAATGAAAATAAAAGCATATTAATTACAAGTATTTAACATTATTTAGCAGATAAGTCGGACATTAACTGAAATTTCAAACATTTATCCCGAAAAAGAATATATTTACCTATAAATCGTCAGATGCCCGTTCTAAGAAGCAAGATCTTCCAGAGGAAATCTTGTTCCTGCATTTAAAGACACATCTGCAAAGAGAAAAATTCCAATTTGTAATTTTTGTCGGCTTCAAAATTATAAAAACTGAGAGATTTAATTTTGATAATATACCTCTTAATCGTTAGATGCAGGCTTGCATACGTAAACAACCTGTGACCCCTTATCCTAAGACACTCCCCAATCTATCTCCAAACTGAAAAAGAAATCTACAAGAAAGAAATTATTAGTAAATTTTAAAAAATACAACAAAGTAAGAATCAAATTTCATACCACTCCTTCATGACGTTTCCCCTTCAGTTGTAGTTTTGTTAAAAATGAACACCATTAAATGAGGATATCAGTGGACTTTACGTATGATTTGAATTAAAATGGCATCTGAAAATGAAAATAAAAGCATATTAATTACAAGTATTTAACATTATTTAGCAGATAAGTCGGACTATAACTGAAATTTCAAACATTTATCCCGAAAAAGAATATATTTACCTATAAATCGTCAGATGCCCGTTCTAAGAAGCAAGATCTTCCAGAGGAAATCTTGTTCCTGCATTTAAAGACACATCTGCAAAGAGAAAAATTCCAATTTGTAATTTTTGTCGGCTTCAAAATTATAAAAACTGAGAGATTTAATTTTGATAATATATACCTCTTAATCGTTAGATGCAGGCTTGCATACGTAAACAACCTGGGACCCCTTATCCTAAGACACTCCCCAATCTATCTCCAAACTGAAAAAGAAATCTACAAGAAAGAAGTTATTAGTAAATTTCAAAAAATATGACAAAGTAAGAATCAAATTTCATACCACTCCTTCATGACGTTTCACCTTCAGTTGTAGTTTTGTTAAAAATGAACACCATTAAATGAGGATATCAGTGGACTTTACGTATGATTTGAATTAAAATGGCATCTGAAAATGAAAATTAAAGCATATTAATTACAAGTATTTAACACTATTTAGCAGATAAGTAGGACTATAACTGAAATTTCAAACATTTATATCGAAAAAGAATATATTTACCTATAAATCGTCAGATGCCCGTTCTAAGAAGCAAGATCTTCCAGAGGAAATCTTGTTCCTGCATTTAAAGACACATCTGCAAAGAGAAAAATTCCAATTTGTAATTTTTGTCGGCTTCAAAATTATAAAAACTGAGAGATTTAATTTTGATAATATATACCTCTTAATCGTTAGATGCAGGCTTGCATACGTAAACAACCTGTGACCCCTTATCCTAAGACACTCCCCAATCTATCTCCAAACTGAAAAAGAAATCTACAAGACAGAAGTTATTAGTAAATTTTAAAAACTTTAACAAAGTAAGAATCAAATTTCATACCACTCCTTCATGACGTTTCACCTTCAGCTACAGCTTTGTTAAAATGAACACCATTAAATGAGGGTATCAGTGGACTTTACGTATGATTTGAATTAAAATGGCATCTGAAAATGAAAATTAAAAGCATATTAATTACAAGTATTTAACATTATTTAGCAGATAAGTCGGACTATAACTGAAATTTCAAACATTTATATCGAAAAAGAATATATTTACCTATAAATCGTCAGATGCCCGTTCTAAGAAGCAAGATCTTCCAGAGGAAATCTTGTTCCTGCATTTAAAGACACATCTGCAAAGAGAAAAATTCCAATTTGTAATTTTTGTCGGCTTCAAAATTATAAAAACTGAGAGATTTAATTTTGATAATATATACCTCTTAATCGTTAGATGCAGGCTTGCATACGTAAACAACCTGTGACCCCTTATCCTAAGACACTCCCCAATCTATCTCCAAACTGAAAAAGAAATCTACAAGAAAGAAATTATTAGTAAATTTCAAAAAAATGACAAAGTAAGAATCAAATTTCATACCACTCCTTCATGACGTTTCACCTTCAGTTGTAGTTTTGTTAAAAATGAACACCATTAAATGAGGATATCAGTGGACTTTACGTATGATTTGAATTAAAATGGCATCTGAAAATGAAAATAAAAGCATATTAATTACAAGTATTTAACATTATTTAGCAGATAAGTCGGACATAACTGAAATTTCAAACATTTATCCCGAAAAAGAATATATTTACCTATAAATCGTCAGATGCCCGTTCTAAGAAGCAAGATCTTCCAGAGGAAATCTTGTTCCTGCATTTAAAGACACATCTGCAAAGAGAAAAATTCCAATTTGTAATTTTTGTCGGCTTCAAAATTATAAAAACTGAGAGATTTAATTTTGATAATATATACCTCTTAATCGTTAGATGCAGGCTTGCATACGTAAACAACCTGGGACCCCTTATCCTAAGACACTCCCCAATCTATCTCCAAACTGAAAAAGAAATCTACAAGAAAGAAGTTATTAGTAAATTTTAAAAATATTAACAAAGTAAGAATCAAATTTCATACCACTCCTTCATGACGTTTCACCTTCAGTTGTAGTTTTGTTAAAAATGAACACCATTAAATGAGGATATCAGTGGACTTTACGTATGATTTGAATTAAAATGGCATCTGAAAATGAAAATAAAAGCATATTAATTACAAGTATTTAACATTATTTAGCAGATAAGTCGGACATTAACTGAAATTTCAAACATTTATCCCGAAAAAGAATATATTTACCTATAAATCGTCAGATGCCCGTTCTAAGAAGCAAGATCTTCCAGAGGAAATCTTGTTCCTGCATTTAAAGACACATCTGCAAAGAGAAAAATTCCAATTTGTAATTTTTGTCGGCTTCAAAATTATAAAAACTGAGAGATTTAATTTTGATAATATATACCTCTTAATCGTTAGATGCAGGCTTGCATACGTAAACAACCTGTGACCCCTTATCCTAAGACACTCCCCAATCTATCTCCAAACTGAAAAAGAAATCTACAAGAAAGAAATTATTAGTAAATTTTAAAAAATACAACAAAGTAAGAATCAAATTTCATACCACTCCTTCATGACGTTTCCCCTTCAGTTGTAGTTTTGTTAAAAATGAACACCATTAAATGAGGATATCAGTGGACTTTACGTATGATTTGAATTAAAATGGCATCTGAAAATGAAAATAAAAGCATATTAATTACAAGTATTTAACATTATTTAGCAGATAAGTCGGACTATAACTGAAATTTCAAACATTTATCCCGAAAAAGAATATATTTACCTATAAATCGTCAGATGCCCGTTCTAAGAAGCAAGATCTTCCAGAGGAAATCTTGTTCCTGCATTTAAAGACACATCTGCAAAGAGAAAAATTCCAATTTGTAATTTTTGTCGGCTTCAAAATTATAAAAACTGAGAGATTTAATTTTGATAATATATACCTCTTAATCGTTAGATGCAGGCTTGCATACGTAAACAACCTGTGACCCCTTATCCTAAGACACTCCCCAATCTATCTCCAAACTGAAAAAGAAATCTACAAGAAAGAAGTTATTAGTAAATTTTAAAAACTTTAACAAAGTAAGAATCAAATTTCATACCACTCCTTCATGACGTTTCACCTTCAGTTGTAGTTTTGTTAAAAATGAACACCATTAAATGAGGATATCAGTGGACTTTACGTATGATTTGAATTAAAATGGCATCTGAAAATGAAAATAAAAGCATATTAATTACAAGTATTTAACATTATTTAGCAGATAAGTAGGACTATAACTGAAATTTCAAACATTTATATCGAAAAAGAATATATTTACCTATAAATCGTCAGATGCCCGTTCTAAGAATCAAGATCTTCCATAGGAAATCTTGTTCCTGCATTTAAAGACACATCTGCAAAGAGAAAAATTCCAATTTGTAATTTTTGTCGGCTTCAAAATTATAAAAACTGAGAGATTTAATTTTGATAATATATACCTCTTAATCGTTAGATGCAGGCTTGCATACGTAAACAACCTGTGACCCCTTATCCTAAGACACTCCCCAATCTATCTCCAAACTGAAAAAGAAATCTACAAGACAGAAGTTATTAGTAAATTTTAAAAACTTTAACAAAGTAAGAATCAAATTTCATACCACTCCTTCATGACGTTTCACCTTCAGCTACAGCTTTGCTAAATATGAACACCATTAAATGAGGGTATCAGTAGACTTTACGTATGATTTGAATTAAAATGGCATCTGAAAATGAAAATAAAAGCATATTAATTACAAGTATTTAACATTATTTAGCAGATAAGTCGGACTATAACTGAAATTTCAAACATTTATATCGAAAAAGAATATATTTACCTATAAATCGTCAGATGCCCGTTCTAAGAAGCAAGATCTTCCATAGGAAATCTTGTTCCTGCATTTAAAGACACATCTGCAAAGAGAAAAATTCCAATTTGTAATTTTTGTCGGCTTCAAAATTATAAAAACTGAGAGATTTAATTTTGATAATATATACCTCTTAATCGTTAGATGCAGGCTTGCATACGTAAACAACCTGGGACCCCTTATCCTAAGACACTCCCCAATCTATCTCCAAACTGAAAAAGAAATCTACAAGAAAGAAATTATTAGTAAATTTTAAAAAATACAACAAAGTAAGAATCAAATTTTATACCACTCCTTCATGACGTTTCACCTTCAGTTGTAGTTTTGTTAAAAATGAACACCATTCAATGAGGATAACAGTGGACTTTACGTATGATTTGAATTAAAATGGCATCTGAAAATGAAAATTAAAGCATATTAATTACAAGTATTTAACATTATTTAGCAGATAAGTCGGACTATTACTGAAATTTCAAACATTTATCCCGAAAAAGAATATATTTACCTATAAATCGTCAGATGCCCGTTCTAAGAAGCAAGATCTTCCAGAGGAAATCTTGTTCCTGCATTTAAAGACACATCTGCAAAGAGAAAAATTCCAATTTGTAATTTTTGTCGGCTTCAAAATTATAAAAACTGAGAGATTTAATTTTGATAATATATACCTCTTAATCGTTAGATGCAGGCTTGCATACGTAAACAACCTGTTTCCCCTTATCCTAAGACACTCCCCAATCTATCTCCAAACTGAAAAAGAAATCTACAAGAAAGAAATTATTAGTAAATTTCAAAAAATATGACAAAGTAAGAATCAAATTTCATACCACTCCTTCATGACGTTTCACCTTCAGTTGTAGTTTTGTTAAAAATGAACACCATTCAATGAGGATATCAGTGGACTTTACGTATGATTTGAATTAAAATGGCATCTGAAAATGAAAATAAAAGCATATTAATTACAAGTATTTAACATTATTTAGCAGATAAGTCGGACTATAACAGAAATTTCAAACATTTATCCCGAAAAAGAATATATTTACCTATAAATCGTCAGATGCCCGTTCTAAGAAGCAAGATCTTCCAGAGGAAATCTTGTTCCTGCATTTAAAGACACATCTGCAAAGAGAAAAATTCCAATTTGTAATTTTTGTCGGCTTCAAAATTATAAAAACTGAGAGATTTAATTTTGATAATATATACCTCTTAATCGTTAGATGCAGGCTTGCATATGTAAACAACCTGGGACCCCTTATCCTAAGACACTCCCCAATCTATCTCCAAACTGAAAAAGAAATCTACAAGAAAGAAGTTATTAGTAAATTTCAAAAAATATGACAAAGTAAGAATCAAATTTCATACCACTCCTTCATGACGTTTCACCTTCAGTTGTAGTTTTGTTAAAAATGAACACCATTCAATGAGGATATCAGTGGACTTTACGTATGATTTGAATAAAAATGGCATCTGAAAATGAAAATAAAAGCATATTAATTACAAGTATTTAACATTATTTAGCAGATAAGTCGGACATTAACAGAAATTTCAAACATTTATCCCGAAAAAGAATATATTTACCTATAAATCGTCAGATGCCCGTTCTAAGAAGCAAGATCTTCCAGAGGAAATCTTGTTCCTGCATTTAAAGACACATCTGCAAAGAGAAAAATTCCAATTTGTAATTTTTGTCGGCTTCAAAATTATAAAAACTGAGAGATTTAATTTTGATAATATATACCTCTTAATCGTTAGATGCAGGCTTGCATACGTAAACAACCTGTGACCCCTTATCCTAAGACACTCCCCAATCTATCTCCAAACTGAAAAAGAAATCTACAAGAAAGAAATTATTAGTAAATTTTAAAAAATACAACAAAGTAAGAATCAAATTTTATACCACTCCTTCATGACGTTTCCCCTTCAGTTGTAGTTTTGTTAAAAATGAACACCATTAAATGAGGATATCAGTGGACTTTACGTATGATTTGAATTAAAATGGCATCTGAAAATGAAAATAAAAGCATATTAATTACAAGTATTTAACATTATTTAGCAGATAAGTCGGACTATAACTGAAATTTCAAACATTTATCCCGAAAAAGAATATATTTACCTATAAATCGTCAGATGCCCGTTCTAAGAAGCAAGATCTTCCAGAGGAAATCTTGTTCCTGCATTTAAAGACACATCTGCAAAGAGAAAAATTCCAATTTGTAATTTTTGTCGGCTTCAAAATTATAAAAACTGAGAGATTTAATTTTGATAATATATACCTCTTAATCGTTAGATGCAGGCTTGCATACGTAAACAACCTGGGACCCCTTATCCTAAGACACTCCCCAATCTATCTCCAAACTGAAAAAGAAATCTACAAGAAAGAAGTTATTAGTAAATTTCAAAAAATATGACAAAGTAAGAATCAAATTTCATACCACTCCTTCATGACGTTTCACCTTCAGTTGTAGTTTTGTTAAAAATGAACACCATTCAAATGAGGATATCAGTGGACTTTACGTATGATTTGAATTAAAATGGCATCTGAAAATGAAAATTAAAGCATATTAATTACAAGTATTTAACACTATTTAGCAGATAAGTAGGACTATAACTGAAATTTCAAACATTTATATCGAAAAAGAATATATTTACCTATAAATCGTCAGATGCCCGTTCTAAGAATCAAGATCTTCCATAGGAAATCTTGTTCCTGCATTTAAAGACACATCTGCAAAGAGAAAAATTCCAATTTGTAATTTTTGTCGGCTTCAAAATTATAAAAACTGAGAGATTTAATTTTGATAATATATACCTCTTAATCGTTAGATGCAGGCTTGCATACGTAAACAACCTGTGACCCCTTATCCTAAGACACTCCCCAATCTATCTCCAAACTGAAAAAGAAATCTACAAGAAAGAAGTTATTAGTAAATTTTAAAAACTTTAACAAAGTAAGAATCAAATTTCATACCACTCCTTCATGACGTTTCACCTTCAGCTACAGCTTTGTTAAAATGAACACCATTAAATGAGGGTATCAGTGGACTTTACGTATGATTTGAATTAAAAATGGCATCTGAAAATGAAAATAAAGCATATTAATTACAAGTATTTAACATTATTTAGCAGATAAGTCGGACTATAACTGAAATTTCAAACATTTATCCCGAAAAAGAATATATTTACCTATAAATCGTCAGATGCCCGTTCTAAGAATCAAGATCTTCCAGAGGAAATCTTGTTCCTGCATTTAAAGACACATCTGCAAAGAGAAAAATTCCAATTTGTAATTTTTGTCGGCTTCAAAATTATAAAAACTGAGAGATTTAATTTTGATAATATATACCTCTTAATCGTTAGATGCAGGCTTGCATACGTAAACAACCTGGGACCCCTTATCCTAAGACACTCCCCAATCTATCTCCAAACTGAAAAAGAAATCTACAAGAAAGAAGTTATTAGTAAATTTTAAAAAATACAACAAAGTAAGAATCAAATTTCATACCACTCCTTCATGACGTTTCACCTTCAGTTGTAGTTTTGTTAAAAATGAACACCATTCAATGAGGATATCAGTGGACTTTACGTATGATTTGAATAAAAATGGCATCTGAAAATGAAAATAAAAGCATATTAATTACAAGTATTTAACATTATTTAGCAGATAAGTCGGACTATTACTGAAATTTCAAACATTTATCCCGAAAAAGAATATATTTACCTATAAATCGTCAGATGCCCGTTCTAAGAAGCAAGATCTTCCAGAGGAAATCTTGTTCCTGCATTTAAAGACACATCTGCAAAGAGAAAAATTCCAATTTGTAATTTTTGTCGGCTTCAAAATTATAAAAACTGAGAGATTTAATTTTGATAATATATACCTCTTAATCGTTAGATGCAGGCTTGCATACGTAAACAACCTGTGACCCCTTATCCTAAGACACTCCCCAATCTATCTCCAAACTGAAAAAGAAATCTACAAGAAAGAAATTATTAGTAAATTTTAAAAAATATGACAAAGTAAGAATCAAATTTCATACCACTCCTTCATGACGTTTCACCTTCAGTTGTAGTTTTGTTAAAAATGAACACCATTCAATGAGGATATCAGTGGACTTTACGTATGATTTGAATTAAAATGGCATCTGAAAATGAAAATAAAAGCATATTAATTACAAGTATTTAACATTATTTAGCAGATAAGTCGGACTATAACAGAAATTTCAAACATTTATCCCGAAAAAGAATATATTTACCTATAAATCGTCAGATGCCCGTTCTAAGAAGCAAGATCTTCCAGAGGAAATCTTGTTCCTGCATTTAAAGACACATCTGCAAAGAGAAAAATTCCAATTTGTAATTTTTGTCGGCTTCAAAATTATAAAAACTGAGAGATTTAATTTTGATAATATATACCTCTTAATCGTTAGATGCAGGCTTGCATACGTAAACAACCTGGGACCCCTTATCCTAAGACACTCCCCAATCTATCTCCAAACTGAAAAAGAAATCTACAAGAAAGAAGTTATTAGTAAATTTCAAAAAATATGACAAAGTAAGAATCAAATTTCATACCACTCCTTCATGACGTTTCACCTTCAGTTGTAGTTTTGTTAAAAATGAACACCATTCAATGAGGATATCAGTGGACTTTACGTATGATTTGAATTAAAATGGCATCTGAAAATGAAAATTAAAGCATATTAATTACAAGTATTTAACATTATTTAGCAGATAAGTCGGACAATAACTGAAATTTCAAACATTTATCCCGAAAAAGAATATATTTACCTATAAATCGTCAGATGCCCGTTCTAAGAAGCAAGATCTTCCAGAGGAAATCTTGTTCCTGCATTTAAAGACACATCTGCAAAGAGAAAAATTCCAATTTGTAATTTTTGTCGGCTTCAAAATTATAAAAACTGAGAGATTTAATTTTGATAATATATACCTCTTAATCGTTAGATGCAGGCTTGCATACGTAAACAACCTGTGACCCCTTATCCTAAGACACTCCCCAATCTATCTCCAAACTGAAAAAGAAATCTACAAGAAAGAAATTATTAGTAAATTTTAAAAAATACAACAAAGTAAGAATCAAATTTTATACCACTCCTTCATGACGTTTCCCCTTCAGTTGTAGTTTTGATAAAAATGAACACCATTCAATGAGGATATCAGTGGACTTTACGTATGATTTGAATTAAAATGGCATCTGAAAATGAAAATAAAATCATATTAATTACAAGTATTTAACACTATTTAGCAGATAAGTAGGACCATAACTAAAATTTCAAACATTTATATCGAAAAAGAATATATTTACCTATAAATCGTCAGATGCCCGTTCTAAGAATCAAGATCTTCCATAGGAAATCTTGTTCCTGCATTTAAAGACACATCTGCAAAGAGAAAAATTCCAATTTGTAATTTTTGTCGGCTTCAAAATTATAAAAACTGAGAGATTTAATTTTGATAATATATACCTCTTAATCGTTAGATGCAGGCTTGCATACGTAAACAACCTGGGACCCCTTATCCTAAGACACTCCCCAATCTATCTCCAAACTGAAAAAGAAATCTACAAGAAAGAAGTTATTAGTAAATTTCAAAAAATATGACAAAGTAAGAATCAAATTTCATACCACTCCTTCATGACGTTTCACCTTCAGTTGTAGTTTTGTTAAAAATGAACACCATTCAATGAGGATATCAGTGGACTTTACGTATGATTTGAATTAAAATGGCATCTGAAAATGAAAATAAAGCATATTAATTACAAGTATTTAACATTATTTAGCAGATAAGTCGGACTATAACTGAAATTTCAAACATTTATCCCGAAAAAGAATATATTTACCTATAAATCGTCAGATGCCCGTTCTAAGAAGCAAGATCATCCAGAGGAAATCTTGTTCCTGCATTTAAAGACACATCTGCAAAGAGAAAAATTTCCAATTTGTAATTTTTGTCGGCTTCAAAATTATAAAAACTGAGAGATTTAATTTTGATAATATATACCTCTTAATCGTTAGATGCAGGCTTGCATACGTAAACAACCTGGGACCCCTTATCCTAAGACACTCCCCAATCTATCTCCAAACTGAAAAAGAAATCTACAAGAAAGAAGTTATTAGTAAATTTCAAAAAATATGACAAAGTAAGAATCAAATTTCATACCACTCCTTCATGACGTTTCACCTTCAGTTGTAGTTTTGTTAAAAATGAACACCATTCAATGAGGATATCAGTGGACTTTACGTATGATTTGAATTAAAATGGCATCTGAAAATGAAAATAAAATCATATTAATTACAAGTATTTAACATTATTTAGCAGATAAGTCGGACTATAACTGAAATTTCAAACATTTATCCCGAAAAAGAATATATTTACCTATAAATCGTCAGATGCCCGTTCTAAGAAGCAAGATCTTCCAGAGGAAATCTTGTTCCTGCATTTAAAGACACATCTGCAAAGAGAAAAATTCCAATTTGTAATTTTTGTCGGCTTCAAAATTATAAAAACTGAGAGATTTAATTTTGATAATATATACCTCTTAATCGTTAGATGCAGGCTTGCATACGTAAACAACCTGTGACCCCTTATCCTAAGACACTCCCCAATCTATCTCCAAACTGAAAAAGAAATCTACAAGAAAGAAATTATTAGTAAATTTTAAAAAATACAACAAAGTAAGAATCAAATTTCATACCACTCCTTCATGACGTTTCCCCTTCAGTTGTAGTTTTGATAAAAATGAACACCATTCAATGAGGATATCAGTGGACTTTACGTATGATTTGAATTAAAATGGCATCTGAAAATGAAAATAAAAACATATTAATTACAAGTATTTAACACTATTTAGCAGATAAGTAGGACCATAACTAAAATTTCAAACATTTATATCGAAAAAGAATATATTTACCTATAAATCGTCAGATGCCCGTTCTAAGAATCAAGATCTTCCATAGGAAATCTTGTTCCTGCATTTAAAGACACATCTGCAAAGAGAAAAATTCCAATTTGTAATTTTTGTCGGCTTCAAAATTATAAAAACTGAGAGATTTAATTTTGATAATATATACCTCTTAATCGTTAGATGCAGGCTTGCATACGTAAACAACCTGGGACCCCTTATCCTAAGACACTCCCCAATCTATCTCCAAACTGAAAAAGAAATCTACAAGACAGAAGTTATTAGTAAATTTTAAAAACTTTAACAAAGTAAGAATCAAATTTCATACCACTAATTCATGACGTTTCACCTTCAGCTACAGCTTTGCTAAAATGAACACCATTAAATGAGGGTATCAGTGGACTTTACGTATGATTTGAATTAAAATGGCATCTGAAAATGAAAATAAAAGCATATTAATTACAAGTATTTAACATTATTTAGCAGATAAGTCGGACTAACAGAAATTTCAAACATTTATCCCGAAAAAGAATATATTTACCTATAAATCGTCAGATGCCCGTTCTAAGAAGCAAGATCTTCCAGAGGAAATCTTGTTCCTGCATTTAAAGACACATCTGCAAAGAGAAAAATTCCAATTTGTAATTTTTGTCGGCTTCAAAATTATAAAAACTGAGAGATTTAATTTTGATAATATATACCTCTTAATCGTTAGATGCAGGCTTGCATACGTAAACAACCTGGGACCCCTTATCCTAAGACACTCCCCAATCTATCTCCAAACTGAAAAAGAAATCTACAAGAAAGAAGTTATTAGTAAATTTCAAAAAATATGACAAAGTAAGAATCAAATTTCATACCACTCCTTCATGACGTTTCTCCTTCAGTTGTAGTTTTGTTAAAAATGAACACCATTCAATGAGGATATCAGTGGACTTTACGTATGATTTGAATTAAAATGGCATCTGAAAATGAAAATAAAAGCATATTAATTACAAGTATTTAACATTATTTAGCAGATAAGTCGGACATTAACAGAAATTTCAAACATTTATCCCGAAAAAGAATATATTTACCTATAAATCGTCAGATGCCCGTTCTAAGAATCAAGATCTTCCATAGGAAATCTTGTTCCTGCATTTAAAGACACATCTGCAAAGAGAAAAATTCCAATTTGTAATTTTTGTCGGCTTCAAAATTATAAAATCTGAGAGATTTAATTTTGATAATATATACCTCTTAATCGTTAGATGCAGGCTTTCATACGTAAACAACCTGGGACCCCTTATCCTAAGACACTCCCCAATCTATCTCCAAACTGAAAAAGAAATCTACAAGACAGAAGTTATTAGTAAATTTTAAAAACTTTAACAAAGTAAGAATCAAATTTCATACCACTAATTCATGACGTTTCACCTTCAGCTACAGCTTTGCCTAAAATGAACACCTTTAAATGAGGGTATCAGTGGACTTTACGTATGATTTGAATTAAAATGGCATCTGAAAATGAAAATAAAGCATATTAATTACAAGTATTTAACATTATTTAGCAGATAAGTCGGACTATAACTGAAATTTCAAACATTTATCCCGAAAAAGAATATATTTACCTATAAATCGTCAGATGCCCGTTCTAAGAAGCAAGATCTTCCAGAGGAAATCTTGTTCCTGCATTTAAAGACACATCTGCAAAGAGAAAAATTCCAATTTGTAATTTTTGTCGGCTTCAAAATTATAAAAACTGAGAGATTTAATTTTGATAATATATACCTCTTAATCGTTAGATGCAGGCTTGCATACTTAAACAACCTGTGACCCCTTATCCTAAGACACTCCCCAATCTATCTCCAAACTGAAAAAGAAATCTACAAGAAAGAAATTATTAGTAAATTTCAAAAAATATGACAAAGTAAGAATCAAATTTCATTCCACTCCTTCATGACGTTTCACCTTCAGTTGTAGTTTTGTTAAAAATGAACACCATTCAATGAGGATATCAGTGGACTTTACGTATGATTTGAATTAAAATGGCATCTGAAAATGAAAATAAAAGCATATTAATTACAAGTATTTAACATTATTTAGCAGATAAGTCGGACTATAACAGAAATTTCAAACATTTATCCCGAAAAAGAATATATTTACCTATAAATCGTCAGATGCCCGTTCTAAGAAGCAAGATCTTCCAGAGGAAATCTGGTTCCTGCATTTAAAGACACATCTGCAAAGAGAAAAATTCCAATTTGTAATTTTTGTCGGCTTCAAAATTATAAAAACTGAGAGATTTAATTTTGATAATATATACCTCTTAATCGTTAGATGCAGGCTTGCATACGTAAACAACCTGGGACCCCTTATCCTAAGACACTCCCCAATCTATCTCCAAACTGAAAAAAAAATCTACAAGAAAGAAGTTATTAGTAAATTTCAAAAAATATGACAAAGTAAGAATCAAATTTCATACCACTCCTTCATGACGTTTCACCTTCAGTTGTAGTTTTGTTAGAAATGAACACCATTAAATGAGGATATCAGTGGACTTTACGTATGATTTGAATTAAAATGGCATCTGAAAATGAAAATAAAAGCATATTAATTACAAGTATTTAACATTATTTAGCAGATAAGTCGGACATTAACAGAAATTTCAAACATTTATCCCGAAAAAGAATATATTTACCTATAAATCGTCAGATGCCCGTTCTAAGAAGCAAGATCTTCCAGAGGAAATCTTGTTCCTGTATTTAAAGACACATCTGCAAAGAGAAAAATTCCAATTTGTAATTTTTGTCGGCTTCAAAATTATAAAAACTGAGAGATTTAATTTTGATAATATATACCTCTTAATCGTTAGATGCAGGCTTGCATACGTAAACAACCTGTGACCCCTTATCCTAAGACACTCCCCAATCTATCTCCAAACTGAAAAAGAAATCTACAAGAAAGAAATTATTAGTAAATTTTAAAAAATACAACAAAGTAAGAATCAAATTTTATACCACTCCTTCATGACGTTTCCCCTTCAGTTGTAGTTTTGTTAAAATGAACACCATTCAATGAGGATATCAGTGGACTTTACGTATGATTTGAATTAAAATGGCATCTGAAAATGAAAATAAAAGCATATTAATTACAAGTATTTAACATTATTTAGCAGATAAGTCGGACTATAACTGAAATTTCAAACATTTATCCCGAAAAAGAATATATTTACCTATAAATCGTCAGATGCCCGTTCTAAGAAGCAAGATCTTCCAGAGGAAATCTTGTTCCTGCATTTAAAGACACATCTGCAAAGAGAAAAATTCCAATTTGTAATTTTTGTCGGCTTCAAAATTATAAAAACTGAGAGATTTAATTTTGATAATATATACCTCTTAATCGTTAGATGCAGGCTTGCATACGTAAACAACCTGTGACCCCTTATCCTAAGACACTCCCCAATCTATCCCCAAACTGAAAAAGAAATCTACAAGAAAGAAATTATTAGTAAATTTCAAAAATATGACAAAGAAAGAATCAAATTTCATACCACTCCTTCATGACGTTTCACCTTCAGTTGTAGTTTTGTTAAAAATGAACACCATTCAATGAGGATATCAGTGGACTTTACGTATGATTTGAATTAAAATGGCATCTGAAAATGAAAATTAAAGCATATTAATTACAAGTATTTAACACTATTTAGCAGATAAGTAGGACTATAACTGAAATTTCAAACATTTATATCGAAAAAGAATATATTTACCTATAAATCGTCAGATGCCCGTTCTAAGAATCAAGATCTTCCATAGGAAATCTTGTTCCTGCATTTAAAGACACATCTGCAAAGAGAAAAATTCCAATTTGTAATTTTTGTCGGCTTCAAAATTATAAAAACTGAGAGATTTAATTTTGATAATATATACCTCTTAATCGTTAGATGCAGGCTTGCATACGTAAACAACCTGTGACCCCTTATCCTAAGACACTCCCCAATCTATCTCCAAACTGAAAAAGAAATCTACAAGACAGAAGTTATTAGTAAATTTTAAAAACTTTAACAAAGTAAGAATCAAATTTCATACCACTAATTCATGACGTTTCACCTTCAGCTACAGCTTTGCCTAAAATGAACACCTTTAAATGAGGGTATCAGTGGACTTTACGTATGATTTGAATAAAAATGGCATCTGAAAATGAAAATTAAAGCATATTAATTACAAGTATTTAACATTACTTAGCAGATAAGTCGGACTATAACTGAAATTTCAAACATTTATATCGAAAAAGAATATATTTACCTATAAATCGTCAGATGCCCGTTCTAAGAATCAAGATCTTCCATAGGAAATCTTGTTCCTGCATTTAAAGACACATCTGCAAAGAGAAAAATTCCAATTTGTAATTTTTGTCGGCTTCAAAATTATAAAAACTGAGAGATTTAATTTTGATAATATATACCTCTTAATCGTTAGATGCAGGCTTGCATACGTAAACAACCTGTGACCCCTTATCCTAAGACACTCCCCAATCTATCTCCAAACTGAAAAAGAAATCTACAAGACAGAAGTTATTAGTAAATTTTAAAAACTTTAACAAAGTAAGAATCAAATTTCATACCACTAATTCATGACGTTTCACCTTCAGCTACAGCTTTGCCTAAAATGAACACCTTTAAATAAGGGTATCAGTGGACTTTACGTATGATTTGAATAAAAAAGGCATCTGAAAATGAAAATTAAAGCATATTAATTACAAGTATTTAACATTACTTAGCAGATAAGTCGGACTATAACTGAAATTTCAAACATTTATATCGAAAAAGAATATATTTACCTATAAATCGTCAGATGCCCGTTCTAAGAATCAAGATCTTCCATAGGAAATCTTGTTCCTGCATTTAAAGACACATCTGCAAAGAGAAAAATTCCAATTTGTAATTTTTGTCGGCTTCAAAATTATAAAAACTGAGAGATTTAATTTTGATAATATATACCTCTTAATCGTTAGATGCAGGCTTGCATACTTAAACAACCTGTGACCCCTTATCCTAAGACACTCCCCAATCTATCCCCAAACTGAAAAAGAAATCTACAAGAAAGAAATTATTAGTAAATTTCAAAAAATATGACAAAGAAAGAATCAAATTTCATACCACTCCTTCATGACGTTTCACCTTCAGTTGTAGTTTTGTTAAAAATGAACACCATTCAATGAGGATATCAGTGGACTTTACGTATGATTTGAATTAAAATGGCATTTGAAAATGAAAATTAAAGCATATTAATTACAAGTATTTAACACTATTTAGCAGATAAGTAGGACTATAACTGAAATTTCAAACATTTATATCGAAAAAGAATATATTTACCTATAAATCGTCAGATGCCCGTTCTAAGAATCAAGATCTTCCATAGGAAATCTTGTTCCTGCATTTAAAGACACATCTGCAAAGAGAAAAATTCCAATTTGTAATTTTTGTCGGCTTCAAAATTATAAAAACTGAGAGATTTAATTTTGATAATATATACCTCTTAATCGTTAGATGCAGGCTTGCATACGTAAACAACCTGTGACCCCTTATCCTAAGACACTCCCCAATCTATCTCCAAACTGAAAAAGAAATCTACAAGACAGAAGTTATTAGTAAATTTTAAAAACTTTAACAAAGTAAGAATCAAATTTCATACCACTAATTCATGACGTTTCACCTTCAGCTACAGCTTTGCCTAAAATGAACACCTTTAAATGAGGGTATCAGTGGACTTTACGTATGATTTGAATTAAAAATGGCATCTGAAAATGAAAATTAAAGCATATTAATTACAAGTATTTAACATTACTTAGCAGATAAGTCGGACTATAACTGAAATTTCAAACATTTATATCGAAAAAGAATATATTTACCTATAAATCGTCAGATGCCCGTTCTAAGAATCAAGATCTTCCATAGGAAATCTTGTTCCTGCATTTAAAGACACATCTGCAAAGAGAAAAATTCCAATTTGTAATTTTTGTCGGCTTCAAAATTATAAAAACTGAGAGATTTAATTTTGATAATATATACCTCTTAATCGTTAGATGCAGGCTTGCATACGTAAACAACCTGGGACCCCTTATCCTAAGACACTCCCCAATCTATCTCCAAACTGAAAAAGAAATCTACAAGAAAGAAATTATTAGTAAATTTTAAAAAATACAACAAAGTAAGAATCAAATTTTATACCACTCCTTCATGACGTTTCCCCTTCAGTTGTAGTTTTGTTAAAAATGAACACCATTCAATGAGGATATCAGTGGACTTTACGTATGATTTGAATTAAAATGGCATCTGAAAATGAAAATTAAAGCATATTAATTACAAGTATTTAACATTATTTAGCAGATAAGTCGGACTATAACTGAAATTTCAAACATTTATCCCGAAAAAGAATATATTTACCTATAAATCGTCAGATGCCCGTTCTAAGAAGCAAGATCTTCCAGAGGAAATCTTGTTCCTGCATTTAAAGACACATCTGCAAAGAGAAAAATTCCAATTTGTAATTTTTGTCGGCTTCAAAATTATAAAAACTGAGAGATTTAATTTTGATAATATATACCTCTTAATCGTTAGATGCAGGCTTGCATACTTAAACAACCTGTGACCCCTTATCCTAAGACACTCCCCAATCTATCCCCAAACTGAAAAAGAAATCTACAAGAAAGAAATTATTAGTAAATTTCAAAAAATATGACAAAGAAAGAATCAAATTTCATACCACTCCTTCATGACGTTTCACCTTCAGTTGTAGTTTTGTTAAAAATGAACACCATTCAATGAGGATATCAGTGGACTTTACGTATGATTTGAATTAAAATGGCATTTGAAAATGAAAATTAAAGCATATTAATTACAAGTATTTAACACTATTTAGCAGATAAGTAGGACTATAACTGAAATTTCAAACATTTATATCGAAAAAGAATATATTTACCTATAAATCGTCAGATGCCCGTTCTAAGAATCAAGATCTTCCATAGGAAATCTTGTTCCTGCATTTAAAGACACATCTGCAAAGAGAAAAATTCCAATTTGTAATTTTTGTCGGCTTCAAAATTATAAAAACTGAGAGATTTAATTTTGATAATATATACCTCTTAATCGTTAGATGCAGGCTTGCATACGTAAACAACCTGTGACCCCTTATCCTAAGACACTCCCCAATCTATCTCCAAACTGAAAAAGAAATCTACAAGACAGAAGTTATTAGTAAATTTTAAAAACTTTAACAAAGTAAGAATCAAATTTCATACCACTAATTCATGACGTTTCACCTTCAGCTACAGCTTTGCCTAAAATGAACACCTTTAAATGAGGGTATCAGTGGACTTTACGTATGATTTGAATAAAAATGGCATCTGAAAATGAAAATTAAAGCATATTAATTACAAGTATTTAACATTATTTAGCAGATAAGTCGGACTATAACTGAAATTTCAAACATTTATATCGAAAAAGAATATATTTACCTATAAATCGTCAGATGCCCGTTCTAAGAATCAAGATCTTCCATAGGAAATCTTGTTCCTGCATTTAAAGACACATCTGCAAAGAGAAAAATTCCAATTTGTAATTTTTGTCGGCTTCAAAATTATAAAAACTGAGAGATTTAATTTTGATAATATATACCTCTTAATCGTTAGATGCAGGCTTGCATACGTAAACAACCTGGGACCCCTTATCCTAAGACACTCCCCAATCTATCTCCAAACTGAAAAAGAAATCTACAAGACAGAAGTTATTAGTAAATTTTAAAAACTTTAACAAAGTAAGAATCAAATTTCATACCACTAATTCATGACGTTTCACCTTCAGCTACAGCTTTGCCTAAAATGAACACCTTTAAATGAGGGTATCAGTGGACTTTACGTATGATTTGAATTAAAATGGCATCTGAAAATGAAAATTAAAGCATATTAATTACAAGTATTTAACATTATTTAGCAGATAAGTCGGACTATAACAGAAATTTCAAACATTTATCCCGAAAAAGAATATATTTACCTATAAATCGTCAGATGCCCGTTCTAAGAAGCAAGATCTTCCAGAGGAAATCTTGTTCCTGCATTTAAAGACACATCTGCAAAGAGAAAAATTCCAATTTGTAATTTTTGTCGGCTTCAAAATTATAAAAACTGAGAGATTTAATTTTGATAATATATACCTCTTAATCGTTAGATGCAGGCTTGCATACGTAAACAACCTGGGACCCCTTATCCTAAGACACTCCCCAATCTATCTCCAAACTGAAAAAGAAATCTACAAGAAAGAAGTTATTAGTAAATTTCAAAAAATATGACAAAGTAAGAATCAAATTTCATACCACTCCTTCATGACGTTTCACCTTCAGTTGTAGTTTTGTTAGAAATGAACACCATTAAATGAGGATATCAGTGGACTTTACGTATGATTTGAATTAAAATGGCATCTGAAAATGAAAATAAAAGCATATTAATTACAAGTATTTAACATTTTTTAGCAGATAAGTCGGACATTAACAGAAATTTCAAACATTTATCCCGAAAAAGAATATATTTACCTATAAATCGTCAGATGCCCGTTCTAAGAAGCAAGATCTTCCAGAGGAAATCTTGTTCCTGCATTTAAAGACACATCTGCAAAGAGAAAAATTCCAATTTGTAATTTTTGTCGGCTTCAAAATTATAAAAACTGAGAGATTTAATTTTGATAATATATACCTCTTAATCGTTAGATGCAGGCTTGCATACGTAAACAACCTGTGACCCCTTATCCTAAGACACTCCCCAATCTATCTCCAAACTGAAAAAGAAATCTACAAGAAAGAAATTATTAGTAAATTTTAAAAAATACAACAAAGTAAGAATCAAATTTTATACCACTCCTTCATGACGTTTCCCTTCAGTTGTAGTTTTGTTAAAAATGAACACCATTCAATGAGGATATCAGTGGACTTTACGTATGATTTGAATTAAAATGGCATCTGAAAATGAAAATTAAAGCATATTAATTACAAGTATTTAACATTATTTAGCAGATAAGTCGGACTATTACTGAAATTTCAAACATTTATCCCGAAAAAGAATATATTTACATATAAATCGTCAGATGCCCGTTCTAAGAAGCAAGATCTTCCAGAGGAAATCTTGTTCCTGCATTTAAAGACACATCTGCAAAGAGAAAAATTCCAATGTGTAATTTTTGTCGGCTTCAAAATTATAAAAACTGAGAGATTTAATTTTGATAATATATACCTCTTAATCGTTAGATGCAGGCTTGCATACGTAAACAACCTGTGACCCCTTATCCTAAGACACTCCCCAATCTATCTCCAAACTGAAAAAGAAATCTACAAGAAAGAAATTATTAGTAAATTTCAAAAAATATGACAAAGTAAGAATCAAATTTCATACCACTCCTTCATGACGTTTCACCTTCAGTTGTAGTTTTGTTAAAAATGAACACCATTCAATGAGGATATCAGTGGACTTTACGTATGATTTGAATTAAAATGGCATCTGAAAATGAAAATAAAAGCATATTAATTACAAGTATTTAACATTATTTAGCAGATAAGTCGGACATTAACAGAAATTTCAAACATTTATCCCGAAAAAGAATATATTTACCTATAAATCGTCAGATGCCCGTTCTAAGAAGCAAGATCTTCCAGAGGAAATCTTGTTCCTGCATTTAAAGACACATCTTCAAAGAGAAAAATTCCAATTTGTAATTTTTGTCGGCTTCAAAATTATAAAAACTGAGAGATTTAATTTTGATAATATATACCTCTTAATCGTTAGATGCAGGCTTGCATACGTAAACAACCTGGGACCCCTTATCCTAAGACACTCCCCAATCTATCTCCAAACTGAAAAAGAAATCTACAAGAAAGAAGTTATTAGTAAATTTCAAAAAATATGACAAAGTAAGAATCAAATTTCATACCACTCCTTCATGACGTTTCACCTTCAGTTGTAGTTTTGTTAAAAATGAACACCATTCAATGAGGATATCAGTGGACTTTACGTATGATTTGAATTAAAATGGCATCTGAAAATGAAAATTAAAGCATATTAATTACAAGTATTTAACATTACTTAGCAGATAAGTCGGACAATAACTGAAATTTCAAACATTTATCCCGAAAAAGAATATATTTACCTATAAATCGTCAGATGCCCGTTCTAAGAAGCAAGATCTTCCAGAGGAAATCTTGTTCCTGCATTTAAAGACACATCTGCAAAGAGAAAAATTCCAATTTGTAATTTTTGTCGGCTTCAAAATTATAAAAACTGAGAGATTTAATTTTGATAATATATACCTCTTAATCGTTAGATGCAGGCTTGCATACGTAAACAACCTGTGACCCCTTATCCTAAGACACTCCCCAATCTATCTCCAAACTGAAAAAGAAATCTACAAGAAAGAAATTATTAGTAAATTTTAAAAAATACAACAAAGTAAGAATCAAATTTTATACCACTCCTTCATGACGTTTCCCCTTCAGTTGTAGTTTTGATAAAAATGAACACCATTCAATGAGGATATCAGTGGACTTTACGTATGATTTGAATTAAAATGGCATCTGAAAATGAAAATAAAATCATATTAATTACAAGTATTTAACACTATTTAGCAGATAAGTAGGACCATAACTAAAATTTCAAACATTTATATCGAAAAAGAATATATTTACCTATAAATCGTCAGATGCCCGTTCTAAGAATCAAGATCTTCCATAGGAAATCTTGTTCCTGCATTTAAAGACACATCTGCAAAGAGAAAAATTCCAATTTGTAATTTTTGTCGGCTTCAAAATTATAAAAACTGAGAGATTTAATTTTGATAATATATACCTCTTAATCGTTAGATGCAGGCTTGCATACGTAAACAACCTGTGACCCCTTATCCTAAGACACTCCCCAATCTATCTCCAAACTGAAAAAGAAATCTACAAGAAAGAAATTATTAGTAAATTTTAAAAAATACAACAAAGTAAGAATCAAATTTTATACCACTCCTTCATGACGTTTCCCCTTCAGTTGTAGTTTTGTTAAAAATGAACACCATTCAATGAGGATATCAGTGGACTTTACGTATGATTTGAATTAAAATGGCATCTGAAAATGAAAATAAAATCATATTAATTACAAGTATTTAACACTATTTAGCAGATAAGTAGGACCATAACTAAAATTTCAAACATTTATGACGAAAAAGAATATATTTACCTATAAATCGTCAGATGCCCGTTCTAAGAATCAAGATCTTCCATAGGAAATCTTGTTCCTGCATTTAAAGACACATCTGCAAAGAGAAAAATTCCAATTTGTAATTTTTGTCGGCTTCAAAATTATAAAACTGAGAGATTTAATTTTGATAATATATACCTCTTAATCGTTAGATGCAGGCTTGCATACGTAAACAACCTGGGACCCCTTATCCTAAGACACTCCCCAATCTATCTCCAAACTGAAAAAGAAATCTACAAGAAAGAAGTTATTAGTAAATTTCAAAAAATATGACAAAGTAAGAATCAAATTTCATACCACTCCTTCATGACGTTTCACCTTCGGTTGTAGTTTTGTTAGAAATGAACACCATTAAATGAGGATATCAGTGGACTTTACGTATGATTTGAATTAAAATGGCATCTGAAAATGAAAATTAAAGCATATTAATTACAAGTTTTTAACATTATTTAGCAGATAAGTCGGACTATAACAGAAATTTCAAACATTTATCCCGAAAAAGAATATATTTACCTATAAATCGTCAGATGCCCGTTCTAAGAAGCAAGATCTTCCAGAGGAAATCTTGTTCCTGCATTTAAAGACACATCTGCAAAGAGAAAAATTCCAATTTGTTATTTTTGTCGGCTTCAAAATTATAAAAACTGAGAGATTTAATTTTGATAATATATACCTCTTAATCGTTAGATGCAGGCTTGCATACGTAAACAACCTGTGACCCCTTATCCTAAGACACTCCCCAATCTATCTCCAAACTGAAGAAGAAATCTACAAGACAGAAGTTATTAGTAAATTTCAAAAAATATGACAAAGTAAGAATCAAATTTCATACCACTCCTTCATGACGTTTCACCTACAGTTGTAGTTTTGTTTAAAATGAACACTATTAAATGGGGATATCAGTGGACTTTACGTATGATTTGAATTAAAATGGCATCTGAAAATGAAAAAAAATCATATTAATTACAAGTATTTAACATTATTTAGCAGATAAGTCGGACCACAACTGAAATTTCAAGCATTTATCCCAAAAAAAGTGTATATTTACCTATAAATCGTCAGATGCCCGTTCTAAGAAGCAAGATCTTCCAGAGGAAATCTTGTTCCTGCATTTAAAGACACATCTGCAAAGAGAAAAATTCCAATTTGTAATTTTTGTCGGCTTCAAAATTATAAAAACTGAGAGATTTAATTTTGATAATATATACCTCTTAATCATTAGATGCAGGCTTGCATACGTAAACAACCTGTGACCCCTTATCCTAAGACACTCCCCAATCTATCTCCAAACTGAAAAAGAAATCTACAAGACAGAAGTTATTAGTAAATTTTAAAAACTTTAACAAAGTAAGAATCAAATTTCATACCATTCCTTCATGACGTTTAACCTTCAGCTACAGCTTTGCTTAAAATGAACACCATTAAATGAGGGTATCAGTGGACTTTACGTATGATTTGAATTAAAATGGCATCTGAAAATGAAAATAAAAGCATATTAATTACAAGTATTTAACATTATTTAGCAGATAAGTCGGACTATAACTGAAATTTCAAACATTTATCCCGAAAAAGAATATATTTACCTACAAATCGTCAGATGGCCGTTCTAAGAAGCAAGATCTTCCTGAGGAAATCTTGTTCCTGCATTTAAAGACACATCTGCAAAGAGAAAAATTCCAATTTGTAATTTTTGTCGGCTTCAAAATTATAAAAACTGAGAGGTTTAATTTTGATAATATATACCTCTTAATCGTTAGATGCAGGCTTGCATACGTAAACAACCTGTGACCCCTAATCCTAAGACACTCCCCAATCTATCTCCAAACTGAAAAAGAAATCTACAAGACAGAAGTTATTAGTAAATTTTAAAAACTTTAACAAAGTAAGAATCAAATTTCATACCACTCCTTCATGACGTTTCCCCATCAGTTGTAGTTTTGTTAAAATGAACACCATTAAATGAGGATATGAGTGGACTTTACGTATGATTTGAATTAAAATGGCATCTGAAAATGAAAATAAAATCATATAAATTACAAGTATTTAACATTATTTAGCAGATAAGTCGGACCACAACTGAAATTTCAAGCATTTATCCCAAAAAAAGTTATATTTACCTATAAATCGTCAGTTGCCCGTTCTAAGAAGCAAGATCTTCCAGAGGAAATCTTGTTCCTGCATTTAAAGACACATCTGCAAAGAAAAAAATTAAAATTTGTAATTTTTGTCGGCTTCAAAATTATAAAAACTGAGAGATTTAATTTTGATAATATATACCTCTTAATCGTTAGATGCAGGCATGTAACGTAAACAACCTGTGACCCCTTATCCTAAGACACTCCCCAATCTATCTCCAAACTGAAAAAGAAATCTACAAGAAAGAAATTATTAGTAAATTTTAAAAAATACAACAAAATAAGAATCAAATTTCATACCACTCCTTCATGACGTTTCCCCTTCAGTTGTAGTTTTGTTAAAAATGAACACCATTAAATGAGGATATCAGTGGACTTTACGTATGATTTGAATTAAAATGGCATCTGAAAATGAAAATAAAAGCATATTAATTACAAGTATTTAGCATTATTTAGCAGATAAGTCGGACTATAACTGAAATTTCAAACATTTATCCCGAAAAAGAATATATTTACCTATAAATCGTCAGATGCCCGTTCTAAGAATTAAGATCTTCCATAGGAAATCTTGTTCCTGCATTTAAAGACACATCTGCAAAGAGAAAATTCCAATTTGTAATTTTTGTCGGCTTCAAAATTATAAAAACTGAGATATTTAATTTTGATAATATATACCTCTTAATCGTTAGATGCAGGCTTGCATACGTAAACAACCTGTGACCCCTTATCCTAAGACACTCCCCAATCTATCTCCAAACTGAAAAAGAAATCTACAAGAAAGAAGTTATTAGTAAATTTCAAAAAATATGACAAAGTAAGAATCAAATTTCATACCACTCCTTCATGACGTTTCACCTTCAGTTGCAGTTTTGTTAAAAATGAACACTATTAAATGGGGATATCAGTGGACTTTACGTATGATTTGAATTAAAATGGCATCTGAAAATGAAAATTAAAGCATATTAATTACAAGTATTTATCATTATTTAGCAGATAAGTCGGACTATAACTGAAATTTCAAACATTTATCCCGAAAAAGAATATATTTACCTATAAATCGTCAGATGCCCGTTCTAAGAAGCAAGATCATCCATAGGAAATCTTGTTCCTGCATTTAAAGACACATCTGCAAAGAGAAAAATTCCAATTTGTAATTTTTGTCGGCTTCAAAATTATAAAAACTGAGAGATTTAATTTTGATAATATATACCTCTTAATCGCTAGATGCAGGCTTGCATACGTAAACAACCTGTGACCCCTTATCCTAAGACACTCCCCAATCTATCTCCAAACTGAAAAAGAAATCTACAAGAAAGAAGTTATTAGTACATTTAAAAAAATATGACAAAGTAAGAATCAAATTTCATACCACTCCTTCATGACGTTTCACCTTCAGTTGTAGTTTTGTCAAAAATGAACACTATTAAATGAGGATATCAGTGGACTTTACGTATGATTTGAAGCAAAATGGCATCTGAAAATGAAAATTAAAGCATATTAAATACAAGTATTTAACACTATTTAGCAGATATGTAGGATCATAACTGAAATTTCAAGATGTTATTCCGAAAAACTATATTTACCTATAAATCGTCAGATGCCCGTTCTAAGAAGCAAGATCTTCCAGAGGAAATCTTGTTCCTGCATTTCAAGACACATCTGCAAAGAGAAAAATTCCAATTTGTAATTTTTTTAGCTTCAAAATTATAAAATTGAGAGATTTAATTTTGATAATATATACCTCTTAATCGTTAGATGAAGGCTTGCATACGTAAACAACCTGCGACCCCTTATCCTAAGACACTCCCAAATCTATCTCCAAACTGAAAAAGAAATCTACAAGAAAGAAGTTATTAGTAAATTTTAAAAAATATAACAAAGTAAGAATCAAATTTCATACCACTCCTTCATGACGTTTCACCTTCAGTTGTAGTTTTGTTAAAAATGAACACTATTAAATGATTGAATATGTGGACTTTTCGCATGATTTGAATCAAAAGGGCATCTGAAAATGAAAATAAAAGCATAATTATTACAAGTATTTAACATTATTTAGCAGATAAGTTGGACCAGAAATGAAATTTCAATAATCTATTCAGCAAAACTGTATTTACCAAAAAATCATCAGATGCCCGTTCTAAGAAGCAGATTCTTCCAGAGGAAATCTAGTTTCTGTATTTAAAGACACATATGCAAAGAGAAAAATTTCACTCAAACATGTTTATTTCACTAGAACCTTTTAAGTTATTTTTACCTTAGTGAATTTTTACTTACTAATGAATATTTTTAAGAAAATTTAGATTATCTTATAAGACTTCAAAAATGGCGTCGTAATGGTATTTCAACAATTACTAAAACTTAAATTAAACCATTGTTGTGAATATACGAAAAAATGGATTGTTTGAATTAAAGAATGTTTCATGCAACTCAAAAGTAAATACATTTTGTAAACAATGTTTAAATTAATATTTTAAATTAATGTCGGCCTTAATAATTAATTCCTGATTTAAATTTAATATTTTTTAGTTAAATTTAGCGCCACATAATTTGACAAGCAATTGTGAGGACCTATTGCGAAATAGCGATTCATGTCTTAACTTGAGTAATCTGATTGAGCTTGAATTTTTGACCAGATAGCATATCCTCTAAACCTACGTTTCGATGAAGAACTGTTTATGTTCTTTGTAGTTTACTACCTTCGAACCAGCAGCGTTAAAAATTCAAGTACATTATAATTTTGTAGAAATAAAAACAGGAATGTCAAGTTTTGAAATAATTGCTCTTACATTTCTTTAAAATTACCATTTGGAGTAATTTATGAAAATTACGAAATCATTAACCACTACAACATCAAAATATTATTGCCAGGAACTTTTTGATTAGGAAGCGAAGTAAAATTGGGATTGCGGGTTTATTTTAATTGGTGTAAGAGAAGGGTGAAAATGAACCGCTGATTCCACTGAAAAAAATTGTTGTTTATACAGTTAAATACAATATTTTTTAGAGTTAAACAATTGTCTTTATTAAACAGTCAAAAAAAATACTGTGAAAAAAATAACTGCATTGGAATTTAAATAATTTCAATTTTTAAAAATTTTGCCATGTGACAAAAACCAACTACAAAGTTTTAATTTTGATAAGAATGCCTGGAAAACTTCTAAATACTTTTTTAAAAAAACCCTCTTGAAATATAATTATTTTTTCAAAACTATTTATTTGTATTTAGTACTAATATTATTATACTTTGAATACTGCCAAAGACGTAATTTTACAACAGTTAATAACTTAATTCTTTAATTTTGAATACACTTTTTCTACTGTCATTCATGAGGGTTATTAGTAACTAAAACTTCAAAATGCAATGTAATAGATGAAAAAACACAGATTTGTCGAGAGTGAGCTCTACTTTAATAGAATAAAGTGGATTATGTTACTTGTTGCCAAATGGCAACAGAATGCATTAGAGGGTTAAATTAAAACAAATTAAATTCAACTAAATTAAATTCAAAACTCGCATTTTCCAAAGTATAACTAAGATATAGAGTCCGGTGTGTTCATTGGCGACTCTTGACAAAACCGAATTTAATTTGACGAAATCGCCAATTAAGGGCCAATCCCTATATCTCAGTAAAACTTTGGAAAATGTTTGTTTTAAAATTACACCCTTCACTTAACACCATATATATTGTACATATGTTAAGAATTTATTTTAATGACTAACAAAAGAAATAAATCAGCAAACATCACTTAACATAAAATGATTTTCGTTGTTCCTTCTGTACGTAGAAAACGCAATAGTAAAATAGTATTACTTAATAAAATATATTTACTCTAAAATTTAAAAAATGTATTTAAGTGGAATTTTATTTGTCACTAAAATACTAGTAAAAAATTTTAACATAAATTTTATTTTAAGAAAGCATTACATACCTATGTACAGACGACTTGTTCATAGCAACTTGGTGCGCGAGATCTCAAGCTGAAATGAATGAAATGCAATTTTTTAAATGTTTCCATTGTTATGGCTCTTTATAAAACAATCGAAAAAGTATTACATAACAATTAGTTTTTGTTCTTTTAATTCTAAATTTGTGTTCTGTTTAATACCATCATTTAAGTTAGATATTCATGAATTTAAAATACATTGTAGGATATTAATAGTTTTAAGGCACTTTAGCTGCTTAATTTATTGATTGATTGAAACATCTAAAATTGGGACCAAATATATTTAAGGATGAGGAAAAAAAATCGTTTTACCAGATTATCTAGACAGACAAAAATTAAAACATTATTTTCTGTTTGCACTTGTACATTTGCTATAAAGTTAAAGGCATGTTAAACGAATTTTATGTCAAATGCATTGATGGATTTTATAAATAAAATTAATTGGTAAAATTACCTAAAAGTGTACCACAAACCACAAAATAGTAAAAAAAAACATTAATCTTTTACGATGCATTTTCAGTATGACTTAATAAAGTTCTTAACATGAGTCTAGATTGCCCATTTCCCTTTTAGAAAATTTAATCTGATCAGATAAACTAAACTACTCTGTGCAAAAGCCCATTAGTGGGCCAAGACCTGCGGTGCCCAATTCAGCTTTCGTGACCGAGGGCTCCGGGATGCTAGGCATGTGTCCCGGTAAGGTGGTCAGGCTCACGCGGATCCCCAAGTGTTTAGCTCCCAAGCATGAGAGGTCCTCAATTTATTGACCCGCTAAAGGGATAAAAGAATGGGTCAACCTCGCCCATTCAGGGATTCGATACCCGGACCTGTGACGTGGCAATACAAAGCACTACCACTAAGCAACTGGGCCTCAGATCAGATAACTACATAAAATACCTTTTTCAAGCATGACTCTTACAGACAGAAGTACATATTGAAGACCTAATTGAATTTAAACTGAATAATAAATATCATAAAAAACAAAGGTAAAACTTGGCGGATCCTGTAGAATTGTAGTAGGATAATTTTGCAAATAAGATTGCAATCGACAACATGGTATCTGATACCAACTACAATTTTGAATATTATGTAATTATGACCTGTGTTGTTAAATTTCACTTTGCTATGCACTTTATTTTTAAAAAAAAATTTATATCAAAGGACTTGCCTATTTACGTTTAGTTTGAGGCAATAATTTAGAGGAATATTGATTTCTTTTCAAATTTCAGGAATATTTAAAAATCTTTAACATTGCCACGAACCTTTGATTTTCAAACTATACTCCAAGAAACTCCTGAGTATTGAATAGAATACTTAAATTTTGATTAAAATATTTTTTGGGTGAAATAATTGCAAACTTGTATTTCAGTTGTTAAAAAATCCTTATTATTTAAAATTTACGACTTGCTACATTCTATAATAAACATTTATATAGAAAATGTTCAAATTGTACAATTAAACTGTGATTAATCGATAATGAGAATTAACGAAATCTTCTAACAAGCATGCTGTAATACTAATACTAAATTATTCTAAAATAATCCGTTTAAAATCTAATGTCTTTTTAGTCTTTATTTAATTACAATATTGATCATAATATTTTTGGGGAAAAAAAGTAAATTGTATTGGCCCAGTATAGGGGTAGGGGTAGGGTATTTTACATATATATTCCGACTTGTGTGCTTGCTCAGTGAGCCGCTTATAAGTCTTCGTCAAGTTAGACAGACACAGAAAGAGTTTTTACTGTCACAAAGAGAGGAAATACACCCAGGGCGAAGGCGGGAATCGAACCCGCGCCCGTTACAGCACGCAGACTGCTGGCCTGCGATGATTACCACTCGGCCATCCGGGCCCCCACCCAGCATAGAAGGGAGTCTTTGGACTTAACATACGTAGCATCAAAAACTAAAATGGCTAGACATTAATTTTAAAAAATAATAATAATTACATGTAAGTCGTCAGATACGCGTTCTAAGAAACAAAATCTTCCGTTGGAAATCTGGTTTCTATATTTAAAAGAGAAAATTTTTCAATTTGTAATTTTTGTCGACTTCAAGTTTAGAAAACTGGTAATGGTTTAATTTTATTAGTATTTACCTCTTAGAAGTTAGATGTGAGCTTGCCTACGTAAACGTCCTGCGACCCCTTACCGAAGACTTTCCTCTCTCTAACTAAAAAAGATATCTAAAACAAAGAATTTTGTAAATTAGAAAATATATAAAAAAGTGAGAATAAAAATTCATACCTCCCTTTCAGGAACTTTAATTTTTAGTTTGTATAAAATGAAAACCATTAAGTGAGGGAATATTTGGACTTTTAACGTATGATTATAAACGAAATGCTATCTGAAAATGAAAATAAAGGAATTTCAATTCCAAGTACTTAACATTATTTAGCAGATAGGTAGGATCAACAGTTGAAATTTCAAACATTTATTCAGCAAAACTATATTCACCTATCAATCGTTAGATGCGCGATCTGAGAACCAAGATCTTCCATTGGAATCTTTTATTATGTATTTTTTCCTATTTATTAACTCCAATTACCCTAGGAATGTGGTGAGTTCCCAATTGATTTGGATAATTGGAGTTCTACTGTTCAAATGTGTTTTTACATTTCTGGCAAAAACGATTTGGTCGCAATAGCTTAAATCGCTTCATAACAACACTAAGAGTTTTTAAACATTTATACCTATTATAATGCACTATCAGTTAAGTTTTTGACAAAGTTATACATAAAAATATTGAAAAAATTTAATGATTTTTAAAAAAATTCAATAAAATGAATATAAGTTATATAATAACTAAAACCATATTTTATAAAAAGTCATTACAAAAAATTTTTAACCATGCATTGAATTCATTTCAATAATTTGAGTTCTACTGTTCAAATGAGTTTTTACATTTCTGGTAAAAATGATTTGGTCTCAATATCTTAAATCGTTTCATTTTGTTTGAAATCCAATTGAGGTCAAACTGAGTTGTTAGATTAAGCGTTAACTGATTTGAAAATATTCGCTATTTAGCCACACGTTTAAGTTTTCATTCGCCACATTATGCTCAATCCTCATGTAGCTGTAATTCCAACTATCTTAACCGCCACATCATGTACTCTAGATATGCACACAATATTATATAAATTTTGATAATAATTCAGCATAAGTACGTTAGTATACATTGATTTTTACTTGTATATAGAAAGCTTATAATTGTTATTAGCTATCTAAAAGCTGGCAAAAATTTATGTATACTAATCCTCAGCTTCGAGGATCTTATAAAGTAAAATGTTTATGTATAACAACACTAAAAGTTTTAAAACATTTATACCTATTATAATGCAATATCAGTTAAGTTTTTGACAATGTTATACATAAAAATATTGAAAAAAATTAAATGATTTTTAAAAAATACAATAAAATTAACATAAGTTAAATAATAGCTAAAACCATATTTTATTAAAAGTCGTTACAAAAAATTAGTCAACCATGCATTGAATTCATTTCAAATAAATACAAGAAACCGAATATATTATTTACATTTTTAAAACATATTTGTATTTTTAATTTCAACGCCAAATTTATCACAAAATTTACTATTAAAATCTTTTTCGATTTAAAATTGTCACTACAGTTTAAATAACTAAGTGATAAATGAACTCCTTATTTAAAAACAAATAATCTTTATTTTATAATCTTTATTAAAAAACAAAATCGCATTGCCTACAAAATGACGTCAAACTTCTTGACTGTTTTATTTTCTAAAGTAGCATTTATACAGATTTTCATTGTTTAAACAAAGTGATAAAATATTGTTGCAATAGTGCAAAATGTACAATAATAATGAACAGATTTAGTGCGTTTAATTTATTGCTTTTAAACAAACATTTTAACAAAACTTATTAAAAATCTTTGTTGGAACAATTATAAAATAAAATATACTTTCTATATATATAAATACATTTAACCCTTTCAGTCCCAGTGATGCCATTTGGCATCATCACTTTCAATATTTTTTTCAAAATGTTTATGTCCCGCTATGACATCCAAACACACATCATTCGATTCTTCACACCTTATTCTATCAGACAAAATTTTACTTTAATCTCAATAGAAGTCAGAACTACGATTTTTTTTATTTAGAAAATAGTCAACAAGCGTTTCTCTTGATTTTCGATAAGTTCACTTCAGTTCCACATATTTAAAACACAATTTAAACTATTTCGGTTAAAATATTTACTAAATTTTTTGTAATAATATGGTCATACACCCTAAAATATATAACTCAAAGTGTTTTTAGGTAGGGGAAGGTGGGTTACCTTGGACCTATTTTAACTTTTTAATTTTTATTTTCTTAATTACTTGCAAAAAGTGAATAAAAATATTTTTACTGAATACTTTATGTTGTTATATACAACATATATTTATTTTAACATGTCATTTAAATGCTTTCAACTATTAAAAAAATAAATACAGAAAATTGTAATTAGGACCAAGGTACACCACCGGCGGTGTACCTTGGTCCAACCGGTAGTGTACCTTGGACCAATTATTAACAGGTAGAGAGACTCGATTCACAGTCCGAAAACCAATATTTATTAGCCACATAAAATTCAAAAATACATTTTACAACCTACTCTTATTTCTAGCCAAGATTGTAGTAATTGGTTATGTTAGGTCAATTGGTTCAGTAAGGGGTTTTATTGCCTTAGTTTTTTTAGTGCCCTTTTGGCTTTTTCAGCTGCAATGCGATCTTTCTCGGGTGTATTCGTTAAAATGCAGCATAAAATTAAACTGTTATTTCATGCCATAGAAAAACATTTGGATGTCTTTCTGTCTTAAATTTGAAAAAAAAAAACCAACTCAAATATTTCCCCCCATGTTTATTCAACTAGACCTAAACGTAAAAAGGATGTTCTGCTTAGATATTTATTATAAAAAATATCTTTTTAGATGAGCATGCAATAATTATTTTCTATATTATATCAATATGGTTAAAATTTCATAGGCTTCCATAAATCTAAATAATTAACTACAAAAAAAAATTCTTTATCACATCATATCAAAATTTCTTACAAATTTCCATTTTTCTATATTTTACAAATCAGGGTTGCATATTAATAGCTCAAAATACTAAATTTTTCAAAGGAAAGAATTAACTTGAACTTTAAAAAGGATTTTCAACAATCTGAAGCACATAAGACCTATAGTAGTGTACCTTGGACCAGTCCAAGGTACACCACTTGTATTAGGTTCGAGGTACACCACTTGGATATTAAAAACAAAATAGTTAATCACCAAGTTAACGTTAGACTTAACTTAATTTCAAGCACACTGTTTTATAGCTAAAACTTTGCTTTATATTGCATAACCATCGTTTCTGAATAAACACTACATGTTTGAGTAAAAAATTACACTAAAGAATCTGACAAAAATTTACTTTTGAACTGGGAATTTAGTTTTTCGAAACCTCTTTAATAAATTGACCTTTTAAACAAACAGATAGAACTTCACTGAGATCCCTGGTAGCAAATACTTTAACTGCATGTGGTGTTGTTTCAATATCTAAGCTAATCGAGCTAGAATCAGCATAGGTTCGAGGTACACATACGTCCAAGGTACACCACTTTCCCCTAATATATATTTTTTTATTTTGTTGTTTTCCACAGTTAAAGAATTTTGGCAATATTTCAAAAACCATATAAAAAATTTAAATGTATTTTTTTTCTTGTGGAATTCGTATATTTGACCTAAAATAAGCTTATTTTGTGAATATCAGATGTTTCTGTAGTGTAGTAAGTTTTTGGGACTGAAAGGGTTAAATGCATTGAATCGTGACATTAATCATATCTAAACACTAAATAGTTTTTCCACAATATATGATTAGTTATCTCCATGTACCATTTGTTTTTGCTGCCAATGCTAAATAAAATATTAAAAAAAATAAACTTTCCAATTTTTTCATAATCGACCTGTAAGTTCTCTAAAACCCGGGCTTGTATATGGAGTAGGTTAATACTTTAATTCATAGAATAAATGGAATTGTAGTCCTGCGACTGTCTACAACTTTCAAGTAACGTGCCAGAATAGAATGTACAGTGTAGAATTACCTTTCCTTTCAGAGCTTAAACAGTAGGGCGCTAAATAAAACTGGAATCCAGGTATATCCAGGTGGTCACTGCATCTGAAACAAAAAATTGTTTTCATAGAGGAAATAACACAAGCAAAACTTTGAAAAAATTTTCAAATCTGAAAGAGAATTTATGTATTATCAAATAAAGCTAATGAAAAAAGAGAGATTGCATTGAAATTACTAAAATCTAATAAACGAAACTAAATTATTTTGTTATATAAGATTCGAAAATTTAATAAAGAATGGAATTGTAATCTATGTTAAACATTTTATACATTAACTTGGTTTATTTCTCATAAATCATAACTTATATAAACCTGAAAATAAAATTCTCTGTTTAAAAATGCTGTGTCATGTCACTGTTTGTTAGAATTTGAAATCAGTTTTAAAGTTTCGTTCTCTTGAAAAAATTTGTTTGGTATCAACACTTTGTGCAATTTTTAAGTCAAACTGATGAGTCGAATTCATTCAAATATTTGGCAAAGTACTGTCCAGTTTGACGATTCACAAAGCCTTCCTGGTTGTTTAGAAAAATAGAAAAAAAGCACTTAAAAACAATGTATTTGTATTTGAAATTGAAATTAGGGATTATTAATCTATATACAATCAAAGTGTAATTATTTTTTGATAAAACACTTTAAGTACGAATTCTAACTAACAATAATTATTTTAATTTTTCAACTTTATTAAATATTTTTTTTAAAAAAACCCAATAAACTAAGGAAATACCTTCAGTTTATACAATAAAGTTATCTATGTGTGACAAACTAATGGACTAATGTACAGCAGTTATATTATGTTGCTGTTGCTTATCTCCTTGGTTTAGCAGAGCTAAACCAGGTCTATGATGTTAGTCACTATCAGTTAGTTATATTATACGTCTGTGATAAATAAATAATTAAATTATAAAAAATAGTTATTTTTAGGGGTTTTATTAAATTTCTCTACATGTTTATCTTCCGTATTTGATATAATGCAAGATAAATATGCCCCTTTTCTATTACTTTTATTTAATGTGAATTGTTTTCAAACTACAATGAAATTTAAAAGCGAATTATGATCCTTATTAATAGAAATTTTTGCTTAAATTTCATTTATTTTTCAATGTCTATCAAATCAAATAAATACACAAAATCCTATAGACAGATTCTGGCAAACATTACGCTTACGTTTCCGTGAAAAATCATAAGATATGTAAACATATGTAGTTTAAAATATTTGTTACACCACCTCAACTCTGGTTCAATGTTTTTTGGGAAATTTTATAATTAAATTTATTAATAATTGTTTAAGGAACTCATAATAAGTTGTAAAATGAAGTGTCAGTTTAACCGAACGTTTAAATTATTTGATGCAAATCTTAATTTCAACCTGCGCCGCGATGTTGAATTTTATAAATAGTAGTTTCTTTCAAAGTAGAATAACTAATAAGTCGTGTTTAAAATGAGGAAAATTTCTATTTAGAAAGTCAATAGTACTCAACAGACTATTAAAACAGTTGCATCATTTGTAATGATGAGGTAAGTATGATACATTAGTTTTCAACAGACATTCAATATGTTACAATAAAAATATATCGGAAAATGTTTTCATTTGCAATCTACACTTAAAGGGTCTGGTTGCAAATTCTTATTCTCCAAAATTATACTACGATATAGAATTCGGGCTCGTCATTGGAGAATTCATTCAATGAAATTAAAGATTATCAAAAACTTCAATGAAAGGACCGGACTATAATCCTAGTTATACTTTGGAGAATGTAAGTTTGAAACGAGATCCTTTATATAATTGATAATAAAATATTGGATATTATGTAACTTTAACAAAGATAAGTAACATATTTGTTAGTCTGCAATACTTGTTTTCATTCATAAATTTGACTAATTTGACTTTTTTTTCTAAAAAGACTTTCCCATTTAAATTAAAGCTGAAGTGGCTTCACTGGTCATGGTAATCTTATAATGTTAAAAGTAACTTAAATTTCCCAATTTTAACATATTTATTTTACTAGAATCTTTTGAGTTATTTTTACCTTTGTGAAATTTTACTTACTAATGAATATTTTTGAGAAAATTTCGATGATCTTATAAGACTTCAAATACGCGTAATCACTTTTCTTAAAATGGCGTCGTAATAGTATTTCAACAATCAATTAAACTTAAATTAAACCACTGTTGTGAGCAAACGAAAAAAATACATTGTTTGAATTAAAGAATGTTTTATGCAACTTAAAAGGAAATATATTGGGTAAACAATGTCTAAATCAATATATTGAATTTATATAGGCTCTAATAATTAATTCCTAAGAAAGATATAAATTTCACCTTCAATATAGTAAAGTTAGCGCCAAATAATTAGCAAACGTGTTTGTGTGGACATATTGCGAAATAGCGATTAATGTCTTAACTTGAGAAATCTGGTTTAGCATTTATTTTTAACCAGATACCATCTCCCACATATAATAAACTACGTTTCGATAAAGAACTGTATATGTTCATTGTAGTTCACGACCAACGAACCAGCAGCGTTAAAAATTCGCGTATGTTACAATTTTGTAGAAATAAAAACAGGAATGTCAAGTTTTGAAATAATTGTTCATACATCCCTTTAAAATTACCATTTTTAGTAATTTATGAAATTTACGTAAACGTTAACCACTACCACATCAAAATATTATTACCAGTTAGTTTTTGATTAAGAAGCGAAGTAAAATTGGGATTGCGGGTTTAATATTTGGTGTAAGAGAAGGGTGAAAATGAACCGCTGATTCCACTGAAAAAAAATTGTTGTTTTCACAGTAAAATACAATATTTTTTAGAGTTAAACAATTTTCTTTTTTAAAACAGTTTAAAAAATACTGAAAAAAACTAACTGCATTGGAATTCAAATAATTGCAATTTTTAAAATTTTTGCCATGTGACAAAAACCAACTACAAAATTTTAATTTTGATAAACATAGAATGCCTGGAAAACTTCTAAATATATTTTTAAATAACCCTCTTGAAATATAATTATTTTTTCAAAACAATTTATTTGTATTTAGTACTTAACTCTTTAATTTTGAATACACTTTTCTAAAGTCATTCATGAGGGTTTATTAGTAACTAAAACTTCAAAATGGAATGTAATAGATGAAAAAACACAGATTTGTCGAGAGTGAGCTCTACTTTAATAGAATAAAGTGGATTATGTTACTTGTTGCCATATGGCAACAGTATGCATTTTGACGAAATCACCATCTCACTAAAACTTTAGAAAGTGTTTGTTTTAAAACTACACCCTTCACTTAACACCATATATATTGTACAGATATTAAGAATTTATTTTAATGACTAACAAAATAGAAAAAACATCAGACATCACTCAACATAAAATGAATTCCGGGTTTCCTTCTGCACGTAGTAAACGTAATAGTAAAATATCATTACTTAATAAAAATATATGTGCTCTAAAATTAAAAAATATATATATTTAAATGGAATTTTATTTGTCACTAAAATACTAGTATAAAATTTTAACATAATTTTATTTTACAAAAGCTTTCATACCTATATACAGACGACTTGTAGATAGCAACTTGGTTCTTGATATCTCAAGCTGAAATGAAAGAAATGCAATTTTTTAAGTGTTTTCATTGTTATGGCTCATTTTTAAGCAAACGGAAAATTTTACACAACAATTAGTTTTTGTTCTTCTAATTCTAAATTGGTTCTCTGTTCTAGAAACATTTTTTTAAGTTAAAAATTCATCAATTTAAAAAACATTGTTGGGGATGTTAATAGTTTTAAGGAATTACACCCCTGCTGCCTAATTTATTCATTGCTTAAAACATCTAAAATTGGGAACAAATATATTTAAGAGTGAGAAAAAATCGTTTTACCAGATTATCTAGATCGACAAAAATTAAAACTTTATTTTTTGCTTGCACTTGTACATTTGATATAAAATTAAAGGCATGTTAAACGAATTTTATGTCAAATGCATTGTTTGATTTTATAAATAAAATTCATTGGTAAAAACATATAAAAGTGTACCACAAAAAGAAAAATAGTAAAAAACATTCATTTACTTACGATGCATTTTCAGTGTGATTTAATGTAGTTCTTAAAATGAGTCTTGATTGCCTATTTCTCTTTCTGAAAATTTAATCAGATGAGATAAACTAAACTCCTCGGCGCAAAAGCCCATTAGTGGGCCAAGACCTGCAGTGCCCAATTCAGCTTCCGTGACCTAGGGCTTCGGGGTGCTAGCCATGTGTCCCTGTGGTCAGGCTCACGCGGATCCCCCAGTGTTTAGCTCCCAAGCATGGAGAGGTCCCCAATTTATGGACCCACTTAAGGTATAAAAGGTTAGGTTAGGTTTGAGTTATCGTCGCACTAGAGCTACACGAGGGCTATTGGCGACGGGCGTCGTATTTTAGAACCCCAGTCAAGTGACGAGCCGATACCTGAATAGGCACCCAAAGCAACCGAGGGATAAAAGGATGGGTCAACCTCGCCCATTCCGGGATTCTACCCCTGGACCTGGGACGTGCAATACGAAATATAAGTTATCCCCCCATCACTCCGCTTGGTTTTCTAGGAAACGGGGGGAGCGTCGTTTCTCTAAACCACGCGTTTGAGGTTCTGTTATGAGGTTAACAATCCGAACAGTTCAAACCCAAGTAGGGTGGGGATAAAACAAGCTCATGCGGTTCCGAAGAAAACCACATGCGGGGTGGGGGAGCAAAATGCTTCTAAAGCTTACATTCAGGATAGACCGGGTTTAATGATAGGGAAACAATTGTATCAAGGGGGGGGGGGTGAAGGATATTTTTGTAAATAAGATTTCAATCGACATGTCATAATAAAAAAAAGTATCAGATACAAATCCCTCATGATTAACATTTTAATTGAAAGCAAAAATTTGGATATAATGTAATTTTGAAGGCATTGTAATATATTACTCTGCAATACTTTTAAATTTTTTATATAAAAGACTTGCCTGACCTAAGTTTATGAAATAATTTCCAGAAATATTGATTTCTTTTCAAATTTCACTAATATTAAAAAGATTTAAATGATGACAGAAACCTTTGATTTTCAAACTATATTCCAAGAAACTCCTGAGTATATATTTTTTGTTTTGTTTATTGAATAGAAAAATTTAATTTTGATCTAATTTTTTTGTGTAAAATAATCGCAATTGCGTGTATTCTAATTTTTAAAATATCGTTTTTATTTCAAATTTACGAGATGCTACATTCTAGAAACAGCATTTCCATAGAAATTTTTTTAATGAATAAATATTATGAAGGGATTGATAAATAATGAGAATTTCCAAGAAATTTTCTGACAAGCATGCTGTAATACTAATATTAAACTATTCTAAAGTAACCTGTTTAATATCTAATGTATTTCTAGTCCTTATTTCTTTATAATATTGATCAACATAAAATAATTTCTTTATAATATTGATCAACAATGAAATTTAAAAACAAATTATAATCCTTATTAATAGAAATTTTAGACAACATAGTCTCAAGTAAATTTCTATCAACGTCTGGGAATGATCTACCATAAGTACTGCTTAAATTTTAGAGGTCCCAAAATTTTAGCTAAATAACGTTGTAATAAACCCAAAATTTTCAGTAACATTTAAAATTTTCAGAGTCCCTACTTTATTTGAACTTGACTTTGACTCAGACATTAACCTAACATGATTGGTTTATTTGATGTAAAAGGAAGCCGATAAAATTTTAGCAAAAATTATGACACATCGGCCAATTAACATCCTCATTACGGGTAATCATGCACTCTAACTTACATGCATGCTGGATTTTAGTTGTATCATGCATTACAAAAAGTGTTATAAATTATTCATTCTGATGGGTTCTTCACCTAAAAATAGTAGACAAATCGTGTTTATGTTAATTCACTTAAACAAACGAGCCTCAACAAAAATGTCCTTCTGTTTATCAACAAACAAAAAAATAACTATGTCGTTGGATATCACGCCACCCGCATTACCATGGAGGAATTCGGTCATTGTGACAAGGATCAGTAAGTTCACCTGTTTATAGATAATAATCTGTAGATGATAATTCACAAATTTATGTAGGATTGCTTGCCTATGATAGCACTTTCACTGTAAAAATGTGTTTCAAAATTTTGCTTTATAAAGCTGGCGGTAGCTTAGCTGACTTCAGTTTTATGGAGTAACGTTACACAATAAGAATCTTCTCTTCTAGTATGCAACGTAAAGCGACAGTTGCTCCCTAATTATGGAGACAGCAATTGTTTTATGTAAGCTTTTATATCTTCAATAAATTCCGGAAAAATAAAAATATCTCACTTTCAAATGAAATAAGAACTTTTAACCCAAATGTAAAATCCATATTATTATATGGAGCTGAAACATGGCATGGGAACAAAACAAACATGAAAAAACTTCAAATCTTTATTGACAAATGCCTTCGAAAAATTCTTAAAATCAAGTGGTTCCATAAAGTAACAAACGCTAAAATATTGAAAACATGCAATCAAAAACCAATTGAATATGAAATTAGAAAACGAAAATGGCGGTGGATCGGGCATGTGCTACGCAATCCCGAAAAGTTCAAGGTATAAGAAGCCTTAGAATGGAATCCGCAAGACAAAAGGAAAAGAGGGAAGCCCAAAACAACATGGCGTCGAACAATTAACAACGAAGTGAACGATCTTAACAAGTCATGGGGAGAGATTAAGACCATTGCAGCCAACAGGGTGAGGTGGCGGACCATGACGGGGGCCCTATACTCCATGTTGGAGTGAAAGAGGTGATAGGGAAGGGATTGTTTTATGGGTAACTTTAAATAAAATAGTATAGTGTATACTAGAAATATTGTATGATTAATTGTTATTTAAGTAGTTAATAAAGTTAACCTTTCAAACGACCAGTTTGTGTCCTTCAAATACTCCAAATTGTGTCCTTCAAATACCTTCTAATCGACGTTTTCAAACAAAAAATGGAATACGAACGTAAAAAGAACAGACTCTATTATATAAAAGTAATCATTTGTAAAGATATTTAATCTTATTATAAGGACATTGTTATTAGAAATAGTATAAATTCACTTCCCGCTTAGGGGAGAAAAGCATTTTTGTTCATGTATATCATAATAAAAAGGCTTTCAAACAGTACAAAAACAAAAAAGACATTCTCTAGAGTACACTCTGTTCTATTTCAGGGAAATAAATAGATTTTTCCATATTTTTTGTGAACAAGTAAATGCGTTTTTGATGTATTCGAAATGGACTATTTTCCAAAAAAAAAAAAAAAAATCTATCTTTGGAGTGAATATGCCGAAATTTACTTCAAAAAAGGCAGTTTTTCATGTTGCATAAGTAACATATAAAAATAACTTTTTTTCATATTTAAATTTTTCGGAAGGGCCCATTTGGCTTGGGTTCTCTCGGCAAAATTAAATCTCGGCATACTTCTACATCCGGGGCTGGGGAGCCCAGTCGGTTAGGCACTCGCCTAGCATGCGAAAGGTCCCAGGTTCGGGTCCGGGCATCGCCAAAAACAACTGCCGACCTATAAACGGACCTTGCAGCCAAAAATGTCCGACGAATGTTGCCCGTGTCCCGTGTTGTCCCGTGTAGGAAGTGCGCGTTAAATATCCTTCAAAGTCCTAACTCTGCGTACGATGTCGCCCTTAACGGTTGCGTTGTTGCCTATTCAGGTGTCGGCTCGTCACTTGACTGTGGTTCTAAAATACGACGCCCATCGTTAATAGCCTTAGTGTAGCTCTAGTGTGACGATAATTCAAAGCTAACCTAACCTAAACTTCTACATCCTCAGAGAGCTCAGATTCTTTGTAATCTGGGCGTCAAAATTGGTAACGAGAGTCGGATGGTGCCACAAAAAATGGCTCTCAGTTCTGGGGAATATGCCGAGTCTGCAAAGGCTTGTCCGCTAATATTGCAGCCCCGTTAGAGACAAGAAGGTTTTTTAAAAATTATATTCCTTAAAGCGTAAATTTACAGTTTCCGTTATCAATTACCAGATACAATTCAAAAGTATGTTGATTAAATATGATTTTTTTCGGAAAATCGACTATAAATCTTAAAAATTAAATAATATTTGTAAAACTATATGAAAAATTACAACTAAAATTTCTTGACTATGTGGATCAAGGATGAGATAAATTAAATTGAATAATAACTCTCTCTTTGATAATGTATTTTTGATGTAAGGGAATGAGAATGAAATACAAGATTCTGGCAAGTAGTAAGTAAAATATATACCCCCCCCCCCCACACACACACACTTTTGTAATATGCATGTATCACGTCTAAGTGGCAACAGTTCCCGAGGAAAGGAGATAAAAAAAAATTGATTTCTTTTTTTGGTACTAATTGAGTTCAAAACTTAGCATTGCCGCGTTTATAAATACCTAAAACATGAATTATTTATTAGCTTATGTAATATAAGGGCAATTAAGAGAACATCGGTGCTATGGTTACGGCCAAGTGTGCCCCCTCGGTGGCTGAATGGTTAGCGTACTAGCCTTTGGAGCTGCTGAGGTCGGGTTCGAATCCCGGTCAGGCATGGATATTTGTACTTGTCAATAAATGTTGTTATTTGTCTAAGTGTTTGTGTCGTCTCTTTCTTTGTGTGTCTCTTGTGACTGTATCATTTCTGGGGTTGAATACAATAGACCCAAGGTCGCAGTGTTCGGCGAACTTGCCCCCCACCAAAGAAGTCATAAGTCATACGGCCAAGTGTAAAATCAGTTTCAAGTGCAGTTTGATTTAATAAAATGGGGAAAAGGTATGCTGCAATCAATTCTCAGTAAAAGCGAGCATGTCTACACTGCTTGTGCTGAATAAAAATAATAATAATGAATTAACTTGTGTGATAAATTTTTTACTGCTTCAAATGTCAAATATAAGAATTTTTAACATTTACGAATGTTTTTTTTATTTGTATTTTAAAATGGCTCTAAATACTTCACTTTAATTGCACTAATACTTCACACAAAAAACACTTTTTTGTATAAAAATCAAAGTACACATTTAGTAAAAATTTTATATTTTACTTTTAAACCAAAAGACACAATGTATCGTGAAACCATAGAACAAACCAATCAATTATTGAATTTAAAAAATACATAATGAGCATGTTTCACGTCTTGAGTGGCAACAGTTCTACAGGAACGAAAATAGGTTAATCAATGTAGAGGGGGGAGCTTACCGTGTCAAACAACTACATAAATCCAGAAATGATAAGCATCACGTGAGGCTAGCTTATTCAGTTGAGTTAGTGAAATTCATGCAAACAAAGTGATTATGATCTTAATTAAATTTTTTATAACAGTGCCGATTTTTTTTCTATTTGGATAATAATTCCGGAATATTACCAAATAAAACACAGATAACATTTTTAATTTGTAAATTTGAAACTTTTAAGGAAGCTGCATTAAACCAACTAAATAAAAACGATAATTATCACACAAAAACGTATGCGGAGTTCAAGTGAAAACAAGTTGGTTTGTTACAGAACCTGTCACTAAAACCGCTTCCACGCCATATTTATGCTCACAGGGAACACATTTATTATACACATCAGAAAGAAATTCGCCTAACAGAGACTTCTAATTTAGAATTGTAAACGCCAAAATTAACTATTTTCATTAATATACTTTGTCAAATTAAAAATTACTCATTATCGTTTGCTAAATTTGCTTGGAATTCGTGGAATAATGATGCAAATTTTTAATAAATATAATTCTTTTAGTCGCCGGAATTTAATTTATAGTTCGAAAAATATATAATTCGTAAAAATGATGCTTTAAAAATAAGAGAAACTTTGCATATATTTTATGCAAAATTAGAATTCTTTATACATCTTTTTTTCATACATGTATAATGAACCATCAAAAGAAGTCTATTGTGATATTTCAACAATCCAAACCGAATTATATCACATAAATAAATTTTCTTTCAAAGGTTTCATTTTTATTTTAAATAAAGTTTTCGTACGTTTGACGAAATGGCAACAGTGAAAATATTGAGTGAAAATGGAATTCGCATGTTATTTCAATGTAGATTAAATTTTTAGTTACCGTCCGGGCATCTTTGGCCACGGAGGGTAACTTTGGCCACGCGTCGGAAAAAGATTTGTTTCTTAATTTCTCTTCATAAAATGATCTCATCTTAAATTTTTTTTACATTTTTGGAAAGGTGGAAATATCGTCTTTCATTTCATGTTTAAAAAAATCTCATTCTAAATCTGGCAATACTGCAAATGCTGTTTTCATTCTTACGAGCATAAAATGACAAAAATCTATCTCTTCCAACTTTTGTCTGGAACACCTAAAAAAATATTGAAAATATTTAAATAAAACACTCTATTCGATTCTTTTATTAATGAGGAAGAATATTACACCATTTGTTTTATCCTAAGTTGACTACTTTTTTTGTTGTATTTAAATATTTGTAATTGGGAAGCTTTTGTCGATGAATGCGGGTAACTTTGGCCATAGATGTAAATATTTCTTTATGGAACTTTGCACTTTAAAAAATGTATGTAAAAGTGTATTAAGTTTGACTATTTTTGAAAAAAATTCTTTCTTTTATGATTGCTCATTTTTTAGATATATTTTTTTTAAATTCTCATGATTTTAAACATTAAAAAGATAAAGATAGAATGCAAGATACGTATTCCACTCAAAATCGCAAATGTCGAAAGGTAAACATTTTCAGATTCCTAATTATAAATATATTATTTTTGACCTTTTATAATAAAATCGTTTGCTTTTTACAAATATATTTGTTATTAAATCTTGCTTCAAAAAAGTTCTTTTTTCCTTATTAAAATAGAAGTTTATTTTTCTTTCTTTTAAGCGACGAACAATACTAGTATTCAACGTGTAATGCCATTCCACGATGCACTGCAATGTAAATGTTAAGTTATATACCATTTTAAATAACTACCCAGCCAAAAAATTCTGCAGAATTGCTAAAAAAAATTTCAATCTTGCAGTCATCTTTAAGAAATCTGCAGTTTTTTTTAATCAAAAGAAAATTGAAGTTTATCGAATGGGGATTATGCAGTTTTTCTGTAGCAATTGTGCAGCAAATCTAATGTCATTTTTAATGCTTCAGAAAAACTGCAGTTATTTTGAAGCAATAGAAAAGTGAAGCCTGACTATGGATATATCTGCGGTTTTTTATGACTTTCTTTAAAAACTTTAAAAAAACTTCACAAAAAAACTTTAAAAAAACTTCACAAATTCTGAAGGGATTTGAAACACTTAGTCTTCAGAATTGCTTCACGAAAACTGCAGCTATTTTGAAGCAATATAAATGTAAAAATTGACCACAGGTGTATGTGCAGTTTTCTTGCAGCAATTCTACAGCCATTCTAAAGTCATTTCGGCACTTTAAAAAAAATAGTTATTTTGAAGCAACAGACGAGCGAGAATATTTTCTAACTAAAATATAGTTTGCTCATATATTTACAGAACCAACTTCATAACAAGTTTCCGTGGCACAGTCGTTAGGGCATTAGACAGTGACCCAATTCCCCAGATCAAATCCCGCGCTCCTACTTCCCAAAATGGTCAGAAAAACAGCCCACTCGTTCGATAATTTATTTCTTTATAATTTTTATTTTAATTACATTTCGCTAGATTGCGCCACGTTTTCTTAAAAAAAGGCCAAAATATTCTACAAAACTGCTTTACGAAAACTTCAAAAAAAAACTGCAGTTTTCTTGAAGCAATTCTGCAGACTAAGTGTTTCAAATCCCTTCAGAATTTGTGAAGTTTTTTTGAAGTTTTTTTAAAGTTTTTTTGTGAAGCAATTCTGCAGAATTTTTTGGCTGGGTATATGTCTTATAACTTTGTTATTTTCGGGTTTAAAGTTTTAATATTGCTATTTAAATCGTTAACACAGCTTTTAAGGATGTTAAAAAGTATGTTTCTTATGTATTTCTTGGGTGGCCAAAGTTACCCGCCCGGCTCCTAACAGTGTCTTATTTTTTTAAAATTAATACCAATTTTTGATTAATTTATAAAATGTAACAAAAATGCCTGAAAATTATTCCTAAATATACAATACTTAGAATGCATAAGGATTTTTAAGTGTTAAAATCGTTTTTGAAGTTAAATTTTTCTTCTTTTGTGAAAAAAACTATGATTTTGGCCAAAGTTACCCGCACTGACGGTATTTAAATTTTAAATATACTTCTAATTAAATTTTTTAATGAAATTTGGGATGTAACCTAGCCCGATTTTTTGCTTTAAAAATGACGTATTCCAATCGTTTGTGCGACTTTTGGTTCGCTCATTGAATGAAAATGGAATTTGCATCTTATTTCAATGCAGATTAAAATTTTAGTTATTTAAATTTTAAATATACTTCTAACTTAAATTTTTTAATGAAATTTGGGATGCAACCTAGCCCGATTTTTTGCTTTAAAATGACGTATCCCAATTGTTTGTGCGACTTTTGGTTCGCTCTGTGAAAGTGGGTGACGGACCGACGGACAGACGGACTGAACGATTATAAAACCTTCCACTTTTTACGTTATAAACGTAATGTGGTAGCTAAAATTACGTTAACATGCTAACTTTTCTCCAATGACTCAGTCATAAGCTTTTTTTTATGGCAAACGTTATAAACTTTGGAAGACAGTTGTTTCAAACACTGAATTTTGAGTGTATTTTTTATTTACTCTGTGATTTTTTTTTCTTTTTCTGCAAAAATGCATAACTAAATGTCTGTTGATATTCAAATTAGTTCATTAATACTTAAAAATAATTCTTTTTTTTTTTTAAAATTTAAATGACAAGTTGATTATAGTTAAAATTTTTAAGAATATTTGTTTTCCATGTTGAAAAAAACTCAACAACTTATTATCACCCTAAAACTAATTAACAAAAAACTAGAAATTTATCAACAATAAAAATTCTTTAATATGAAAATTAATTTATTTATTTATTTTAAATGGTCATTAAATATTTACATGATTTCAAATATTTTTATTATCTCAAATCTCCTACAAAACGATCCGGCTTTGTGAAACCGAAACCAACTATTTCCCTGCAACGAAAAAATGAGTACCGATTGGCAACTTTCCAGCGGATGTGACGTCAAATGATCTCAAATGACGTCTTGTCGACGTAGCCAAGTTTAATGTTTATTTTGTTTGTGGTCTTTTCGGCATCTTTTCGGATTCAGAGAGTTTGCGGTTTGCGGATCATCGTTGTATCGTTTCGCTGATTCTTAAATGCGTGCGTGCGAGTAACTTTCCACTCTCTTTACTTTACTACGATATTCTGCACCATCTGTTCACACATGTATATATAGTAAACCACGTTCTTGCATCAATAAGTTGTATTAAAAATGTGGAGTATCTCGCAACTTTTAATACTTCCGGCTTTGTTAATTTTGCGGTTTTTGATAAGTTATCCGTTGTCCAGTTCTCCTGTGAAAGGTGTCAGCTGGTCAAAAGATCCTACTAAAGTAAGTTGATATTTACTTTTAAGATATGAACTTTATTTAAATGATGTATTTAAGTATGTTTTTTAGTAAAATATAAAGATAGTGAGTAGGTACCTGTAAACTTGAAAAACCTGTTGATCATTATTAGCATTACTGCCTATTATTTATTTTTAAAATGTTTCATTTAATTCTAGTGTAAATTTTTTATTTTTATGTTTTATAAGTTCTTGTATTTATTGTATATTTTGATTGTTTTCAAAGTTCTTAGTACAAAGAATACTGAAATTAGCTACTCTATCACAAAATATCTTTATAATTAAATAATAATTTTTATTTAAAAGTTGATTCTAACTTAAAATACAAATAACAGTTTCAGTTTAGTTGTGATTATCGCCTTGATAGGTATACCTATGACCTTTGCTATTGTTATTTTAAAAAAATAAAACTTTTCTGACAAGTAAAATAAAGAAAAAATCATTTTGTCTCTGAAGCCTGATATTTAAATTGTAATTGTTGTTACTTTTAAAAAAATAGCACTGGTCATAAATACATCATCACCCGACCTTTGATATAATTTGTGTCCAACTGGATTAATTTAATTCTTCAATGTTTGGAAATAAATGTAATTTTTTTTATTTAAAGTATCAAAACTACTTTTACTTTTTGTAACTTGTAGGTAATTTTATTATTTAAAAAGTAAAATAACTGATACAGAATTTGTAATAGTTCCCTATAATTTAATAGAGAGAAAACATACAAATTTAAAAATAAAACAAAAAAGCATACTATACTATTTCATTGTTTCCTGTTGATGTATCAAAACTCAACTGTTCCACTGCCACTGTTATTAATACCTGGATATCATACCTTTCCATAGTGGCCCCACACTTTAGCAAGGCTTCAAGAGAAAGATATTCGGAGTGTTGCTCTCACAGCAAGCAACTATCAAGATTTTAATAACACATTAGATGCAATTCTGGTATCAAGAGTACCTGGTACCCCTGGCCATGAACAAGTTCAAAAGGTAGGGTGATTTTTATATTTTTTTTTATCAAACGTATCTTTAGAGTTTATGCAATATCAGGCTCACAATTTTAAACCTCTGTTATCAAGAATTCTAAGAGTGGTATTCTAGACTGACAACTTACATAAGCAATTAAGCATCATATCAAATTGGAAATCAATCTTGGGTACTACTAATGTTTAACCCTTTCACTACTAAATCGGCCCGCGACGGCCGTACGACTAAGGATTCGACAATGATATTCCTATCACACATTACGCGGAACCAAAAATCCTGTGTAGCAAAAGGGTTAAAGAATATAATAGCTTAACTAATGTCGAAGAAAACATTGCAATTGTAAAACAATCTTGTAATTTTTTTTATGCAGAATTAAGTAAATATTAAACTTCTAACAGGAGGCCCAATGGCCAAGTTGTAGTGTTTTGCATTGCCACGCCACAGGTCCAGGGAATCGAATCCCGGACTGGACGAGGTTGACCCAGCCTTTCATCCCTTGAGTGGATTGATAAAATGGGTACCAAGCATTCTTGGGAACTAAACACTGGGGGTTCCGTGTGGTGTGAGACTGAACACCTCACCAGGACTTTAATTGACATTTATTTTTATCACATTATCTGTCAAGGGCCAACCCAAATAAAAGTCTTTTGGATTGGTTGCCCGCTCAGGTGTTAGTTTTGTAACTCAAAATTACGTAGCCCTGTAGCTACAGATCTGGCAGTTTTTAAGTGCCTCCAATGTATCCCTAAACAAACGTGACAAAGCATAAAATGAAACACTTGATTTAAAATTAAAATGTTTTTTAAATTCAAAACAACTTGTTTAACTTAAATCAAAGTATTCAATCAGATTTCAGTGGAAAATGGGCCATGACTTCTGCTGTGGTGGCGTCAATATACACAAATACCAGTCCCTTCACATATAACCTTAAAAACATTTCTCCTATTGTGACTTTTATTCAACCAACCACATTTACTTTTCTCATTTCAGTACATAACCACCGAGATGCAAAGCTTAGGCTGGACTGTCGAAGAAGACTCATTTGAAGACCGAACCCCCCACGGCAGAAAACCCTTCACCAACATTGTGGCAACCCTGAATCCCTATGGCTGCAGGCGCCTCACCATTGCCTGCCATTACGACTCGCTGTACAACCGAGAGTACACTTTCTTAGGGGCTGTGGATTCTGCGGTGCCGTGTGCAATGATGATACATGCAGCAAGAATGTTGGAAGGTCCGCTGAATGTGCAAAAGGAAAAGGTTTGTTTTGTGTGTGCAGTTAAAATTAGTTCCAACAGAGGTGCTTTTAGATTGAGAGTTTTTAGCCTACTTTTCTTTTTTTTTTAATTCAAAGAATTAAAAAAAATAAAAAAGTAGGTATTGACATGCGGTCAATGTCCGTCCGTCTGTCTGTCCGTCCGTCCGTCTGTCCGTACCCCCCTTCCAAAATCGGTTCTATCCATCCGATCTTAAAAATTCTTTTTTTGTTAGAAAGCTATGACCTCAGAGACCCAACTTTCACACCTTTTGTCCGTCAGTCTGTACGATAGGACGGACATAAATCTACTATTTGTCGACGAATTTCCTATTGAATTAGCATTGAAATTCAATTTCGAGTCATTTAAATCTCTGAATTTAACTACAAATGCTACGGAGAAGTGATATACGTCAAAAAATTCAGCGTATCCAAATGAGAATACAGTAGACTCCCTCTTAACCGGCTTAAACGGGACCGATGGTTAGCCGGTTAAACGAATATCCGGTTAAACCGGAGAAATTAAATGAATTGAAATTTAGATGTTTATTTCACTGCACTTCTGTTTATTGATGATATTTGCCGAATGAAATACATGTACAATTGAAATAAGATGTAATTTTTCAGGTTATTTTATATATTATTATTAGTATTTTGCATTTTTGATTACATACCTTTGAAAAAATCTGATCTTTTTTTGTCGAAGTTTGGAAATTTGCCAGTCAATCCCCACAGCCTTCCAATGTCAAAAAGTCCCCCCCCCCCCATTCTCGCGAACAAACCACGCGTTTGAAACATGTGCGACACTGAAAACCGATTGAAATAACCAAAAACTTGTAATTTCAGCTATTTTTAACATTTTAAGGGTGGAAATTTTCAGCCCGGTTAAAGCGGAGATCCGGTTAAACAGAGGCCGGTTAAGTGGGAGTCTACTGTACATTGAAAATTTCAGAAAAGAATTCAAATTCTAAGTACTTCAATTATTTAAAAAACTTCAAAATTTAATGCTCATTTAAAAAGCATAGGAAGCCATTTTAATTAGAATTATATCACCATTGCCATAGCAACAACTGCTTGAGAAACTTTAATTCTTTTAGACAATAAATAAAAATAAATTTATTTTAGAGACATCGATCAATTTGGAATGACGTCAAATATATTTCTCTAGATTCTTTTTATGTTGAAATAAAATGTTTTCATTGTATTTAAAAGCGTGGAATATTACATATTTATTGTTTGAAATATAAATTTTTGCAAACGATTTAAGTATTAATTATTTAATTTTCGAAATAAAAGAAATGAAACTAGTCGAATTAAACGGGTAAATGTTTGAATTAATGCTGTGTTTGGCGCCTGTTTACCTGTTAAACACAACTGTGGTGTGGAAGCGGGTTAAGTGACAGATTCTGTTACAAACTAACTTGTAAATTTACATTTCCTATTTTAAGTGTATTTTGGAGTAGTTTTATGGTTTTTGTTCAACGAATAATTAAATATTTATTTATAACTGCAATTAAATCATGCAGACGATAAGTAAAGTTTATTTCATTTGCGATAGAAAATTAATGAAAATAATTGTCTTTACGAAAATGAAATTATAGCTGGATGCTGTGTTTAGTGAAATTTATTCTAATGTATATAAATTTAATGTAGAAACGGTTGTTGATGTCACTTACTGTAACGACTGTACTAGTTTTTTCAAGATAAGAATTTTAGTAAGTATGTTAGTAACAGGAAAGTAGGCTATTTTAGTTCTTTTAGAACTTCTTGTTTATGTATTCAATTTTGGTTGTAAATGTTTTTTTCTTTTCGATTTCATTTACTATTTGTAGTGGTAGTTAATTGGACTGGTGGTAATTTTTTTTGAGGGGAGGGGGGGTCAAAAAGTTCATAGTACAAAATTGGAAGGAACTATCAGTCCTATTTTTGTTTATAAACAAATTTTCTTATACAATAAATTGTTTTAAGCAATGGCTATGTGAGATAAATAATATTAAAAGTTATCAATAAGTGATTGAATGTTTCTTCTGTATTTTATATTGACAGGTATTCAGCCCAAATCCCTTGAGAAATATGTAAAGTGTAAATATCTAAGGTGCAGTCTTGGATTTTACTCATCTGAATTGAATATAGAAATCGAACACATGATTTTTGTAGAGGATGGTATAGGTGTTCCATTTACATTAGTAATCACAATTATATAAGCAACAGCTGTTTGAGCCTGCCATGTATGAAACAATCATAACACATTATTTCATTTACACAAATTAATGATCATAATCATATTTGTGCAACTAAATGACACTCAATAAATACATTGCTAAATTATCTATAGCCAGGATTTCTGTGTCTCAAAAAACTTAATGGATCATTATCAATAGTTTTATATGGCCTATGGCAAGGGGTAATGTGGCCAGTGATTTTAAAACATAACTTTTACTTTTTTTTTTAAATTTTTGAATGTGGTAAATAAACACTCATTAAGTTTAATTACTTTTATTGTTTTGCATTGTTTGTATTCAACAACATATGAATCATTTTCTTACAATATTTCTAAATTTTCTCTTTCAAATTTTCAGAACAATGATTTAACCTTGCAATTCATATTCTTCGATGGCGAGGAAGCTTTTCAGAAGTGGAGCAGAACAGATTCCTTGTATGGATCCAGACATTTAGCTGCCCTGTGGAATCGAATGAAGCCCTTTCCCCACGGCTTGAATGACGGCAAGCATTGCGTCAACAAGGACTATGCTTCGTACTTGGATAGAATGGTAATGAAGTAATAGTAAAGTTAGTTTTTACTTACAATGATCTAATATGAAATGTAAGGTAATGAAAGTACTGCAATGGTCCGAATAGAGATAATCCGAAATAGAGATTTCATGCTTTCTACTCGTTTCAGAGGATGTTAATTCCAAAAAAAGGGTTTGTGATTTGTGAACATTGGTCTGTCTGAAACCTCTCTTCAGCACCCACTAAACGAATGAATGGACTCCAAATTTAGTACATGGATTCTTAGTACCTATCAGACATCATAATAAGATATTCAAAAAAATTCGTACAGACCTAAGTTGGTACGTTTTAGGTTTAAGGTTGTTGAAATTGCCTTATAGGTTATATAATTACTTTTAAATGTAAATGTATTTATTGACTGGTATTGAAAGTCATGTAGTGTTTACACACCCTAGTTAAAAAAAAATTACTAGGGTTGCCAAGCATGTTTTAAATGCGAAATTCAGTAGTATAATACCATGACTATTAATAGAAACTCTATATAAGGATCCAACTGAAAACAGGCTTGTTTAGAAACAAGTGCTAAAAGACTAATAGCTGAATTAACTATTAATTTTGTACTGTACTAAAGGTATTTGTTTTATAAACTGAAATGAATTTCTAGAATTTCAAACCTGATTTTCTTTTTTTTTTTGTAGGAGGTTATGGTTCTGCTGGATTTAATTGGAACTGCTAACCCTACCTTTTATAGTTATTTTCCTGATACCTATGGGTTGTATGCACAAATTGTGGAAATAGGTAAATATGTATATCAAGCTTAAGCGTGAAAACTAGCTTTATATATTTTCAAAGAAATGGGATGTACTAATTCTAAATCCTAAAGGGTTTTTTTTACAAATATTTCCCTAATTTTATATTTTTTAATTATGTTTAACAGATGTACATTTTAATATTGTGCTTCATTTTCTTGTTAGTTTGAACATGTTATTAGAAAAAATTACAGGGATATGTATTGGGAGTAGTAGGATCTCTAGTAATAGTTTGTTAGAGGAAAAATTATTATATTCTGTTATCATATCCTATAGTACATCTATCTAGTATGCGAGCCTCGGTAGCCATTTCATCCCCAACCTCCGCTTGTGGTTTTCTTTGAAACGGCGTGAGCGTGTTTTTCCTCCACCCTACTGGGGTTTGAACTGTTCGGATTATTAACCTGTTTCCTTGAACACCAAGCAAAGGGAAGGGGGAAGAAAGTCTTTTCGAGGCTTGCATAGTAAATAGACTATAGAAGTTTTGTAAACAGTTATTTTTTTTCTTTTACATGAAGTTCCACCATGGTTTGTGCTTACAAATAATAGCAATAAGATAAGATGGATTAAAATTTCTGATTCCTTAAAATTTAAAACTTAAAAAAAAAAAACTCTTAGAATAAATCTATATCAGTGTGCCCCCAACTCCTCCTTTAACTTAATATTCTTGCATAGTACTATATATTATTTTTTAGATTGTTTTAGTTTATTCAAACTAAGGTTAATTTTAAATTTTATATGTTTCTGATTTGTCTCAAAAAGTTTCCTATAAACTCTACCTTGTGTAATTGTTTTTTTTTTAGAAAAACGATTGAACGCCCTCAATTTAGTGGAAGCACATGCCCCACAGAGTAGCACAAAATATTTTGATAGCAGTTCAACTTTAGCCTTCGTTGAGGATGATCATATACCATTTATGAAAAGAGGTATGTATATATTACCAACCATATAGTGCCAACGTAACTTGGGTAAAAACAAATAGTAAAAAGGCAGGGGGGAAAGCGTGGTTGGTCCGCTTGTCGAAAACTCTTGTAAGGTAATATTTACATACAAAATGATCTTAATACAATTTAACCAAAATAAACTGTTCATTCTGATAAAATTGCCAAATTTTTTCAAATGATATTCAAAACCATTTGACTTTAAATGAAATTAATGTTTTAAACATGTTTTCTGTATGGATTCACGAATAATTTATAGAACTCTTTACATATGCAGAAGGATCTTCTCCATAGCATATTTCTATTTACCCAACTTAGGTTGGCAAAAAGTGTGGACTAATTACTTGAACCATTGTTGTGATCACTTAATAACTCTAGCCTATTAGAATGTATAATAAACAAGAAGTTCTAAAAGAACTAAAATAGCCTACTTTCCTGTTACTTAAATACTTACTAAAATTCTTATCTTGAAAAAACTAGGTTCGTTACAGTAAGTGACATCAACAACCGTTTCTACATTAAATTTATATACATTAGAATAAATTTCACTAAACACAGCATCCAGCTATAATTTCAACTTCTAAAGCAATTATTTCATTAATTTTCTATCGCCAATAAAATAAATATTACTTACCGTCCACGTGATTATTTGCAGTTATAAATATATATTTAATTATTCGCAGAACAAAAACCATAAAACTACTTCAAAATTCACTTAAAATAGGAAATGTAAATTAACAAGTAGGTTTGTAACAGAATCTGTCACTTAATCCGCTTCCACAGGTAAAAAGGCGCCAAACACAGCATTAATTCTATATTAAACATTTACCCGCTATAAATTCGGCTAGTTTCATTTATTTTATTTCGAAAATTAAATAATTATTGCTTAAATCGTTTGCAAAAATTTATATTTCAAAGAATAAATATGTAATAGTTCTCGCTTTTAAATAGAATGAAAACATTGCATACCACTATACAAAGACACTCGAAGTTAAATATATTTGACGTCATTTCAAATTGATAGATGTCGCAAAAATAAATTTATTTTAATTCATTGTCTAAAAGAATTAAAGTTTCTCGCGCGATTGTTGCGATGGCAATGGTGATTTAATTCTAATAAAAATGGCTTCCTATGCTTTTCAAATGAGCATTAAACTTTGCAGTTTTTTAAATAATTGAAGTACTTAGAATTCGAATTATTTTTTGAAATTTTCAATGTATTCTCATTTCGATGAGCTGAATTTTTTGACGTATCTCTTTCCGCAGCATTTGTAGTTAAATTCAGCGATTTAAATGACTCGGAATTGAATTACAATGCTAGTTCAATGGGAAATTCGTCAACAAATAGTAGATTTATGTCCGTCCGATCGTACAGACAGACGGACAAAAAGTATGAAAGTTGGGTCTCTGAGGTCATAGCTTTCTAACAAAAAAAGAATTTTTAAGATCGGATGGATAGAACCGATTTTGGAAGGGGGGTACGGACAGACAGACCGACGGACATCGACCGCATGTCAATACCTACTTTTCTATTTTTTTAAATTCTTCGAATTAAAAAAAAGTAGGCTAAAAACTATTTCAAGAATAATATTGGTGCAATTTATTGTCGTGGTTAACTGCAGTTTACCTTCCCACTGCTGTAATAACAACCATGGTATTACAAAAGCAATCTATGTATATGTTTCTCAACAGTTGTAGAGCTAAATGTTTCCCTGTACATATGTGTAGTGACCTAATTTCTTACCGGGGCTGGGGAGCCCAGTCGGTTAGGCACTCGCCTAGCATGCGAAAGGGCCCAGGTTCGAATCCGGGCATCGCCAAAATAACTGCCTATAAACGGCCTGTGCAGCCAAAATGTCCGAAGAATAATACCCCCTGTAAGGGAGTGCATGTTAAATATCCTTCAAAGTCCTCATGCTGCGTACGATGTCGCCCTTAACGGTTGCTTTGGGTGTCTATTCAGGTGTCGGCTTGTCACTTGACTGGGGTTGTAAAATACAACGCCCGTTACCAATAGCCCTCGTGTAGCTCTAGTGTGACGATAATTCAAACCTAACCTAATTTCTTACTTGAACAATTTTTGTTTCAATGAAACGTATAAACCTTTCTATTAATTGTGATGAATATTTTACAGGTGTTCCGATTGTGCATCTAATTCCAAGTCCTTTCCCCCACGTGTGGCACCGAGAAAGCGACAATCGAGAGAGTTTACATCACCCCACTATCGACAATCTGAACAAAATTCTGAGAGTATTCATTGCAGAGTACTTGCATCTAGGAGTTGTGAACAAAAATAATGTCATGTAGTATTTGAGTTTTTATATTGTGCCATTTAAACTTATCAAATGCAGATGTTGGCCATTTTGTGTTAGAACACTTCTTTTGAAAACAAATATGAATTATTTTATTTATAAATTTGATTGATTTCGGTATTTTAAACATAATGGGCGCCTGCTTTTGAAACAAGCATTAGTTTTCGATGTACTGCATTTTATGAAGCATAAATGTCTACAAAACTATGACTTATTGCATTAAATTTGATGTGTGCATAAATTATTTTAAACATAAGAACAACTATTTTTCAAATAGATTTTTATTTATGCAACAAATGATTTGGTAATACATGCAAAAGTAGCTTTTGTAACCTGATCTGCATGACTTAAAGAAAGCATTTTTTTTACAATTAAATTTATCATTCTATTCTCAAGAAGATATAATCCAATCTATAACATGTTAAGGTATTGCTTTTTTACAGTTGCATAGTAAGATTTATTTGCAATAGTATTTTCCATGATTTCATTTTATTACAATTTACACAATTATGCAATATCTGTTTAAATTTTATAATGAAAACACTTCTGAGAAAAAAAATAACCCTCTTTTTGCACTTATTATTTTAAATATAAGATATTTTTTTTTATCTTGGACTCAAGATTCGGAAGAGATGGATTTTAATCTTTTATTTAAGTCTTTATCAAAATGTAAGCAAAAATATTTATTGGTGCCATAGTGTGATTTAACTCACTACTAGAATTTTTAAAGACATTTTGCAGTATATATTTTTGAGAACACTTATTATGTACCTCAAAGGTGACTAAAACATTCCAATCATTTGTATTTATTCTTTATAAATGTATACTACTGTGAGTTACTTTATATTATATTTTTAGAGTTTAATACTGTGGTATTGTTTTGCAAAATATACTTATTATTTTTAATGTATTTTTGAGTAATATATTGACTATTCTCTCTAATAAATGAAAGCTCCAATGTGCCGGTGTTTTATAAAGCTATACATTATATCACAAAACAGTATTATATTAAATGTTTCCTGAAATAAATGTTTTTAATTACTTAAAAACCATGTGTGTTTCATTTCTTAAAATTACATGTAATAATTTTTTAAATAGGCAGTAGTTGAATGTCATTTTATTTAAAATCTTAGCAATAGTATAAAATAAAATTTTCTTTTCTTAGTTTAGTAGTGCCTGAATAAACCTAGTAAGTCCTTCAAGCCTAGCAATCTTTTGAATTGTTTAATATGCCTGAAATTCCCAGTGTAGAGGTAACTTGTGCAGGTTAAATAAACTGTATTTCAAAGTAAATGTTCGACTTGTCAGTAATCCCTAAAGTGTAGCTCTAGAGCAAGACAATACAACCAAACCTCCGAAGCCATATTTTAGTAAAATAAGAGGCTATATTGAAGCAATATTGAAAAGTTTGTCAAGAAATTGATTATGAAACTCTTCAAGCTCGACAGCAAATAGTATACATTTAAAAAAATCAAATTCTATTTGATAGGATTGTATTAATATGCAAATATATCTGCAATTTTTCTAAACTTTGGTTCCAACTGCTTAAAGTTGATTTTGCAATGCTATAAATATTTAGCACAAGAATAGGCATGATTCAAAACACAACTTTTTTTACTGCTACCAAATGAACTTTTTTAGCAAAATTAAACGGCAAAACCTTTGTTTCAAGAAAATGCTGATAATAAGGAGTGCAATGAAATCCAAATTTAAAGGACTATTTTATTTTACTATATTCTGTCCATTCAAGAAAGGACTGAAGGCCACATTTTATACTTTTCATTTAGCTACTTGACATATAAACAGACGAACTATAAATTGGGCCAAGCCAGTATTATGTTGCTTAGGATACCCTTGAAACTGCTATTTCTTGTAAGTCGACATTATCAATTGCAGAGCTCAGTGGAAGAATGTGCTAAGTGACATTTTTGAAATAATTGAGATTTTTTAACAATGAACATATCTCCTTTAAAAAATAACCAGATTTCCCATTTTTATAAATTTAAGTACATTCTTACGTTTTGTAAGTGCTGTTTTTAACGTATTTAATTGCAAGCAAGAATCTTCAAAGCTCATTTTCACCTGTTTTGTCTCTTAGCTCTTCAATTGAAGAACTGAATGGAAGAACGTGACAAGCGACATTTTTGGAGAAAAAAAACGGATTTTTGTGTCAATGAACATATCACTAACTTTTTTTACAATAACAAGTTCCTCCTTTTTCATAATCTTTAAGTTTAATGAATTTTTTTAAAGTTTGCAAGTACCCTTTTCAACACAACTGAAACGAAAAACTTTTAAAAGCTCATTTTCTCATTTTCACTTTTTATTTTTTTTGTCACTTAGCACATTCTTCCACTAAGCTCTTTAATTGTGCTGTTATAAGACAAATTTAAATTGAACAATATTAACCCGTTCATTCCCAATGACAATTTGTCATCATTTTTGAAAAAAAAATCTGATTGTCTATAGCCATTCATGATATCAAAAGGCACATCATTTGATTCTTAAAACTTTTTTCTATTAGAAAATATGTTTAATTAATCCCAATAGATGTCAGCCCTATTATTTTTTTTAAACTATGATCAGAAGCATGATGATGCCAAACGACATCACTGGGACTGAAAGGGTTAATGTATGCACAAATTTTGATAGAATGCAAGATATTTCAGACAGAAAAACGTTTTGAAAATATAGCAAGAAGCCTCTTTTTATATATTAAAAGTGTTTTATTAAAACTAATGGACTACTGAATAAGGACATAAATAAAACAGTACAATAAATAATTTAACAAAATATTTATTATGCATTTAAGAAATGATTTCATGATGCCATTTAAAAATTCTCTCTTTATTGCACATAATTTTGTTATTTAAAGAACTTTGATTTAAATACTGAGTGAAAACCTTTATATTCTTACTCCACAAGTTGAGTGAAACTATATTACTTCATATGAATATACTTTATCAAAATGAACCTCAATATATATAGAATAAGTATTTGTCTAAAATTATTTGTAAAAATCTTACAAATACACATAATTATAGAACTAAAATTCATGAATCATACATAAACTTAATTTGATATAAACATAACAAAGCAGCCTTTCCAAATACATAGTCTTTCTTGAAACTACTAAAATCATTCATCCTAACAGATATATTACATGTCATAAAATACGTCCACTGACAAAGCCAGTTGTCATTTCCCCCATAATCTCCTATATACAAAATATATAAAAGTCCAGCAGACAGTAGTAAACCATTTATCATGTGAGAAAACACTAGAGTCTGAATTTGTTTTGTGATAGCTGCCAGTTATCTAATGTCAAGGCATAAAAAAAATTATGTCCCTAACAATTGATTAAATACTACAGTTGACAGATTTCCTAAATGAAACCTAAACTTTCATCTTGCATAGGTGGTATTATTCAAGGGCCAATTAATAGTTTAAGCACATGCAGTTTATAAAAATTACTTAATATGGGGGAAAAAATTCAGACACGATTTCCTCGGGTGTGCACAGACCAACACTTTAGGTCATCACAACACAATCCACGCAATAGGGCAACTTTGGCCCAAGCTAATAACTCCTAATTAAATACTCTTTAAAAACTTACTTGTTTTTTTCAATGTGAGGCAACTCTGCATTGATATTCGAGTAAAAAATATCCAAAAAGAAAAAAACTACTAGTTTTATGCTTGGGTCAAAGTTACCCCAATCGACGGTACTCGATTGAAAACCACCAACAGACTTTTCACTAGGGCGAATATCACCGAAACCATTACATATGAAACAAGCTTTTGACCACTGTCTCCTGGACTACAATAATCTCTAGAGGACTATACAATCTACTTCTTCTTGAGGAACCCAAACATGCCCCCCTTCTTCTTCTCCTTGACCTTTCGGTCGTTGCTGGTGATGACCTCCCCTTCGGAAGAGCCCTCCGATGAACAGTTGGTCGCTCGGGAGGTCGCCCGGTCGAGCGTGGAAAAGCCCCGGGGCTGGTTGTTGGGGAGGGGCTGGACTTTGTGGGGGAGGGAGAGGTGGCGGGCGTGAGATTCGGTGCTTTCGTAGGTCTGTTTGGAGGAGAAAAAAAATTAGCTAAAGTGTAATGCAACAAATGTTCATGTTCTCTGCAAATGTGACAACTACTCTGCACAAAGATTTGAGTATCTTGGGTACCATTGTATCGATGCCTGGGAAGTTGATAACTTACCAATCAGGGAAATTCTGAGGTTCATCTCAGCTATTGGCCTGCTTCAAGGCTAAACGATGGGGTTAGTACAATAGACCAGTGGTCGCGGTGCTTGGCCCTAACGGGCCCCCCACTCAAGTCATAAAATGTTCTGAATGAACTAAAATAACCAGATTTCCTTTTGCTTTAATGCATACTAGTAGTCTTTCACTATGGACAGACAAACAAAAAGTAGAAAATAGGTATGTCATACTTATCAAGATTTTTTTAAAAATTGGTCGGTAAGAACAGAAATTGAAATAGACAATAAACAATAGGTAGACAAAGGTAGTGTTCGGATGTACAGATAAAATGTATACATATAGGTACCTTTAATACCTTTCAGACAAAAAAAAATTAATCGGTCTATTAAAATGGAAATTGTCAATGGAATTGTCAAACAGAAAACTTTTGGACTCAAAGTTTATGATTCATGAAATAATACCTACAAACAAAAGTTAAAAATAAAAAAAAAATGTATACCATGTGCAATTTTAAGTAAAATAACTTACTTGTCTGTAATGAACAAAGTCAGAATTGGTGCTCCTTACTTCTTGTTTTCTGTACATACCTGAAATTAAAAATTGTTTCAGCTATTAATTTAAATAAATCATGTGAAATTAAATCAGTGTCCAAATCGAATAATTTTCTACTGCATTCAACTAAACCATTACATTGTAGCAAAAAAATTTAAACTGATAATATATCAGTGAATTTTAACTGAAAAATATATCAGTGATTTCCTACTTCAAAAACCAATATTTTTGCTCGAAATAAGCGGTTCTTATTTCAGGATAAATTGTATCTTCTAATGGAGACATGGTATTACACAATTGACACAGAATGTCTCTAATAGAAGCATTGTAGCAACGACTTTAAGTTAGCCATAAAAGTACCCAAGTTCCTTCAAATATTATCCCACTGATGTCTTTATCAACCTTTAAAGACCAGAAATTCATATTAATTTACACATCAACTTTTGTATGTTTATGATAGCTTTTAACCCATTCGCTCCCAATGATTCCATTTAAAATCATCCCAAACTTGCAAATTTTTTCAGAAAAAGGTTAAAACTCGTGCTTATTTCAAATAATTTTTTTAAAAAACCCGCATACAATTTTCGATAATTTTTTCATTGTCAAGTGGAAGACTCGTGTCTTTTGAAGAATTAAATCATGTGTTTGTTGTAGTTAAATAGAATATGAAAAATATGGTTAAATAAAGTTCATCCTGAAACAATTTTATTAAATAAATTGGCCCTAAATTTTTCATGCTTGGATTTTTAAATGATTAAAAATTTAATGTTAACTATTTTAACAAATAAAGTTCTGAAAAATAATTATTATATAATCAAATTTATAATTCCAAATTTTTTCTTTACATTTTAGTTAAAAGTTTAAGATTTTTTCGCTTCTTTTCATCATTTCGTTCGGGATGCATAATGAGTCTATTTCACACATTTTAGATGTTTAGAATAAAGTCCGAATAGAAAGGATTAAAAAGACCAGAAATTCATTTTTAAGCCAACTTTTGTATGTTTGTGATTGGTTTTAAAGGGATCGTGAGCTTTAGGCCTACCATGTTTGTCCATCTCTCCATCTGACATTGGGTGCCAGTCGTCGTCAGAGTCAGGAATCATTTGACGGAGGGCAGGGGGAGGGGGTTTCTGGGGCAATGGGGGAGGAGCAGAATTGAGGGACAAACTAGAGTGGTCTGGCACAAAATGGGGAAGAAAATCATAAATAAGAAATAAAACAAATAAAATCATAAAATAAAGATTTAAATAAAAAATATTAAATATAAAAATAAAAGTTTTGAAGAAAAATATAAATGTAAAATAAATTGGAAAAGTCAGGTGACCTCATACTTCATTTATTACTTTATTTTCATCGAATGGTTATAAACTATTAAATAAGAAATTAAAGCCTTCATTATGTTTATAAAATACCCAAAGATGCTGAATAACTTTTTGATTTGATCCACAAAAATACTTAAAGGAATATGAACCCAAAATAGAGGGAATTCTGTAAATCATAGAAATGCAATAATTTTTATTGAAGTATTAAACTTCAATAATAAAAAAACACTCACATCTAGTTTTAAGTAAATACTTATAAATATGATATGAAAAAAATAACAAGTAATAAATTATACATTGACTTTACCATTATCACTATAAGAACTGGAATTTTCATCTATGCTGTACTGGTAATCCCTCGTTGTATGGACTGAATTGCGATTACCTGTGATGACTGAATTTCCATTGTAATGTGGATGCACTAAGGATAACATATCAATTTCAGTAAATCATTAATACCTTCATTATACTTTAATATTTTTACTGAAGTCTTAGTAGAACATTAAATATAAAAATATTAAGTGTAGGTAATACTGATTTTTCAAAAAATACTAATTTTTTTTACTAGTGAATTGAATTGCATGGATAGCTTAATTTAATGCTTACTGGCAGGATATGAAGCTCTGGGTGCAATAGGTGGAGGCCCAGTACTCTGTTGACTCTGGAACATCTCAATGCGGCTCTTCACCGAAATAGAAGAATCCTGATTGTTGCCCGGCCTGCTGGGAGGATCAGATGTCGGTCGGGGAGGAACAGTTCTCGGAGGAATCGGTGGCTTCTGCTTATCCCTCAGTAGAGCTTCGTCATAAGGGGGAGGATGCGTTCTGGCATTAGAAGATCGGTCATTCATCTGGGCTGTGTTGTTTGCTCTTTTCAGTTCTGGTGTCGATGTCTGGCTAGAAGTGGCAGAAGTTGTCTCGTGGTTTTCATTGACTGTACTTCCATCGCTGACCACTGACGCCTTCTGACTGGAATTGACACTGTCAGAGCTGGTGCTTTTGTGGGTCTCGTACCTCATCAGTTGCATGCTTGGTGGCAAGGCAGCGTGGAATGCGATCTTATTCATCCAGTCATACATGATCTTCTCATTGTGCGCCATGAAAAGGAACTCGGCGCCATCCACCAGTTGCAGCCTAAACACATGCTTCTTCTTGGTGTAGTCTGCGGCCTTCGAGCACTTGGCCTGGAGCAAGCTCACTGGTGGAGCCGAAGCGCTATTATCCACAAATGCTTCTTTATCCTTAAAGAAACACAGAAGTTGTCCACAAACAACAGTATAATATGTCTTCCAGGATCGGATGGTGGCCCTCTTCCCACCACTCTGCAGCTCTTGCTTCCTTTCTAGAAACCCTTCAATTTCAACTGGAGGCAAGTCTGCCTGTGTCCTCGGCTTTCGGAAGCTTTGTGTGCGGCGTCTGGTCGTGAAACTTGGCGTCCTTTTTGGCTTCTTCTGTCTCTCGTCCAGCCTCATGCTCTCAGATCGTTTCATGTGGGCTGGAGATTCTGGTTTCCATGGTCCAAGGCCATCAATGCGCATACTTTCGCCCCGCTTGACAGAAAGCTGTTTGTCCATGCCATCTAGACTCTTCTGACTGGCTGTCCTAAACAGACCTGGAGGGTGCCTGATTTCTGGAATGTTCTTTGGAGATGACAGGGGAGAGGTCTGGATGCCATCCACTTCATATTCGATGGGCCACTCCTCACCAGGTTTCTTGAGGACGATTTCTTGGGTGCGACGTCGTTCATCCTCCCTTCGCCTCTCCTACAAACAAAACCATTTTTTTTAATAAAAGGAGATAAAAAAAATTAAAGAAAGTAAAATTTAGAGATTATTTTAATTATTCTAGAAATACATTTATTATTTGCCCATAAAGGATAGTTAACATATTTTGCTATAAGAAATTATACTTTTATATATCAAATCGATGAGTCTTACTTCGAGTATACGCTTCTGTTCCTTCCTCTTGATTGCATCCAGTCGCTCTTGTTCTTTTCTTTGAGCTTCTTCTCGTTTGTTCTTCTCTTCTTCCTCTTTCTGTCTTGAAAATGCTTCTTCAAGCTAGTAAAATAAAAGAATATTTATTAAATAATTGGTGACCACTTATACAGAAAATGAAATTGAATGTACAGTTAATAAATATTAAGAAGTATGGAAAAAACTTGCAGTTTCATTTACCTTTGTGATTCGTTTCAAGGCAAGGAACTTGTCTTCTTGTGCCTCGATAGTTTTTTCAAAGTCTTCATGCCTCCTTATCAGTTCCTCGACATTTGAAATGGAGTCACCATATTGTTTATCAAACAAAATGGGTTCTCTACTCTGTAACCATGCCTCTAGCATTTCTGCATCTTTCTTAAATATCTGAAAATAAATGGGAAAATTTAAAAAAATCAATAATTTTTTTGCAAGTACAGTGGCCGCCGCTTTTTGGAATCACTGGTTAATTGAATCAGCCGCTTAATTGGAATAAATTTCGTTGAACAGAACGGAATCACTTTTTACATTGAAAATCCGCCGCTTATCGGAATCAAATCACCTTTTTACCGCCGTTTTAAGGACTCAAAAAATTCTATAAAAGTTCCTTTTTTCTACGATTCGTGATATTTTTTTACACCCCAGATGACCTCTAACTACAAATGGAACCAAAGAGGCGCCGACGAATCCATCTTTAAAAAAAGGTAAATCGCAGAAATTGTATTATTAAAGGCAAGGAGGGAGAGAGAGAACTATAGTGGGGGGGAGGGGGTAGAGGGGAAGGAATTTGTAATCGACACGTGTGCATTGAAGGTGTAGACAGTAGACTCATTTTGATTTTTGATCGATTAAATTAAGTACGTGTTTTTCGGAGTGTTATCGCGATGTTTTAAACGGAAAGATTTTAGCTTAGCCAAAAAATAAGAACTCCTAAAAAATATTTATAATCTGGAAAAATGCAGCTAAAGAGAAGCTGCAATTAAATTAGGACTTTCTCAAGCAACTTTATGTAGGATTTTGAAGAGAAGAAATGAAATTATAAAAAGTTGCGAAACAGAGCCCAACATAAATCGAAATTGTCAGCGAGTTGGCACTTCAAACATTAAGAACTTTTAGAGCAACGGAGTGTTATGTGTGATGATTATAATTCCTCTTATGACATTGAAAGGAAGGTAAACGAACTTATCAGTTATACGACAATGCAGGCGAAAGCAACGAAGTATTCATTCAAGTAAGCAAAATTTAACTAAATTTTAGTGCTATAATAAACATTGTTGTTTATGCTTTTAAATTTTGTTTTCAAATTATACATAATATAGTTCAAATTATTAAATTTTTGTAGGTATTCGTATATTACCTGTTAATTTGTATAACTCTGGATTTTATTAAACATAACATAACGTATTTTTCTTAATAATATGTAGTACTAACATCACTCAGTAACAAGTATTTAAAAAAATCATTTTTTCTTTATAATTTCATGACTTTCGGTTAAATGGTTCAGCCGCTTTATTGGTTCAAAACGTACTGGGACGGATGTGATTCATTTAAGCGGCGGCTACTGTAATTTGAAGTCTTTTCATTTGACTACTGTATGAATTTTTTTAAAAAAAATAATATAAATAAACTATGAATGAGTACAGTTTATAAAAACCAAACTGTTCAAAGATTACCAAGCTGTATTCAGATTAATACTCAAACTGCCATGCATTTGGGATATCATGAAACTTAAATAATTTTAGCTAATAAAGTCAAAAGGTAGCTAAATATTTTTATACTTTTGCCGTTACAACTTGATGTATTTACATGGGATACATAGATAATTTTTGAATTCAGAAAAGTCATCCTAAATTGCAAATATAATTTAAATAAAATAATTACCGCACAGTTGTCACTAGATAAAACACTGAAAACTCACCTGACAATCCAAGTTCTGCTCATAAATAACTTCTCTCTTCTCCCAAGTCGACTGCAACTGCCCATAAGCTGCCTTCAACCGGTGAATCTTATCCTTGATTTCATCTGCCATAAAGTGTCCAGAAGCAATTATACTTTCACCGGTTTCATAAAACTTGTTGAAGTTCTCAAGTCTTGTGTCGATTTCTGACTTGTACTCCTTGTGGCGACCCAAGAGAGATTCTGCACCAGCCACATCCCTGGCCAACTCGTGAGATGTGATGAGGGCCATCATTTCACTAGACCATGCCCTGAAAGAGACATTAAATTGTAAATTAATTCAGCCTCATAACTCTTTTAACTTGAGCCTTTTGACCATTGCAAACATAAAATTATTTGCTTTCAATCTGAAGTTCATCAGCATCCTGTTCCTAATTGAATCTCATCCTATCTTAACTTCCACAGAGAACTTAGATTCATTAGAAAATGATAAACAGTGGCATAGATGGTGCCACAAAAAATTGATATCAGTTTTGGAGAATTCACTTAGTGGTAAGAGGTCTAATCTTCCCAAAGCAAGTCTATTACAAAAAAGTTCTTATTGGTAACTTATTTATTCACAGAATTAAATGAAAGGACTGTTTTGTTTTATTTTTTTGTGACAAAACGTTTACAACATAAACACCTTAAACATTAGATGGGTTTTTTAATATGTGCCTCAACTATTAATTACAATTTAACAATGTAATAAAATTTTTAAAAAATCATAATAGGCAGTATAAATTATTATTATGAATTATTTTTTGCTTTTAAATGATTAAACAATGCAGGAGGATAAGCTCTGAAATGAAACGCTAGTCCAAACAACTTACATGAGTTCTCGGTAGTCATCAAAGTACGCCTGCAGTTGTTCTGCCTGTTGCAGTTTGTCCTTTCTTTCGGCAGACTTTTCTAAGAGCTGGTTCCAGGTGTCCGCCACATCTTCATGTTTCACATCAATGTGTTCCTTTGCGTCGGGGAATTGGGCTGCCAACCTTCGGGCCTCTTCAACCAGTGCCACGACTTGTTCTTTCACAGCAGCAAGGTCTCTCTGAAAATGTAGGAGAGATAGGTTAGAAGAGGTGATTAAAAAATAAATATTTAATATTTTCCTTGTTTCATGATGATTTTTGCTAAATAGCGATTGAAAGGGTGGAGATACCCTTTTTCCAAGAATGAGAAAGTGTTTGTTTTTAATCATAAACCTTTTCCTTCACTATTTTTCAGGTTTACAAGTTTTCAGCTATGTCCAAAACAGTTAAGCCTGCTCAATCTAACTTCTTTACAAAGTTGGTATTAGTTTAGTTGGTATTAGTTGCATTTTACCAGTAGGCGATCTGTAGAAGAAAATACTTGTATAATGATTTTTCTTTAGTTTAATTTAATTTAATTTCCTTGAACTCTGTACTTAAGCTACTTAACCATATTTAAAAGACATTTTAACAGTTTATACACAAGTTTAGTAAGATGGAGCAAGACAGTATTAGGATCATTGTAGAACCGGTATAAAATAAATATAATAAGGGCATAACTGCATGAAACTGCTTACTAAATCTTATGTCCGAGTTTTTTTTTATTTATTATTATTATTATTTTTTTTGAGAATTAGTGATTGGTTAGAAAACAAAATACTACAGAAAAATACCTCAAAACCTTCATGTCTTCTGACTAGAGCCTGAATAGTTTCTAAATCTTGGCCATAATCTTCATTTGAAAGTACAGTGTCTTTTTCGTGGATCCAACTGATAGTCTCGTCTGCACTTCTATCAAAAGTATGCACTTGCTTTGCACCAGCTAATGCCTACAAATTATGATTTCCAAATGATTATACCAGTAAAAATATACATAAAAACGTTTTAATAAATGTATAAAATAACATTTTCCTAGACAATAATGGATGAATCTTACATGTTTTAAGAATTTTTCTAATATGATTAACGATGCATTTTGAAAACAGTACACTAGTAAATATTTCCCTACTTGCTCTCACAATAAAAAAAAAGTCTAAGTATTTAAAAGGTGTTAAGAGCAATTTAATGTGCAATCACAAGGTTTTGGCTTTAATATTCTTCAATTTTTAATTTACAATAAACATTTTAAGAATAAATTAACATTTAGCAATTTTTCAGAATTTAGTTCTTAGAGTGGTACTTTGATATGTTAACTAGTATCTTTATACTTTATTTACAGGGTTTATTGCACAATGCCAAGTTCTATTTCAATCCTTAAGTCCATCCTTACCTCTTGTCTGGACTGTGAACACTCTTTCAATTCTTCCCACATGTGTGAAACTTCTTTGCTTTTCTCTATAATTCTCTGCGACTCTGGGTGATTCTCTTTTAAGAGAGTGGCAGCAGCATTTTCCAGGTTAGCCACTCTGTCATCGTTGGAGTGAATGCTACTGAGAAAGCCTTCGAACTTCTGAATGAGGATCTATAAGAAACAACAAATAATTAATACAAATAACAAGAGCATATTACATCTTCAAATACACAGCTAAGAAAAGGGCTTTTACATTTGCACAATGTTAAGTCAATTGGATCTTTCAACATATACAGCAATGTTCGATGTAATTACAACGCCATATGATGGTAGTTGCGATGTTAATACATTTAGACTTTTCACATACAACAAACTTTACTTAAGGTTTTACTTGTGATTTTCAATCAAGTTGTCCCAATATTAAACACAGCTACAGTAGCAAGGTATGACAGCAAATTTTTCTGCCCTTCAAATTCAATTAACATTACCACTATGTGATTGAAAAAATGCAGGTAAAACTGCATTTACAGTTTGGCACTGTAAGTATGATGAACATTACAGCATCTATTGCATATGAAACGAGCCTAATAATCTTAGTCTTGTAATTTGCAACAAACCTGTTAGACTGTGTGTAAATCAATTACTAACTTATTATACTAATTAATAATTTAGCAATTGATTTACACACAGTCTAAGAATGACTGGTAGTAACAACTATTTCTCCAACTAAGAGAGAGACAATACCAATAACTTTTTTAATGACACCTGGGCAGAATAAATATTTTTAAATACAGATAGGGTAGAATTAGGCTAAAATATAGACCCTATTCTGTGGAGCAGCGGTTAGGCATCGACCCACGGTACTGAGAGTCGAAGGCGTTGTGGGTTTGAATACCACTATAGTGTATTTCAAATATTATTATTTCTACTTTAATAAGAACATTCTAGATTATGCCATTCCGGAAGGAAGTACATCCGGTGCTTGTGTATAAAAACCCATGTCCCCATAGTTTATTATTTGCATCGAACCTGTACTTCTATTCTTCAATAAAATAAATTAGCAACCACAAAGCTTGATTTCTACAAAACAATATTAACATTGCATTGGCTTCCAGCAAAATTATTATAAAAGGTACAACTTACTTCAACATGTTCCACGTCCTTTCCGTAATCTTCCGAGCTGGCAATGATCATCTGATCCTGTATCCATGCTGCCACTTCGTCAGCGTCTCGCATGAAACTGAAGAACCTTTTGCTTTCTTGTAGTCTATATCCTCGCTCTTCGGCCAGCTGCTTCAGTTCGGAATAGTTTGCTTCAACCTCTTGCTGAAAAGGTTGTAAAACAAAAAAAGATAAATTAATTAAAAAATATTTAACATAACAGAAATAAAGATTATTGCTTAAACAAATTTATGGATGTGCCTAAGAGGATATGAAAAGGTAAAAAGAAGTTATGAAAAATAATCATAAAAGTACATATATAATATATGCTAACTTTTAAATTCAGTAAAATATTAAGAAACACACAAAAATTACTTTTAAAAAATATAGTTCAGTACATTTTCAAGCTCTGTTACAATCAATAAAGGTTAAGGAATGAAAATATTGAAATTATGAATACCAAAACCTAGAAGATTTCAAATATTTTGAAACTGTTCCTTTCCTATCTTTTTTTTAAAAGTATTATTTTTTAAATACGTGTACTAAGGAAACATACCTGTTTTTGTTGTATGTTTTCGCTGTCAAAGTGTCCTCTTTCAATCAGACCTTGGCTTAGTTTTGCAAGTCTTATGATATTTGCATTGAAGTTATGGATATCTCTTTCTAGCCCATCCAGCTTTTTCATCAGTGACTAAAACAGAAAAAGAGGAACTTATTATGTATCTTTGAATTATAAATTAAATCGTGACAACTTGTGAACACGATTAACTTTTCCATTAAGACAGTTTAAAATAGTTACTTGAACAGAGTCTTCATCTTTTCCCAAGTCAGAGCTAGTAAGTGGAGGTTTTCTTTCTTTTATCCAACATTCTGCTTCAGTAGCTTCAGAATAAAACTAAAGAAAAAGATAATAAAACCAGAATAAAGTAAAATGTCCTTTAAAAACAGTATTTAATGAATAAATTTGTTAACCGATTAAGAACTTAACATACTTTGACTGAAAAAAAATATATTTAGAACTTGCTTAGACATGATTAAATAAGAGTTTCAGATCATGACTTGAATTACAAAACCCTTTCACTGTTAAAAGTACTGTTAAATAATCAGAGTCTAGAGACCTTTTAAATTAAAATAATACATATCTGGTCTTAGTAAAAGTAAAAAGGATAAGTAAAAAAATATATAAAATAATGCTTACTGTTTGAGATTCTACTGCATCAAGCAGTCTCAACTTTCTCAAACTTGAGAAATCTTTGAGTTGTTGCAGTGAAGTCTGCAACTGATTCAGCTTGTCTTCTACATTTGAGGATGCATAATGGCCGATCCTTATCATCTGCTTGCCTTTGCAGACAACTGTAGCTATTAAGGGCTCATGAGCATGAATTTCTGCTTCCAAGGCCTGTTGCAGTAAGAATATAGTTTTAAAAAGAGCACACAATTGATTAAAATACTATAAGAGGTAGTATGTAACAGTGAACTTTACACAAGACATTAAAAAAAACAGAGAGCAGTCAAAGTAATTGTTTAGTTTCTAGTTGTTTGTATTTTCCCTGTTCTTTTAAATTTTATAAACTATCTTTTTGAAGCTGGATGCAAAATTTAATTAATCATCCTAACTGCAAAGAACTGAATCACAGCTACTTTTTTAGTTTCTTTGATTTAATTCAGATGTACCAAAATGAATTGTTTTTAAATATAATTTACTTATAAGGAAACTAAAGATATTTTTAGAAAATTTAAAATCAATGTTCCAAAATTTATAATAAGATGAAATCCGTGAATACATAGATTTATTGTAAACGTTATTGTATTTATAGTAAACTTAAAATTATACCAAAATAAACCAAAACCCTAAAATTAATTGCATTTTAATGAGTTTCATCTATACTTTTAAATTAGAATATCAAATTGAAATGAAAAACTATCAAATATCAAAATAAATATCTTGCCTGGTGCTTTTTCTGTAAATTTTGCACTGTCACCAAATTATTTCCTAGGTCAGTTGAGGACGCCAGGGGCTCCTTTTCACAAATCCAAGAGAGTTCATCCTCAATATCCCTGTTGAACTGGTGAAGCAAGAGGGAATCTTCCAAGTTTTCTCGTCGGATTTGAACCGGATCATGGAGCGATTGATACCTAAAGGATCAAAAGACATTTAATAATATTTAAAAATTAAACCAATATTCTAATGTTACAGTTTTATGATTAAAAAACAAAATGAATAAAAAACTTATGAAATATTTTTAATACAAATTACATATTCGATAAATTAAATTTTTTTCTTAAAATCATACAAATAAGTATCATACACACATCAAAAACCAAAGATAAACATTTAAATTGCTAATATGATCATGTATAGTAGATTACAAAAGTACAGTATAATACAAAAGATTAAGTTTTAATCTTTAACTGTATCTGGGAACTCGGGTTATTTTTTTAATTATCAAACGAACATTGGTTTAGTTGGTTTATTATTTTACTTATATTTTATATAATACTACAAAAATATAATAACCTGTTAACTGTAGCAATAGACTTTTCCTCGATTTCTTCTTTAAGAAAGTGATTGCTGTTTTGAAAACTAGCATTCAAATCCTTTATCTGTTCAATATTTTCAGCATGGTTGTTGATATCAGTCTCAAGGTGCTAGAATATAGATGGGGGGAAAAATTAATATACATTCAATGACAAAAGTACAGTTCAAATAGTCACAAAGAAATGTAAATTTGTTACCTGGTGTTTCTTCAGCAGATTCTGAACAGAAGTCAAATCTTTGCCATGATCTTCTGACTGTAATTGAACTTCAATTTCATCCATCCAGGTGTCTAACTCATCAAGCATTCGGTTAAATTGCAGAGCCTAAAGGAAAAAAATCCAGTTATAATAAAAATAGATTTAATAACAACATTTACAATGCAAAACATGGAAAACTTTACAAAGGGTGGTTCGGTTTGCTTATTTGTTTTTCACTTTTAAGGACCAAACTGAAAATACTGCAGACAATTGTGTTGCATCAAATTAAAACTAAGAGTCGGAAAAGAGTTCATTTCAACTTTAATTAGAAAATTACATTGTACATTTGAAATTAAGAACAAATATAAAAATAAAATTTAAATTAAAAAAAATTTCAAAGTTGTTTTAAAAAAAAACTTTCAGTGCTTTTAGAACATTAAAACCATTATAAATTAAGTCCTCGACATCAGCCAAGCATTCAAAGCTGCAAAGCATGTAACCACTGGGTTAGAACACTAAAAACTGTTAGCCCGAAACAATGGCTAGATAACTACCTGATAAGCATCTTGCAATCGTTCTTTCTTGAGAGCAGTCTGATCTAGCAACTGTCTCCAGTGCATTTCCAACTCCTGTAGAAGATTTTGTATGTCTCCTGAAGCAAAATGTCCGCTGCTGATCAGCTTTTCCCCTTCAGTCATCACCGCGTCAACCCGAGCCTTGTTGGAAGCAAGTTCCGCTTCAAAGGCTGCTTGCTTTTGGATTTTGCTAAGTAGGTTAGTGGAGTCTCGGTAGGATTCGTCAGAAGCTACTTGGAGTTTTTCATTTATCCAGTTGACAACCTGAAAAAGATGAATGGAAGGTTATACAGTTGGTTGGTTGATAAAAGAGTGATATAGCCTAGTTTTTGTTACTTGTAGGAATGATGGTGTCACCAATATTTGGTACACCAGCTGCTCAGATGCTTAGCTATATGTCCACTCTTGAAATGAAAACTTCTTTACTAATACTAAATTTGAATTTATTAAACAACAAAAGACTAAACAAACTTAACAATTATTAGTAATTTAGAGTAGATAGTGGAGTGGTTAACAAACCAGCCAGGGCAATAAGTGAAATGAAAGTTAAAGTGAGTAAGTTCACTATCTGCTTCACAGTTTATATAGCACGAATGAGTTTGTCTTGCTTCAGAGTTCACAGCGCTACCACTGATTGGTCGGCTTTTGTTGACACACTAGAACTGTACCGAGTTTGGTCATATTCAATTGAAATTTTGCAGAGACTAACTGCTTGCAAGTTCAAATTGATATACAACTACAAGTCTACCAAGACTCTCACTCTGTTAAGTAATTTATTAGAATTAATTATGGCTGCATAATGCTCAATCCAAAAAAATTTAATTCTATAGTGACTAATTGTAAAAATTTAAATGTTACAAAATTTCATACAAGTCTGATTACCTCATATATATTTCTTAAAAATTTCTGCAATTCCCTAGATTCTTGCAACTTTTTCCTCCTGATAAGAGCACTTTCTTTCAGTTTATCCCGCCTGGAGCAAACTGCCTGGCATTTGCTCTGAACAGCTTGACTGTCATAATGGTTAGCAGTGATAAGCTCAGTAGCAAACTCTTCGAATTCATCAACCTTGTTACTCTGGGCACTCATGGTTTTTTCAAAATTATCATGCTTCTTAATGAGGGCTTCAACGCTGGACATAGAATCCTGGAGAAAAAGAACGTGTTAAATATTTTCAGTTGTAAAATAAAGTCGAATGACAGATACAGTTAAAAAAAACGATCAATATATTTTATAAACTAATTCTATAACTCACTCCTAAATCTTCATTGTTTAAGAATGCTTCTTTAGCAGACAGCCAAGATTCTGCAGCTTCTGTCATTTCTTTGAATATCTGTAATAATTTTGAACAAAACAAATTGAAGTAATCAAATATGAACAAAACTTCATCATACAAAAAGCAATCGCACACATAACTTGAACAAAAGACAATAAATCTAGATAAAATATACAACTGAAAAATACCTGTAGATCTCTACACTGGGTAAGGATGTGACGCCTTTCCTCCCAAACTTGAGTGAGATTCTTCCTAAGCTCTTCTAAACGTTGAAGTTTGGTTTCTATAGTTTCTTTTGAAGCATGCTTCTGCTGCAAGAGGCGATGCCCAAACTCCTTCAAACTTTTAATTGCCTCTTGCCTGCCATTAATTTCAGCCTAGAGAAAGAAATTGTGAATTATAAGTAAATGCAGTGCTCTTCTTCAGTGATTTTAAGTAATTGCAGCAAAGAATATTTAAAATACAAAAGTTAAAGGTATCACAAGGAGCAGCTCCTTTACTATTACAGCAGGCAACTGGGTATTATCCAACTTGTGGTACTGCTAGCGTATTTGGGCCGGTCTCGATTTGATGGCCCAAATTTTGCAGCCAAGTAGCGAAAACGTACTAGCTGAAACAAAAGCCAAAAGTCGCCAAATAGCATTCCGGCCCAAATACGCTAGGTGTTCCCAACTTGCAAGATCAAACACTAAATACAAAATTTGGAATTCAAGAGACAACCATACACATCATACCTCACCAGAAAGACATTTTAAATAAATAGTTTGCTTTCTGTGGAAAAGAATGTTTAGAATGAAAAAGTTTGGAAACTTCAACAGAATTGCATTTAAAAATTTAACAACTCTTTCTTAAAACAATTATTCATCTCAATGATCAGAGAAATATAGAAAGATAAAAATAAAAACTTACTTTTCGTTCTTGGTGAAGCTGCAGCATGCTTTGAGCCTCTGAGTTGTTAGTAGCAAGTTCGTCTGATGTCATTCGAGTAGTAATATCACTGACCCAGGTTTCCTTTAAAACAAAACAGATTTCTTTACGTAAACTCAAATTTCATTAGTAAATATAGAATAAAGTAAATTAAAGCTCATACATGAGAAATAAAAATAGTTTTAGATGAGCAATAACAAACAAAACTAAACTATCCATATATTGAGGATAACATCAACTGGTAATTGGTTTATAGAACTGTGCATAATGCATACATGCATGTTTTGTTTATGTTTAAATACATGAAGCTTACACATTAAAAATATTTATAAGTTAAAATATAAAATTAGTTTTTTTACTTACTAATTCCGTGAAATCTGACAAGAACTTGTGAAGAGTATAAGCTGAAGAGAGTGACTGTTTCCTACAAAATAATTACAAATATATATCTAAAAACATTACATATCAATTTACAAAGGATCAAAGTACATTTTATGTGGAATGGATATAACAAATAAGTTTTTAAAAAATTTACCTAGATAAGCATAAATTGGTTAGTTTTCTCCAGTTTTCTTGCACCTCAGAGAGTTTGGTTCTAGTTTGGGGGGCTACTTCGGAATTCTTCTGCACAAGCCGACGAGCTTCAACATCATGCTCCTTTTAAAGAAAATAAGGTTATGATTTTATTTAGGTACAAAACACACAAAGCAATGATCATGTAGGCAAATAGCTTTTCAATTTAAATATAGTTTCCAACTTTCTAAATAAACAGTAGGATTTAAGTAGTTATACAAAAATCAACAAAACCTAAATCTATGGTCGTGCATTGTTGGATTAATTTTGTTGAAGTATGTTGCATACACATAAACTAAGTACAAAAAAATATTTATAAAATCTTGGATTCCGATTTAACCACAAATTATTTAGAATGCTTTTAAATAATTGGACAATGCATAATAAAAGTATGTTTCTCAAAGCTTAAACAAGTCAAAAGCCCTTACTTTAAGTTTTGCTTCAATTGCTGTCATATCTCTTTCGGTAGTCTCCAATTTTCTTTGACAAGATTCTACAGACTCCAAGTCTTTTGTTTCTTCCTCCACAGATAAAGCTAGTGACTGAACATCAATGTTTAAATTAGTAAATTTTATCCAAAATATCTAAAGAACTAGGATAACATATACTTTACTTAATAATGCATATTTTATTGAGATACATAAACTACTTAAAACTAAAAAATACATTAAACTTACTAAAGATACATTAAACTTACTTTCTCGTTAATTCTATCATTTGTGTCATCTACATCTCGGTTGAAAGCATGGACATCTGAAGCATTCGCAAGTTTTTGACGGTACAAATCCAAAGCACCTTGAAGAGCTTTCCACCTGGATTTTAAAAAATACAATTTTGATATAGCAACCTTACTTAAAAATGAAAAGTTTTTTGAAAATAAACTTCAGAACACATAAACCCTGTAAAATATGAAAGATTTTCAAACTAACATACTATAATATAACAAGCGTGATAACTGATATCAAATAGAAGAATTTCAAAAACACAATTAAAAGAGTTAAAACAAAACTGATTTTAAGTTTAAATTACATTCTTTATGTAATATAAAAACACATCTTAACCTACTAAAAATAGTTTTAATCCAATTATACTTCAAATATTGTTCAATGTAATTTAAAAATTAAGACATTCGCGAAATTTAAGCAATAACTTACTTTGTATTTAACTCTTCCTGCCTCTGTTGAACAAATTGTGTGTCTGAACGCCCTTGACGCATAAGTTTGTTTGCAAGGGTTAGGATAGTTTTCATTCTCACTTCATCCACTCTCATATCCTACAAAAACAATTTGAATATAAGAGAAAATAGAAAATTAAAGTACGAAAACTTTTTGTAATTTTTTAAATAAAGTATAACAAGAGCTAAGAGTTAAGAGCTAAAAAAATACCTTTTAATTATTTTATATAAGTTTGTGCACAATGATGATAGATCAATAATAGAAGAAATATCCTAAATGAAACAAACTTACTGAATCTACATCATCCAGTTTTCTTTGAAGAGCTTGACAGTGTTCAAAATCTTTTCCTGTATCACCAGCTTGTACCATCATTTCCTATTTGATAATTACACAAAATTGTATTATTTTATTCAGCAATGAAAAGACAAGAAAAATTACTTCTTTATCTAGCTTCATAGATTTTGCCCTTATCAAATACCAGAAATTTTATTTACCAAAACAGCAAATTGATTAAAAGACACTAAAAAATTCCATTGATTCCCTTATTTAAATAAGTTGAGTATAATTTTGACTTCACTTGAATGACATCTTTTCAATTGGAATTTTGTAATATCAAGTCAAACTCTATTACAACGTTAGACATATAACCATAAATGGTCGGGTATAACACCATAAATCTTCAGTCCTGTGCATTGCCCACAGACCTTAATGTTATAATTTCTTGCTTATAATAACAAGTTTTTAGTGATTCATCTGTTATAACGGATGTAGGCGCACAGGTCGCGTGGCCGGGCATCCAAAAGATCTATTTGTTGGTCTATTTTGTCTCTGCGTTTAGTAGCGTTAAATATTGAAACATGGCGACTCGTAGCTGAATTTAAACATAGTTTTTAATTACATCAAAGATTCAGTTAATTATATATTAAACAATTCAATTATTTACAATAAGCGCATCTTCGCTTTGGGTTTCAGCTTCTTATGGACTTCCTCGAACGATGCTTCTTCGCCGATCAATCTCCTTGTACTGTCTTCACTAAAGTTCACCTTACTCTCACAGAGGGCTCGCAGGTAGCGATCCCTACAATGACCTAAAAATATAATCCTAACTACGCAAAAAATATCTCATCACAAACCTTGTCTCGGATCCAAGCTTCAATCTTTTCTGCTTGATTGTTGAACTCCAAAATGTCCTGAGCTTCTTCAAGTCCTCGTCCCAAGTTGGTGGATGAAGCAATCAGCTCATTCCATTGCTTAAGGAGTCTTTCCAACTGCTGCCGAATTTGCACTGAGTTTTCATGATTTTTAGATAGTAATAACTCTCCTTTCTGAAAAGAAACAAAAAAATTATTAATTTGGGACTTGAACTGCATTGAGAAATGTTTAAGACCTTTGGGAGTACAGCATTTTTTAAGTACATAAATAAAAAAATTAGCAAGCTACTGTTAAGCAAGTATTATATTGAAGTAAAGGGTTTGAAAAGTATGTAATAGACACTTGGGGAATTTGTTAGAGATATTACTGAGTCATCGAAAACTATTAAATAATTTTAGATCTTAAATATTTATAATTCATTTTCATTTAACAATAATTCTTTTACCAAGAAAGAAGTTACGTTTGTGTTAACAACAGTTTTATTAACAACACAAATATAAATTTGGCAGTATCTTTTGAGTACAAAGTTTTTAAAAAAAGAACATCTTATTTTTAATAAACACCACATTAACTCAACAAGGGAAAACAAATAAGCAACAAAAAAAGCAAATTCATGGAGTATAATTTTTGGATTCAAACTAATACAGTAATAACTATAGCTCAGAAGAAAAATTTTAAACTTAGTCAGAAATTGAGTAAATGTTATCTGGATTATTGTATTAAAATGGGATGTTCTATGGGTAGTTGAAAAGCAATAAACACAAACCTGCTTAATATTCTGGATATTGCTTTCATGAGCAGATAACTCAGCCTGGAAAGCTTGATGCTTTTGCAACTTTCGCATTTTATCTTCAAGACTAGCAATCTGACTCATATCTTGTTCAGCCTCTAGGTACTTCTTTTTATCATTAATCCAAGCCTCCGCCTGAATATAAATAAGTATGTAGAATTAAAATGAATAAAACAATAAACTTTACAAATATACTTTTGCTATGTAAAATGGTTAAGTTATTGGAAAATATAGTTTGATATTTAACAGAAGTATAACTAAAAAAACAATGTACCTCAGTGGCATCTCGCTTGAATTGAGCATGCAAGAAGCTATCAGCCAGTTTCTGCTTTCTTAAATTACTAAGATCCCTAACTTTAGATCTCCTAAAGAAAGATAGAATACATATATTTGTAAACATACACTTATAATATTAGTAAAAAAAATGGTTAACCAGACATACTTTAATTAAGAAAAAATATCCCAATAAAATACTGTGCATAGTTTAATTATAATATCTATGTTTTATTTTGGATTTTTGCCATCTATATTACCTACTTTTTTACTCAGCAAACAGGTTCATGTTGTTTATCTTACAAGTACGACTATAAAATTTAGCAGTGCTTCTCCTACTACAATATGCAGGTAGGCAACAAGATGATAACCTTGGAAGTCCAAAGAAAGTAATCTGAAGACATAGCATAAAGGAAAGTATTGCAGTTTACCTTCCTTTATTAATCAAAATTAATTTTTTTCTTTACAAATATACAAATACTTTTGTAGATAATACAATTGTTTTTTTCAGTTCAGAACAATAGCCTGTTGTTTTTCTCTTACCGGTTAGTGACTTCCAACATTCTTGTCCTAATGGTTTCACAATCAAAATGATTTTGCTGCAACAATTTTGCACCATGATCTTGCAATGCTATTAGCTGAAAATTAGGTAGTTATTGTTAATAACATGAGAAAATCATCAGGCAAAATTTATAATTAAGCTTAAAGAGGTACATCAGTTTACAAATAAATAATTTAAGATTTTAAAACCAATAATTATAAGTTAACTTTTCTAAAATTCATTTACTATGAAATGCCATTCTATACTTAAGCAAACATTGTTTAAAATATTTAAAATAATCTTTCAATCTATGAAAAGTTTAATTTGGTTTTTATTACCTTCTCATTTTGAGTTGCAAGCAATTTGTCAAAAGCATCATGTTTTTTGACAAGAACATCAACTTCTTCTACAGTATTTCCCATATCAGAGCTCGACAAATAAACCTAAAATTTCAAAGGAAGGTAAATAATTGTTTGAAACATTTAAATAAACATAACATACTAGTTTAAATTTTATTATTATACTAACTTCTTGTTGGCTACTTAAAGTGTCCAGTTGTTTTGCATCTCTCAGAAAGCATTGCAAATCACACAATTGATCAAAATATATCTTTTTCTTATGCCATGCGGTATGCAAATCCCCACGAGCAGCAAGAAGTTGATCTAGTCGCTCTCGTATCTAAAGAAGAAAAAAAAAGAAAATTAGCAAGTAGATAAATAGTGTACTTAGGTTTAATACGTATATACAATTAAACTCAAGAATTCACAATATAGCCATGACTATTAAGGCAACTAAGTGCAATAAATTAGTAACGAAATAAAAAAAATTGGTTTAAAAAATTATTCATATAACATTTGAAAAAGTTTCTGAAAATCTTACTTCTTCCCGAGCATAATGCCCTTCTTCAATCATTTCCTCTCCTGCATTCACAATTGTGCCGAAGGTTCCTTCCCTAGCTTCGATTTCTGCCTTGAGTTGCTCGTGTTCTGCCTTCAACATCTGGGCACTGGCCACATCACGGACCTTTTCTTCAGTGTTGAGAGAAGAGCACAGACCAAGGGCCCAGTTTTCGACATCTCGGACCTAAAGAAAGATTGGAAGTTATGATAATATGTTTTCAGTTAAATAAGAAGCATAAAATTTTTAAAGCAGAACATATGACTTTTACACGTTGTTCCTAATGTAACAATTCTTAATATTGCTTTTAGAACGGATTTCATGAATTATTATTTTAAACTAAAAAAAAATAATAACTTAAGAACTAATTTTAAAAAAGATAACACTTAAAATAAATTTTATGAAACAATCTATTAAGTTTTAATAGCTTCAGTTTATGGAAAACTCAAAAATACACAGCGTTTTTTCACAGGCTTTTAATTATATTTTAAAAGATATCTTACTGATGCTAAGAATCGCTGCAGCTGATAGGATGCCTGCAATTCTATTTTCCGCTGTGCAGCCCTGTCTTGAAGGGTGTTCCAGTTTTCAATCACAATATTTTGCTGCTCCAATATATGATCCGCATTTCCACCTGGGTAGGAACCTTGAAGTCGGGCGCTGTCATCCACCAATATTTGAAGCTGATTGAAACATAAATATATACTTTTTTTACTTATTGTTTCATGCAATTAAACATATTTACATTTATTTAATATTATATTACTCATATTTTAGTTTTAAATGATAACACTGAATATTGATAAAGTGATAAATTCTGCATTTAATGTTAAAAGAAATAGCATATCAAACAAAAAAAATGCGATATCCTTTATTTCAGTATCCATTACTAATTTAGTTGTTAACTTTCTTTAGAAAAGTGGAAATTGAAATTACATAATGGCCCTGGTTGAAAACAATTTGTAAAGAAAAAGTTCAAAGTGCTGAAAGAATCGAGGGGGTGCAAAATAAGTTAATCTAAACAATCATTAAAACTTCTTGTGAGCTTAGTCACATAGAACTGCAAGTGCTATATAGTGTGATATACTATCTAACCAACACTTAATAATGAATTGGTTCTGTTGGTCAGTGGGCATAAATGAAAATTTCTGCATACCCAATACTTGTGTATGCATGAATTTTCACTCAAAAAACGAGCTGTGTGAAGGGTTGGTGGCTTATCTTCAAGATCTCAAATTTTCCAAAAAAATAACACAGCCAAAAAAAAGTTTCTTTCATTCTCGGTTGATATAAATAAAAACTAAACTTAAATGTTTAAATGTGGTAAAAATAAAGTTTAAAGACCATGAGCAAAAAACAATAAAGGAATAGTCGAGAACTGAGAAATGACAGTGATTGCGCCCTCTAGAAGGGAGACTGTAGGCTTTATAGCCCATTACCCAACTCGCCAGAAGAGACAGTCACAAGAGACACACAAAGAAGGACAACACAAACACATAGACAAATAACAACATTTGCTGACAAGCACAAAATCCATGCCTTTACCGGGATTCGAACCCGAGCCCAGCAGCTCCAAAGGCTAGTACACTAACCACTGTGCCAGTGGGCCGGCCGAGAACTGAGAAAGTCACCGTTAGTTTACCTGAGCCTCAAGAGCAACCAAATCATTTTCAAATCCTTCATGTTTCCTTATCAAATTTTGAACACTATTCAAGTCCCGACCCAAATCTTCAGGGATGCTCGCATATTTCTCTTGTATTCTTGACAAAGCATCGGCCACATCCCTGTTAAAGCGATGGATTTCACCAGCTGCATGAAGTTTCTGGTCTCTGGCTTCAATATTATCAAGCAAAACAGACCAGGCTTGCCTAAAAGTAAAATAAGTTTAATAATTATTATAGTTAGAAATGCTTTCATTATATTTTTAAGGTAGAGCAAATATCCTACAAGGTTAATTTTTAGAGGATTTTTGTAATTTAGTTGAGGTTAAATATTTTGAATCGGTTTGTATCCAATAACTTTTCTTATAGAAAGTTACTAATTTTTTTTTTCATATTTGTGATTATTTGTCATGGAAATAGATCTATCTTCTTTAAGGAACTTTAATTAGTGATAAAAGATTTACTTTTAAATTAACTTTTTTTTAACCTTCCAGATACACAGAATACAATTTATTTATTGGTTGTTTGATAAGTAATATAACTATTTTTAAGAAACAAATTATGATAAAATACTTCAAATTTAATGTAATTTATTTTATGTTAAATTTTTAAATGGTAAGGAACCCAAACTTACAAACTGAAATATATTATTATTTTAACTAGAATTTATATAATATTACATCAAATGTTTTCTCTCACCTTAAATTTTGCTGCCTTTGTTCAATTTTACTTGAATAAGTGGAATCGCTTGCGATTAATTTCTTGGCCAGTTCTTCACATTGGTTAAATCTTTCAGATCCGGTTTCTACTCGAAGCTTGAAATCATCGAATTTACACTGCAGTAGCTAAAAACAAAATATATTTAAAGATATAAGTTTAAGAAGATACTTATTTTAAAAGAAATTATATACACCTTGCTCTAGAATTTAACTATAAAAGGCAGGTGACGCCTAATTGCAATATTAGGGGGAAAAGCCTGAAATCAAGTTGGAAATTAATAATCATCTTCATTTCATTTTGATTTTAAGATGATAGTCATGTATATTTAAAAAAAAACTTAGTACACAAGCTCAAGCATTAAGAGTAACATAAATTTTAAAACAACTATAGATAATAAAACATTCTTCTAAATATTAAAAGCAAAAAAAAACTTTCAGTTTAAAATTATATAGCACTAGTTTTTTTAAATAAGCTATATGCAATACAGGGTAGAAATTTTAAAGCCTCAAAGCAAATAGCAAATTGTGTTTTAGAAAGTTTTTAAAAATTGTCATCCCGTATATAGAAGGAAGAGGTAAATTTTAAACAATTCACAAAAAAAGAAGTAATATAAAACTCTAGAAAACAGCTGGAATTAATAAGAAATCTACCAATAAATGTTCATAGTCTTGACCATAGTCTTCAGAATTGGCCATCAACATCTGTTCATTGACCCAATTCTCTAACTCATCAATTTCTCTGAAATATTCATGCAAGTGTTTGGATTCCATAAGTTTTTGTCTTCTTGCATTGGCCAACTTTTGGATGTTTTTCATTTGCTGGTTCACCACTTGCTAGAATAAAAAAACATGCAAATTTTTCAAAAGATATTTTAAGCTTGTATTTAGTAAATTCATTGATAATATTATGTACTTACAAGTCTGTTACCAATGATTTTAGAATCTGGATGGTCCGAGTCGATCATAATTTGAGCTTGGTGCCCCATTTCTGTAATCAAACTGCAATAGGTATCGATTTCAAGCTCAAGCGCCTAAAAATAAAATAATAAATTGTAAATAAATAGTAATTTTACACACATACACTCCAATGTTTTATAATTCTAAAACAGGGGTTCCCAACCGGTGCTAAGCGTACCACCAGTGGTATGCGGGAACATTTTAGGTGGTACGTGTGAGTGATGTAAGCAACATGATGCTATCAATAGCTTCTGTACGTTTCAAGCAACAGGTTTTGCACTAAAGACTATAAAAGTAAATTTAGTGTGATAATTTTTTTCCTGAGTTAGTATTTTTTTTATTTATATGTTTTTAGACCTATAGGTAATAAATAAAACTGTAGATTAATACCATTTTAATATTTTTATTTCAACTCTATCCTCAGCATATTATAAATATTCAAATAGGCAACCATTAAATATGAAGTTTTCTCAGCAATTTAATTCAAAAAGCCATTGAATACTTTATAGAAGAATAAATATTATAGTTTATTAAAATATTAAGGTCAGGTGGTAAGCAAAATTTTTTCAAAAAAGTGGTACGCAGGGGCAAATAGGTTGGGAACCCCTGTTCTAGAAGTTCAATCACTCATAACAAAAAGGATTTTTAATTTTAGAATATACTTAGCACTTTAAAATACAATGAAAACATTAGTTTTAAATTAATGCTATATTGGAAGCATGCATACATTTTCCAAATTTATTGAGTTAAAACATTGATAAATCAAGATTTAAAAAAATCAGCTGAATTCTAATATGAAATTCCGATAAAAGTTCTGATAATCAGAATAAATTGCAGTGTAAAAACAGAGAATATATTTTCAAAATAGAGCAAGTCCAATAATTTTTTTTTTTAAAAATCTTTCTTACTTTATGTTTAGTCAGAAGTTTGACAGCAGCATCCTCGTCTTTTCCGTAGTCTGTGCTCTCAAGGATATCTGTCTTTTCATTCATCCACAACTCAACTTCATTAGCTTCAGCAAAAAACTACAAAAATATTTAAAGTATTATTTGTTTTGTAAGAATACCAACAAAAAATATAAATTACACAATATTTTTAAGCAGTTTAAAATAATGCTTTTACAAAGTCTTTTTTATTACATCAAATATGAAATTGCAAAAATATACTTTTTAAAAATATATCAAGAACACACATGCTATATGATAATTCCATATTTAAATTCGAACAAAAGCATATCCTTAATATTAGATGAGAACTTAAATTAGTTTCATGTGCAAAGTAAGTTTACAAATCAAGCGATCAAGAAATGAAAAAAAAAATCAGAACACTCACTGATTGAGACTTAAGTGATAACTCTAGCTTTTTCTTTCGTTCAGAAGCACAATCAATTAGTTCTTTCCAACAATCTTTCAATTCTTGGCATTTTGACTTCACAGAATCAGATGCATAATGTTTCTGATCCACTAACTGTTGCCCTGCGGCTAAAGTTTTTTCAATCATTGGCTGATGTCCTTGGATTTCTCTTTCAAGTTTCTAAATATAACAAAACAAAACTTCAGAATTAACAACTAAAATATTATAACTCATTGGATATTGGATATTTGATAATATGAATATATAGTATACCTGATGTTTCTTATAAATGTTTTGAGCATCAATCAGAGTTTGACCCAAAACTTGTGATGTAGCAGCAGGTAAATGTTCTTTAATCCATTGTATTTCTGTGTCCACTTCAAAATTGAACTCATGGAGTTTTAGGGATTTTTCCAAAGTACTACGACGCTCAGCAGCAGGGGATTTCATCTTTACAAACCTGAATATTTTAATTGTACATTTTAACATAATTTTAACAAAATATGACAACAAAATTTTGTTTTAAGCAGTAGAAATACCCATGGTATGTGTAATATTAAACTTCTATCATTGTGGACGCAATATTAAACTAAGTTTAAATTAACTATATAGGGATCTGTTACAACATTCTATTGAATAAATTCAAAGAAATTCTGATAATACACAATATTTAGTATTATTATTTAGTATTCTTTTATATGTGAAAACTTACTTAATAACAATGATGTAAATCTTAAGATTAATAACTTATAAAGATGATAGAGAGAGTATTTTAAATCACATTACTAGCTGCCATATGTATACTTGACTTGCATTATCATGGGCATTTAAAAGACCCACTTACATACACACTAAACATCAGATTTTATAAGAAAATATCTATTACCTTTCAGTTACAGATTTTGTGCCTTTTAGAATATTCTGAGCATCGAAATGTCCCTGACTGGCCATTTCTTCACCAAGAAACACAAGTTCTGTAACCTTGGTCTCCCATGTCAAAAGCTCATTTTCAAGCATCTTTAAATAAAAAACGTAATCATAATGAATGGTTCAGAATGTACTGTATCAGTGTACATAAACTATGAAATGTAAATACAAGAAAAATCATAATAGTTTGCTGCAAAACATAAATTTATACTGAAAGAGGGTACAACCGCATCTAACTACCTGGTGACGTTTCAAAAGCTTTTTCACACTTCTCAAATCATGGCCAAGATCATCGGACGCTAAAGAGTTCTCAAGCTCGTCTAACTTGGTCTTAGCATCTTCTAAAGTCCTGTTATAAGTGTGTTGAGCATTGGCTTCTCTCAGTTTCTGTCCCTTCTCAAGAGTTTTTGCACACAGTTCTTCCCACTGCTCATTTACTTGTTTCAACAAAGCTTGGATTTTGGTTGCAGCATAATGACCTCCAGCTACAAGAACATTTCCATTCTGAAAGAGAATGAAGGTTTTGCTCAAAAACAATCTGGTACATTAATAAAATGTGAAAAAGAAAGACACTTTTGTTTTAAAAAATTCATAAAAACAAGGTATTGATGTTAAAAATTTTAGTGACATATATTTAAATATAGACTATGATTAGAAATAGTAATTTTAGTAGAACACCCAAGACATCCATTCAAGTCTATGTTTTATTTTAAGTTCCTGTAACTACACAATTAATGTTAGACTTTAAGCACTGAAATGGTCCGGTGATGGTTATAGTCTAATAGGCATAATAGCTCTGCCTAGGGGGCACAAAAAAAAAAAGAAACAAAATTTTCACTTCTAGTTTTTGTGCACTTTTTGGCATCAATTTTACTTATATTTTAATAAAATAAAAACAGTGTTCATTCATTACCCCAAACTATTCAATTATGCAGTTACATCTACCAGCCTGCAAAATGCATTTGATATAATTTTTAAAACACATTATTGGGCAATACTGCTGTTTGCCTGCTAAGAACTGTGCCATGGCAGAGCGAAAAGGGAACACAAACTGCAGTAAATGCTTCTTTGCTGTGTGCACATAAAAAAAATTAAACCAACAACCCATAAATAATTCTAGGTCAAAGTTAAGAATCAACTACTTTTAATTCTAATGTTTTCCTGGTAAAGACTTGTCTGTAAGAGGTTTTTATTTTCATTGATAACAAGTCATTTCTAATTTTTTGTAAAACTTAAAAAAAAACATACCTTATTAATAACATCTACTCTTTCAGCATTAGCCTTTAATTCTGCTTCAAAAGCTTCATGTTTTTGTAACTTTCTCTCCAAGTTGGTAAGATCTCGATAGGACTCATCAGAAGCTGTTTTAAGTTTATCTTGAATCCAACTAGAAAGCTAAAACCAAATAGTTATAAATATTAATGGTAACAGCAATTATAAATACAAAATCTATAGACTTTAATCAATAAAGTAAAGCATATTCTATAAAAAAATATAATAATAAATATAAAATTTCTTAGACAAAAGAAGCTAATGTAAAAAGAGTTGTACAAATTGATCACAATGCCTGGCCTATTTCAGACATTCCTATTTGGTCTTAAAACATACTTTTTTACATTAATATACATAAAACTATTGCAGCAAAATTATACCTCATTGACATCTGTACGGAATTCTTGGAAGGCATGTGAAGAGAGAAGCAGAGCTTTTCGTTGTTCCGCTTTTTGTTTGACAGTTTGCCTTTGATTCAAAACTGTTTTTCTTCTTTCATCAATGCTGTAGAAATTAAAGAAAAAATATATCAAATTGAGTATTATTCCATAAAACTAAACTTGTATTTATAATACAGGCTTCATTTATCAGGAATACATAAGAACTGAGACTTTAAAAGCTCCTTTTACATTAAGCATACAATATAACAACTTTTTACCGATATTCTTAACAATAAATTTGTTGGTGGTTTCTAAATTTCAATCCCTTAAATTAATGCTAATATATTTTCGGTAGCTAAAGGGTTCGTCTAATGGTTCAATAAAAAGCTTGTAATACAAAATTTTTATGCATGGAAACAATAGAAGAAAAAATTCTGAAATATATGTATGACATTTTTTTAAAAAAAATGGTTCTTACTATTTGCTTTCATAATGTCTAGCAGCAATTAGTTTATCTGCCATTTCACTAAAAGTTCGTATTCTTTCATCTTGAGCTATCAAGGTATTCAAGAAGTTTTCATGACGTTTAAGCAGGGTTTCAACATCATCTAGGGTTGTCTATAATGATTAAATTCAGTTACAATCTCTTGCAAAAATTCACACCAAAACAAGACAAAAAATTTCAGATTTTTTTATTTGCTATTTTAAATTTAAAAAAAAATCGATTTGAACAAAAAATTTCGAAAAATATCGAATTCATAGGTTTAGTTTAGAGAGGCATTGCTTTTGCCTGAAGATCTTTTCTAAAGTTAAGCAAATAAAAATGCCTAACATATAATCTATTTTGATATCATTTAAATTAAACATTTTTTAAGAATACAACTTCACTTCTACTGAACCATTTTTCACATGGATGGTTTTACAATTGAACTTGGCAATTCCTTCAATAAGGCCTTGATACTGTTTAAAGCAGCTAGAGAACAAAAATGGATACTGCTGTGCCCATTTCAGCTTAAGAGACCAGATGTTCAGGTCAGTTGGTAAGACAGGGGCTAAACTAATGTTTATTTACCAAGCGAGATTTGTTGCCTTATCAATAAAATAGTAAAATAAAAATATATAAATAAAAAAAATACAGATAAAGCTTCATCATTACCCCAAGATCCTCAAAATCCAGAAAAGCATTGTGACTGTTTGTGATGCTGTCAATCTGATCTGCCTCCCTGTTGAACACTTGTAAGTCCATACACTGTCTCAGCCAATCACCCTTCTCCTGCCATCCCCTATGGATGGCATCTTGTTCTTCCTGAAGTTGAACTAAGGAATCTCTGATCTCAGTCGAGTCTGGGTTTTTCTGAAGCAAACTCACGCCGAGGCCTTGAATGTCGGAGAATCTACAAAATTTAAGGAATGATATTGAACTTGCAAAGCAGCATGAAATGAATATCAATATCACTAACAATATTAAGGGTTTCAATGTATATATTTTTTTAAGTTGTCAATTTCCAACTGATGCAAAGTGCAACGAGTGTAAATTAACTAAACTTAATATAATGATATTGAGTTAGGCACTGGAAATTATTATTTATATAAGGAAATTATTGTTTTACATTTTATAGTGTACCATAATGGGTACCATATAAATATTGTGGACCTAAACTTTAGCTCCTTATTTCATTAAAAATAAAATAAACAATTAAAAATATTTTTAAACAAAAAAATTACAAAATTTAAAAAAAAACTTATCATCTAGCCAATTAATCAAAATAATCTTGTCATTTAAATGTTATTCTTTTGCAACCACCAGTTTAAAAATATCCGAACTACAAAGTTTAAAAACTTATTTCTTATAAATTCGGCCCCCATCTTCACAACAAAATCAAAACAGAAATATAATAAGAATACAATCACATTACTACAGCATACTATAAAACATTCTCAATCATACACTTATTTTTCTACACCGTTTATGAATAGAATATTTTTAGGTAACATTTTATAATCAGAAGCACATATAAAACAATAACCACTTAGAACAAAATATCTTAAAACCAAACATACTCATCTTGATGAGCAGCAATATCATCGCCCAGATCTTGGTGTTTCTTTAAGAGATTCTCAGCTGTAGCAACATCCCTTGCTGGTTCATCGCTGTTCAAAGACTGTTTCACATCACTCACCCACACAAGCTGAAATGAAATACAGGTAACAGGTAAGAGCATGTTGCATTCTAAAATAACTATCCAGGAATTAAAAATAGTTTTTTTAATATTACCAAAGTTTTGGCGCTGTTCCTGAATATCTGCAGTCCTAAGGACTCATCAAGCCTGGCCCTTCTATCAGCAGCTTTTTCCTGAAAGTAATTTATCCATATAAATCAAAAGATTATATAAATATACAAGTTTTATATAAATAGCAGTAAGCGAAAGGTAAAACTTCATTTAAAGAAAGAATTGATTGATGATATGGATAGATTGTATGGATCTGTCTTGGACTCTGCAAAAGGAGATATCTACTCATCTCCTTTGCTTTTCATTGATTTTCTCAAAGTGTATGATTTCTTTGACTTGGTCTGACAACGTCAGACCAGGCAGGAGATAAGAAGAAAAATATCAAAAACACTAAAATATTGATTTATAGATTAAAATTTTAGGATGGTGTTTAAGATGAAAAATTAAAATTTTTGTTACCTTAACTTTCTCCCACAAATCATTTAGCTCTTGCTGTCTGGTAGTGACATTTGCTCTTTCTGTTGGGTATGATATTTTTACACTGCGAAACAATTACATTTTAAATTGAATAAATTAAAATTTGTTTTAGAAATAAATGTATTAAAAATTTTAAACAACAATTTAAAAATGTAAAGATATGAAAAAATACTTACGAATCTGCTAAAAGGTTTACACGATTAAATTTCTCTTCAATTGGGGCCAACTCTCTTTCAATGTTCTGAAAGACAAAGATTTACAAAATAATAAAAAAAACTCATTATAAATTCTCGAAGAATAATTATTATCAACCCTTTAATACCCAATAGAGTAATAATGCATAGTGCCACATTTACAATAATATTACATTTTTAGAAATATCGTCATGTTATTTACCTGGTGCTTTCTTTGAAGAGCTTGAACAGTTTTCTTGTCTCGACCAATATCATCAGTCTCAATTTTTTCGAGTTTTTCAAGCATCCATTCATAAGCATCATCACAAGTTCTCTCAAACAGCTCAACACTATAGAAATAAATAAGATGGTAAGTTTAAGATATTATCGTAAAAATCTACTGAACATCAGAGCCAAAAATGCACAGTATACTTGTATTTATGAACTTTAAATGAGAACATACAAAATGCAGATAATTGCAATGCTTGTTCCTTTAGATCTGACATAAATATTACTTTTTTATCCAATAACTTAGTTTAAGCTGGATGCAAATTTTATATATTCGAAACTATAAAAGGTGATAAATTAATGTTTGGAGATATACTCTTAAGAACAGAGAAATAGATGAAGGGGAAAAACACATTTTAATTCCTTGATACATACCTGGTTGCTCCTTCCAAACTCTTTTCTATTTCAGTTTTTAAATGATTAAGTCTATTCCACCTAAAATAATATTAAAATTTCATAAATACATAAATTTATACTTGCAATTAATTTAATACAATATATGAACGATAGTTTACGGCAATAAAAAGTAAAATACCACACTGTAAACTGCAAAAGATGTAATTAAGTTACCTCTCATGTACTTGTTTCTGTCTTGCTTTTACTCCACCAAGCTGGCTATGTTTTGTGCGCACAAACTGTTCAACACAACTATCTATTTCTTCGATTCTGCGGCTAGTGGCTGAGAGGTCGGTCAAAAAGTTCTGAAAAAAAAAATGTTTTTAAAATAAGAAAAAAATAAAACAAGCGTACCCACAAATATTAAACTGTTTTGAATGTAGGGAATTCAAAGTATAAAAATGAAGGTAATAATCAAAAAAAAAAATTAAAAAAGTTTTACTTGTACATATTTTTTTTAGATATATGTTTAAAAACTAACTCTTGTAACCCTTTACCTCAAAAGTTTTTTTCATAACTTCCACTCCTTCTTTAGGATCTCGAGTAGTAAGAATTCGATCCTGTAAACAAAAAAGAATGAATAATAAAAATAATTTTTAACTTAGAAATAGTAAGTCATGATAATAAGTAATAGTCATGATTTCAGATGATGCAATTTAAATTTTAATAGCAAGTTGTTGCAACTACAAACAATAATGAATGAAACATTTGTAATAAACATATTTTAAGTTCCAAGAATATATATAAATTGAACTTAATTTAATTATTATTATACAGTAATTGTATTGATTTGTTCAGATGATGCAATTTAAATTTCAATAGCAAGTTGTTGCGAAATGTGCAAAAACATAGCAAAAAAATGCTTATTCCTGTTAATAAATATTGGTTTGTTTTATATATAGAAATGACATTTCTGTCAAACAAACTATGTAAGAAGACATCAAATATAAGATAATGCACTTATAACAAAAATTTTGTTCTGAAAAATCAGATAAAGCACATTTTTAATTACTTTCTCTTTCATCCAAGCTTCAAAATCATCACATTCTCGATAAAAACTGAAAAGGTTAATGGCATCTTCCAAGTAATGCCTTCGTGCCTGAAACAAATTTGGATTTTAGAATTTTCCTAAACAAACATCTCCCTAAAATTATGTTCATAAAGTACTTACGGAAATAAGCATAATCTAATGTTAAGGAATAAAAAAAAATCGAGACATTCAGAAATAAACTCAATAATAAAGTTGGAAGTAAAACATAGAAACCATGATAAATTTATTGATTATGATATTTGTTTGCCAGATTGTTTTTGAATTAAAATATAGATTTCAGTTCAATAAAAGAATAAGTTTATAAATTATTGCTAAGTAAATATCATCATTTAAATGTTTATCTTTAAATATATTTTACAAAGTCAGTATGAATAAAACATCTTTTACTACAAACAATCTTGAAAAATTTGTAATAATAATACTTTAATTTCCAAGAATACATAAATTGTTTTAATTTTATTATAATTATACAGTAATTGTATTGATTGGTTCAATCAAACCAAACACAATTTTTCTCCACAAAAAAAATTATACATATTATGAGAACAAGAACTAAAAAAATTAAATAAATCAGGCAAGAATATTAAAAATGTACAAACCCTAAAAAGGTTTTATCCAAACTCAATCAAAATTCTAGTGCTACTTTGGATATAACAATGTTTTATTGAGGAAAAATCAAACATGCAGGATTTTTCTTGTAAACTAAAACGTCTTGCAGTATGCAAAGAAATATTTTTGGTTATTTAAACAACGAAAATACACAATAAATCCAGAGTAGTTCTGCAAGTATATCATGCTAATTTTTTTCATAACACACATGCAGAATACTCACCAGAGAATAGTTGGGGAAATATCCTCACCCTTTAAAATATAAAATGTGTTTAACATGATGAAAATAACAATTAAAATTTACCAATTTTTCAGAATTGATGTTCAAATTACTAAGCTTAAAAGCTTTTATCAGCTTATACTCGCAGTAGTTAAAGTTTAATTTAAAAAAAATTATATTTCAAAATTTACTTACTTTTGATAGTTCAATAAGCTCCTCATACGATTCATTTATGAGTTTCTGACGTCTTGTAATAAATTCTTGAGATTTGCTTGGAGAGCGAGATAGGACTTTTTCTGTAAAAAAGAAACATTAAAAACATTACAAATTTAGCCAGCGATAAAGCAAAATCGTTTTTTAAAAAATATGTAATGGAAGACATTCTTAGAAACTTATGAATTAAATTTATACAACTAAATAAACAGTTTATTTCAATAAGATTTTTTTTAGAATATTGGCAAGCTAAAGCTTTGTATGTTTATTGTTTCCATGGATGATTAATAATGCTTTGCAATTAAATAATCTTAGAAACATGTGGATACATGTAAATTGAATTTTGCAATATTTTTTTCCTGCATATGTTACAAAAGGATTCCTTAAATTTTGAATAGAAATATATTCTTAGACAGCATATATAAATATGTTTATAACTTGGAAGTTGGTATTTAATATGAAGAAAAGGATAGAAAATAAGAGCTTGTCAGTCTTCTATTTTTCAGTACCATATTTAAAAAAAATTACGAGGAAAATTGTAACTTAAGTATAGTTTAAAGCAATTAAACAGTGTTCATCAGAACATTAGTCAATTGTAACACTTTTAAATCTTACTACAAACAAAATACAAGTATAATTAAGATTTATATAAACATATCTTAGTCTTTAAAACCAATAATAAAAATGTGCAGCAAAAAATATTACTGTATGGCAAAGTTTGTTTCTTTTTCTTAACCATCTGCTTCTTCATTACTGTCTTTTTAATTTTTCTTTTTTCAGGAACTTTTACAATCCTTTGGCCCCTCTTTCTAACAACTTTTGGTTCAATGTCTATAACATAGTTTGCAGGCACAAAACCATCCACACCATTTGATTTGCGAACGTTCCACCAATCAGCATTGGTTTTTTGAAGCAGGATCATTACCTGAATAAAGAATTATAACATATTGATTCTGAATATATAAGTCAAATTAATAAAATAATATAACTGCAACCGTTTTATTAAACTATATGTAATTGAAAGCCTATGTGTCATACCTTCAATAATAAGTGAATATGAGTGTATCTAAGTAATATTTATGGGGTCTTATTTTTTGCGAAAAAATTTGGTTAGTATAGAATATTTGTTCTGATGAAATTATAAATGATCTGTTTTTGAAATTAGAAATTAATTAAGTGGCTATGAAGAGGCTGTTTATTAGACACAGAGTTTTGAGGAAGTTTGTTACCTTGAATATAAACATATCGTGTAGCCTCGAATTTCCATCTGCATCTACCTTTGGTTAACATAGACCATATTACCCTCTGGGTTTTCATTAACAAATATGATAGTAAAAAAAAATTAAAAAACTTAACTAAAAGAGAAAGATGAGTATGTACCTCTCCTTTATCAACGTCAAAGTCGTTGCCTTGAAATTTATACATGGCACGAACTTGTGGTATTTTCCTGTCTTCAACTATTTCCTTAATCACTTCTTTCTCGTAAACTTCTTCGATCCATTCGTCGACTGGAGTCAGTAAAACTTCCTCCACCCATTCTTCTGTTTCAGGTTCTTGAAGTGCTTCAGATAGCTGAGAATATTGTTCAAAATACATTTAATTGTAAACATTAAGTAATTGCAGGTACATATTAAAATTTGTCAGTGCAATATGCAGTTCTTTTATTTCCTAATTACAACAAAGTGTATACTTAATCCCTATTTAAATAGTCAGATAATCGAACTACATTAAAATATAATAAATTTTTTCACTAATAACAAACAAGTTTAAATACACAGTTTGAATAATTTTATGTATTAAAAAAAATTAACCAAACAAATGCATCTAATGAACAGGAACTTATTAGTAATATTTAGTATTTTTTTAAGTAGAGATAAATAAAAGAAGACTACTTACAAAGTAAGTAGCCATTCCAGATTTAATCATTATTTCAGCCTGTTCATTTAACCTTTCAATGTCAGAACTATAAGCTTTTATTTCGCCTTCCAATCTTGTGTGCCTCTGAAGAAGAGCCTAAAACACATTTAAAAAAATTATTAAGAAATATTATAAAATTCTTTGCTCAAAAAATAGTTTCATAAATCATTTCTAAATGGATGCTATGATATTTGCACTATCAGAAAGAAGTAAATGAAATTATGTTAACAATTTTATAAGAAGTTCTCAAAATGTTAAGAACAAATAACTAGAATTAGAGTCACAAAAAATGGGCAGTACATTAAATTATCAATATTTAAAAAAAGACAAAATGGGGCACAGCATTAAAAATTAATCATTCATAGCAATATACTCTACACTTAATTGTATTACAGATTTCGGAAATTCTTTTTTAACAAACTTGGTATTGTGCTAATTGAAATTACTTTTTTTCTGTACTTAGCCAATGGCTATTATTTTCAACCAGTGTTTATCAAGTCTAGTTTAGAAAAACGCCATTGTTTACTTATGAGAAATATGAGGAATAATTAATACATACAACTAAGCATTACTAAAATTCGAAACTAATAACTCAAGCCAACATGTCATGCAAACGTTAGAGAAAGTTGTTCTTACCTGAGCACTAGGTTCATCTTTGCCATAGTCTGTGCTTGACATTAGCTGCCTTTTTTCTTTCATCCAAGATTCTGCTTCATTTGCATCAGCTTGATACTAAAACAGTTTTATCACATTATTACAGCTAATTAGAAAAAATTTCATAATACATCCAATTTAGTTTTGAATATTTATGTTCAAATACACAACAGAATAAATTTTAGTACAAATACTAGTTTTTAAAGCTTCAGTTTGATTAGTTTAACATGTTTGTGTAATGTCTCATGTCCCAACTACGTGTTCACCACATCTTAGTAGACAGTCCGGCTTTTACACTGAGCAGACTTAAATATTTTAACATTGTAAACTCATCTATCCATCAGATTTTAACTCATCCCCCATATCATGAATTGTTTTCCTTTTTAGTTGATAGTGGCTTTTATTCTTTGATTTAGATGTCTGTTTTTAAATTATGCATAATTTTACGAATAACTTTTGCCTTTTTATAGAAAACCTGGTGTTTTAGATTTGTAATTGTTTTTAAACGTTTTGCGTCATTTTTATGAACCGTTTGAACCTTTTTAATTAGAAACAACCTAGTGTTTGGCGCAGTATGGCGTTAGATGCACTTGCGCCATAAAACCCAAACATCCATCCAGCGATTATCCGCGAGTTTAACTGAATGTTTCAACACAACATAAGAACTGGTTCGATGGACACATTCTACATAAATATTACTAAAAATGTACTTGTATTGTTACTTAAATTAAGATAAATACTTATAATTCAGCATACTTGGTAAGCAGCAGATGCATCCTCAAGTTGCTTTGACTTTGCAGACCACAGCTCATGCAATTTGTCCCAGTTCTTCTTTAGGCCTTCAATACGCTGAGAGATATCTACACTTTCTGAATGCTTCTGAGCTCTCAGTGCATTTCCAGATTCGATAACTTTTGTGACTCGGGGCCAACGAGCATTGAATTCTACTTCAAGGGCCTGAAAAAAAATTACGTAGGTAGTAAAATAAAAATAATTTAGTAAAAGCAGTGCAAGTTGTGTTTTAAAATAAAAACTTTATTTTTAATGAAGTGTCACAAAATGTTTGCACTTTTTTTGCACTCTAAAAGAATTGCATAAAAATTTGAATAAATCTCTGCTTAAAAAGTTGATCACTATTTACTTTAGTTTTACATATTTTTAAGACAAGCATCTAAAAACTTTAGAGTGTTTCTTTAGCATAATGACTACAATAATTTTTGGATTTTAATTCAATACATTAATTTAAATGTTATAATAGTTCATAAGTCAAAGATTAGTAATTTTATAGTGACACTAAATAGTATTTTTCTCAAAAAAATAATTAATTTAACACATGCTTTTAATACATCTAATGCATACTTTATGCTTTTGCTGTAAAGATAGTGCTCCTTGCAAATCTCTTCCAGGTACAACAGATTTGCAAATTAGCTGCTTTTCCACCACCCAAGCGTCTTCCTCTTCTTGGTCTTGGACAAACTGGTAATACATGCGAGATTCTTCAAGCTTTGATCTTCTTCCAGCGGCTAAGCTAACAAGGCTGAAATTAAATGTGTATGCTTCATATGTATAAAGGATGGGTTAGCTTGAATAATCATTACACTAGAGCTACATGAGGGCTATTGCCACTGGGCATCGTAATTCACAACTACAGTCCAGTGACAAACGCCTGAGAAGGCCAATGAAAAGGCACAGATATAGAACAGGTATGCTGTAGTGCGACATATTTTAAAGACGAAAAATTATTTATCCATTGTTTTACTGATCTTTACTGTTTAATCAGTCACTTTTGAGAATACGATGGGATTTTGGCCATGAATGCCCTGGATAAGCAAGTGAAGACTGTACTCTTAATCTTATGCTAATATCTGGTATGTTTATGTCTTTATATAGAAGCTTCAACTCACTTGTCATACTCCGTATTTAATTTATTGAGTCTTTTCTGTAAAATAGGAGCTTCTTTGTGACCATCATTTATATAGCTCATGGCTTGAGTGTTGAGCTTTCGAATAGTATCTCCTTGAGAAGAGATGTGCGCTTCTACTAAACTATGTTTTTGAAGTAAATCTTCAACTGCAAGGAGATGGCGACCCAGGTCTTCAGTGTAGAAACTACCCTATATTCAAAAATCAAATGTTGAGAATATAACAACTACAATAAAAATTATTTGTTATAGGATTTTTCAATTGTATACTAAACCTTAATTAAGTACAAGTGTTAAAACTCTACAAAAGGAATAACTAATACAATCATATGTTATTTACATTTAAGAACTATTTTTATACATAGGGATTACGCCAATTAAAATGTTTATTCTAATGATGGATCCTTTAGGAATGAAAATGCATTAAAGTTCTACAATGAAAAAATTCTATGTATTATCATGAAACTAATAGATGGAAAGAGTATTGTAAAATTTCTATCATAAAAAAAAATGTGAAGTGCTGAATAATTTTCTGAATAAAATTTCTACTAATATTTAATGTGCTACTCTTTGAAATATAAAAAAAAATCAGAAATTTCAAAATTACCTCCATTTCTTTGATTTCAGCTGTAATTGTATCGATTTCTCTAAGCATACTCATTAGGTTACTTAAGTTCGTGAGTGTAGACCTGTGCTTCTTTAACAGCTCCAAAAGGTATTCCCACCTTTGCATTATTTCTTGTTCTCTGAAATGAACAAATTTATTCAAATTGAAATTTTTTTCCATGCTAGGATATTCAATAACATGTTAGGAAATACTTTTCAGTAAATTATAAAACTAAAAGCAAACTTTAATATCTTTCTAATTAAAAGTCATTATTATAAGTGAGTTTAATAAAAGTCATTTTTCATATAAACAGCTTTTTTTATATTAATTGCAACATGCTTCTTCATAATTAGCTAAATGTGTAGTAACACTTAACATGATTAATTATTCTATATAAATTTATTTAAAAATAAGTCTTAGCAGCTAGATAACATACCTTAATTTAATTTCATCTTTACCATGGTAATTTTCCATCACTAATTCATCTGCCATTGTTGTTAAATTTTGAAATCTTTCTTCCTAAAATACAAATATTAAAGGTTACATCTTTAATGACATAATGTGCGCATCCTAGATTTAAAAGAAAAACACTGTTATTTGTAATTACCCTGGCAAGAATATCAGCACTAATAGCTTCATGTTTCTTAACTGTTGCCTCCACTTGGGACAAATTACTGCCATACCTTGGATCAGAGAGCACTTGGATCATTTCTTTTAAGTATCCTTCTCGAACAACACTCTGAAAAAGAAAGATGTAATGATTTCTTAGTAATATGTAGAATTTTCTTTTGTAATGAAATTTAAAAAAAAACCAAATCAATATAATCACTCATGAATGTAAAGGTGTTTTTTTTTAGTTACAAAGACTTTTTTAGTTAGCACCCTATCAGTCCCAGTGATGCCATTTGGCATCATCATGTTTTTGATCATAATTTAAAAAAAAATAGGGCCGACATCTTTTGGGATTAATAAAAAATATTTTCTAATAGAAAAAAGTTTGAAGCATCGAATGATGCTCTTCTTGATATCATAAATGGCTATAGATGATCAGATTTTTTTTTTTCAAAAATGATGATGCCAAATTGTCGTTGGGACTGAAAGGGTTAAAGGCATTTTAGTATGAAGTGTTGCTGTCATTAAAAAAAAATTTAAGTCAACTCCTATACATTGTTTTGATTAACAATATTTTTAAGTATATGATAATTCCTTTTATTTCTATTAGATAACATTTTAACCAAATTTGGAATCCTCTGTGGACCAACTTGTTTGACCAATTCACCAAAATAAATCCGAAAAGTTCTCTGTAAGACATGCAAAAGTAACTGCTATTTCTACTATCATAAAAAATAAATGGCTCTCCAGGAGCCCCATAAACGGCTTTCCTATTTATTTTTAAACAATTAAGAGGAACTTTAGATATCCCTAAGGCTTATGAGCATCTTCTAAATTTTAAGTTCTACGCTTACCTTTCTTTCAAATCGATAAGCCAGGTTCTCCAACTTCTCTTGTCTCAGTAGTTCTTCTCTCAATGCAACTTCTCGACTATGTTCAGCTTTTTCCAGTCCGTCCCAAGCTCTCTCTATATCATGTACGAGTTGGCCTTCCGGGGGTACATACAAGGGTTGGCCAAGTGCTTTCATTTTGGTTTGGATGGAGAACAAGAGGGCTTCGATTTCACTTCTGTCTTTGTACCTAGATTGAACAAAAATTCGTATGTTTAATGTTTTTGTGAAGGAATAATAAGGTTTAGTTGAAAATGATAGACAGTATATTTTGGTACACAATGGCTGATTAAATTGACATCTACTACTAAAACTCTTATTTCGTAAAAGTTGTGAACAATGATGGAACAAGTTGGAACATTTATATGAACTATGATGGAACAAAATGGAATATTTATATAAGTTATTTTTTTTAATGTACATAACTAAAAGAAAAACTTACTTTGGTGGTTTTTCAATGGTCCTATATTCTTTAAACCTCAAAAGTTCTTTCTGTATACCTTCTAATGAATTGGGAAAATTCCTGTTGTCCAATTCTTTTGTTTTCATTTGAATCCACTGAAGTAATTGGGTTGTGAAAAGCTCATAGTTACTCTTTAGTTTATCGACATCCATCATTTGGCCAACAATCTAAATTACAAGAAAATTAATATAGATATAAGAAATTAATATGATAAAAACACTTTTTAAAAAAATAAACTTTCCAATTTGATCACAAATGAAAGGCATTAAGTATACGAAAACCAAACAATTTATGAAATCCTTTTTTAAACGAAAAAACAAAAATATGAAATAGTAGTTATACTTACATTTGCAATACGCTTTCCGCCTTTCATTTCACTTTTCATTCTAGCAAATGTGTGGTAGTAAGAAGCTACATATGTAATAACAGATTTTTCATCTGGTTTATTCGTATCAACATCTAGAAAAAAAAAGGAAAGAACTGATAAATACAGGAATTTTAAAGAGACGCATGGTATGAAGTTGAAAAGATAATAAAAAAGACACACTTAACATAGGTTAAAAGCAGACAATAAACAACAATTCAACTTAGCAAAGCATGAAATCTTAAGTTTCGAATTAACTGTCACATTTAAAATCAAAGTTTAAATCAAAATCGTAGTCAAACGATAAGTGATGTTTATACGTTGAATGTTATTTGGCAATACCCAGACTTGAACCTGGGACCATTCACATGCAAGGCAAAGACCTTAACCGACTAGGCTCCCCAACCTCCTTATGTGTAAAGATATTTTTTTAAAAAAATGGAAACTTTTAACAATTTTGGCTTTAATCTATAATACAAAAACAAAAAACTTTTTTTAGCACTTTACCTAACTGTACTCAACTTTGAAAAACATGAAATCTAAAGATACAAATTAGCTGTCATAATTAAAATCAAAGTTACAGTCAAAATCGTAATGAAACTACACGCGACTTTATACGTTGGCTGTTATTTTGGCAATACCCTGACTTGAACCTGGGACCTTTCACATGCAAGGCAAACGCCTGTGTGGATGAGAGAGTACAATAAATTTTAAGTAAGAAACAGGACTTTTAATAAAGAATAAGACTACCTTCCGCATCCAAAAGTCGTGGAATGCCCAACTCTTTCTGTGCGATATCAAATGCATTGTTGAGATTCTGAATATGAGTGTTGTTATGGAGTGCAGGGAAATTAAGAAGGTCTGGCCGATGGGAATGAATGAGAGCATTGAAGCCGAGGCCGCTTCGCCAACTCACGTGGAAGTCTTGGATATTTACACCATGATAGCTGCCAAAATACCAAAAAGAAATATAGGTATTAAATTTAAATATCATGTACATTAAATTGGAATTTTCGTATGTTCCTAAACTCTCAAAACGTATTTATACTTTTATATTTTGTGGAGAAAAGAATGAATAATCACTTTCTAAATTTTGAACAGTAATCAAAAATTAAAATAATGTTTAAAATTGGAATGAAACAACTGCATATTTTACTTTATTTACCAATATATTTATACTAGATCAAGACTTTTTTTAAAAAATATATTATGACTAAATTATGTTTTTAACCATAGTAAATTCTCTTTTAACGAAATTCTTAGATTAATATACAGTTTTAAATTGAATTTGATATTATTTATGATGAAAATTCCAATATTTTAATAACTTATTTCAAGGAAAGTTGTTTGAATTAAAAAAAAATATATGCTACCCAGCTGTTTTTCTTTGGCACCACAGCAATAAGGCATCTTTAGCAGATTTTTTCTCACTACTTTCATCATCTTCATTCTACAAGAAACAATATAATTTAATTTTGTAATAGCTATTTATTACAAATTAAATATACGAATACCAATACATAAACAGTAATTTCTTAATAATAACTTTATTAATATCAGTAAAGAAACTATCAGACGGAACGGTCGTTCCGCCCGCCAATCTCAAAATGACGCCAAGGGCTAAATGACGGCAGTTATGTATATATACAGAAAACATTTCTCTATGTCAACAGCAAAATTGATTTTATTTTCTACCAGACAAGCTAAACATCATGGAACAATAAAAAAAATACAGTAGAGAGGTTTTGTAGATTACTTTAAATAAAAAAAATTGGATATTCTAGAACAAAAAGCAGCGGAGAAAAAAATTATGGAAATTTTCGAAAATGAAATCTTTCGAGCAGTTTTAGTCAAATTTTGACCTAATTTTTGAAGAGACCTACAGCCGTTACTAGACCATGAATATCGAATCTTTTTTTACTAAACGATTAAGAATGCCGCAATTCAGCCCCTTTCATAGGTTTGAAGTTTCAAAAATATCTCTTTCTATTTTTAATTAATTAATATCTATATTACTATTGGCGGTATGAATGCCCGATAAACAAGCCGTCCTAGCGGCCAAGTACCTCTAAAAATGAGGCCAAACAAGGTTTGCTATATTTTCATCAAAGAGCGTCAGAGTTCAAAAACACAACGAACAAGCCGCCATTACAGCTTTTAAATATATGATTAATCAAATATCTGAATCAACAGATTAAAAAAACCTTTAGAATTCTAATTAATTAACGGAATGCGCCATTTAAGTTTTTTGGCGTTTTAATTTAAAGAAAATATATCAACAACGATAATGGAATGAATGATAATGGAATAAATGTAAACATTCATGTTTGGTTGCCAGATTCAGTTCATATTAATATTCAAACTTTTTAAACACTTTGCTTTTTCTATGAAGAGTAAGAAATTATATTTTTTGGTTCTCGGAAATTATATAACTCTCAATAAACATTAAAATCTTGTCGTCAATTTTGTAGTCATATAATGTCTGTGTATTTTATTATTTAAAAAAAAAACTACTGATATCCCCCCAAAAAAACTTCGTAAAAGTAAACAAACGCCAACCTCAAAAAAAAAACCTATGCATTTATTTTATAACAAAAAACAAGTCAATATGAAAGTTGTAGCTAAAAAAGCCCTGATATAAAATGAATGCCAATCTCTTATTTAAAACTTCCTGGTCATAATTAATAGTATAATTTAAGTTTCGCTGCCATAAAAAAAAACGATTTGAGGTTGGTGCCCATCTTAATCCCCCTAAAAAAAACTAAGTCACGCAAATTAACTTGAATTACTAAATCAAAATAACGAAGGATACTGTTAAATTTTTTTTTAACAAATATATAATCTCAATACATTTATATAAAGGTATAGAGAGTGGTTAAGATGGGGTGCACCAACCTCAAACAGTTTTTTTATGGCAGCGAAACTTAAATTATACTATTAATTATGACCAGAAAGTTTTAAATAAGAGATTGGCATTCATTTTATATCAGGGCTTTTTTAGCTACAACTTTCATATTGACTTGTTTTTGTTATAAAATAAATGCATAGGGTTTTTTTTTTTGAGGTTGGCGTTTGTTTACTTTTACGAAGTTTTTTTGGGGGGGATAAATAAAATACAAAAACAAATCATATTAGCTGCTTAGGGGAACATTCCCGTTCAAGTACCCTAGAAATTTAAATTAAGCAAGTTTTAACAAATTACAAATAATAATAAAACATAATAAATTACAGCATCACAGTACTTGGCAAGAGACTGGTTTTTTAAGTTACTTATGCTTCGTGTATACAAAATTAAAAATATATGTCTATGTCGTCAATAAATATAATAAATTTAAAGAGTATGGTATGTGGTATGGTATGCACTTAAAAGTTGAGTATTTGTCAATATTTATTATAATATATATAATATTTATTCTTAGATATAAAAGGTTAATAAATTCTACTTACAACATCAATTTCAATTTCTTGAATTTGAAACCTTAATATAATGGTCCATATTAGACCTAATATAAGTCTAGGGTTTCCATCAACAATGTCTTCTGCCCCTATGCTTTCTAACCTCACCTAAAAATTAATAATACAATCTGTAAACATAAAGCAAAACAAGTGAAAACTTCTCTAAAGCTTTATTTACACTCACATTGAACATTACATTGTTTTACGAATTATAATGTGTCAGAATATAGAATAGAACATTTACATGCTATTACTCATTATAATACATAAATAAAATTTATCGACATAAAAATCGGATTTAACAAAATACTATTTTAAAACATTAATTTCAGTAAACCCATGAAAATACATTAAGAAAAGATCAAAACTATGAATGATAATAGTATCCCACCTTTGTGTGAAGAAAAGCTAAGCTCTTATTAACATTTTCTATTTTGTGAACTCTCATTTTCCCATGGTTTGGCTTCCCGAGTTTTTCTCCAGAAATGATTTCCAAAAGTTTGAGCAACTTTTTCCCATCTGCAAGGTCTGTGAACAGATCCTCCACTTCCATCCTGGCCTGGGAAAAAATAGAGGAAAGTATTTAAGAATATGGAAATAATGTAATCAAAATGAAGTAGATTTATAATTAAATAAAAATTTCTGGAATATCCAGAGGGAAATTTAACCTCTGTCAATTTATCCTCTCCAAGTAAAATAGCTTGGGGATTTACTTTATCACTGCTGCAGAATGAATAATTTTTAAATATGAATATTAACAATCATGTTTTGAATTCTTTTAAATTTAAGCTGAGAAGAATATTAAAATGAAGCTTGAAAGAAGAAGTAAAAAAAATTACATACTATTCTCCATTTCGAATTGTGTTCACGTAAGATACTTATGACATTTTGTTTCTATGACTAGGCAACAAAACTGTAGTAATGCTGTTAATTTTGAACTTGAGAAGCAAAGGAAATTAAATTCCAAGCCCTCAATCAATAAGTATTTTATTATTATTCCTCCAATAATGAATGATACACAAATGCAATAATGTTATATTTTCATCAGGGTTCCCACTGCAATCTTGTATGGGTAACTAACACCTTCTTTCTCGCTCCCATGAAAATGATGGGAGAAGATCGTTTTACTAGATAAATGTTGGCTCTTCCTAGAATTTTTTAAAAAGAATTTCAAGCTAAAAACAAATGAAAATTAAAAGAATGTATATGTACTATTCATACACATATTTTTAGATAATCTTCAGGGATAAAAAATAAGAGCCTTTTATGACTGTTTTCTTGAAAATTATATGATCGTTAAGGGTTGAAATCGAGTCCCGGAATGGGTGAAGTTGAGTCATTCTTTCATTTTTTAAGTGGTCAATAAAATGAGGACCAAGCATGTTTGTTAACTAAGCATTGGAAGTTCCATGTGAGGTTGACTCCTTAACCGGGACATATGCCTAGCACCCCAGAGTCTTTGGTCAAGTAAACCGAAATGGGCACGGCAGGCGTTGGCCCAATAATGGGCAGTTGTCCCAAAGGATTTTAAGGGGTTAAACAAACTTAAAAAATAAAGGGTTTTTAAGCCATAATTTGAGTCCAATTCACCTTCTGTAGGAACGAGTTCATCCATTTGGTAAAAGTCTTCTTCTGAATGTGAAGGCGCTCCTCTTGGAGGGCTTTGATTCGGCCAGTCTCGAATTTGATGGCATCCTCCCGTTGCGACATGTCTCCGTCCGGGATACAGCTGTTCCCTTCACATTACCCTGCAACACAGAAAAATTGTTAGCTTCACACAGCATTTCAAACAGCAGTATATTTGTAACAGTAACTGTGGATTATACCATACTACCCAGCATCAACCAACATTAGTGTGACCAGACATTTAAAACAAAAAAATCTAGATGTTCCCCTTTATGCCCTTCCCTCTCCCGCAATTTTTCATATACTAGTACCCTATACTCTCCCATAATTTAAACAATGTCATTATTAATAGCAAGACCAATAATAAGCAAATAACTGAGAAATAAATAGTAAATAATTAGCATTATCTGACCTATCAAATGTTCATTAAAGGACTAATAGAGGAAGGATTTTAAAGTCGTTTTTAACGTTTTTTACAAAGATAAATTTTTAAAAATTGTAAAATCTTTATTTATATTTCTACCATCCTGAAAAAAATATCGCAAATTTATTCCAGTTGATGGCAATTTAATGAATACAAAAAAAATTAATTTTGTCCTGACAGTGCACCATGTCGCTTTATTAACCCGATGGACACAAAATCAAAATTTATCTCTTTGTCCCCTAAACATTCAACCAGACAACAAAGGGACTAAATGTGACCCTATTTCCTTGCGGCAATAAAACACTTCCACCCGTCAGATGGCCACAACAAAGCGGACAGAAAAGATGCTCTGATGCACACGGAAAATCCAGCCATTTGTCCGATTGCTAGGGAAAAAAGAGCGAAAAAAAATTGCAAGTGAAGTGTTTGACAGAGTGGAAAGAGCAGAGCATTTAGCAGACACATTAAGAAATCGCCATTGCCAAGGCTTATCAAGATGAATCACTCTTAACTAACTGTAGCTTTGATTAAAGACAGTGGATTGGGAGAGTCAGCACTGAGCGAATAGTGGTTCCCAGTTCTATTTTTAGTCATAAATTTCATTTTTTATTCTTTTTTCATTTATATGCTCGATAGAAAAAACGATTTTCTGAATTAACAAGCAATTAGGTATTCAAAAGCTTGGTTTGCATTATATATTTACAGATTTTTGACTTTTTAAATCTCTCATCATGTTCATTCAACTCATCTCTGTAGTCTGTACTATCTCTTTTCTGCTGATAGATGTATTCCATTGGTGCGTATCACGTGTAATACTTCAAAAAACAATTTCGGAAATAGATTTAAAAAATATTTCGTTCTTAAACTGCTGAATTTCAAGAAAACTTTAATTAACATGCGTTAATTCCATAAAAGAAAAACTGTTTCTTGTCGACAAGTAAAACACAAGTTCTTTTTGTCTATTTCCAAAATTATTCCCTTCTTCAAACAGCTGATTCAAAAATTTGATCAAAATCATATGTTATAACCATATAAAAAAACTGTTAATTGTCCACAGGTAAAAATACCAAGTTAATATTTTATGTAAAATCTTCAATTCCCGGACTTTTTTTTTCCTGTTGTATGCGTACTCAATTTTTTAAGTGTTGTTCCAATTGTCATATTTGAGTTGAAATATCGTCGCACTAGAGCTCGGGTGTCGTTACTTGGAAACAGAGTCGAGTGGACGCGACGCCTGTATAATTGTAAATATAATTCTATAACAAATAAAAACATTTCCGAATAATTTGCAATAAACAACCATTTTGTTTTTTAATAAGCGACTACCAACACATACAGTTTTTCGTTTGCACTTAGATACGTTGAAAAGCCACTTACAAAAGGTACAAAAAAATATACTTAATTTAAGGTTTGTGAAAAGGAGGAGTCTTGTTATCTGTATTGGAAGTTCATTGATACAAAAATTTCATTTTTTCTAAAATGTCACTTAGCATATTTTTCCACAGAGTTCTTTAATTATTTCGAACTACAGCAAAAAGAATTATCTTTTTATGAGGCAGGTTACGTCTTCAAGGTGAAATTACGCACAATAAGAGGGTGTTTCCTTTGTTATTTTGTTTCAATTTTTTTTTCTTTTAAAAAAGCCGACCAGACAATCTCTGTCTGGCTTTAAACTTCGAACCTGTTCATTTGACAACAAACATTCCATTGTAAATGAAATTGTAAAAACAACAAAAAATAATCATTTTGAAACTAAAGTAGTAGAATTTATTTTTTCTCTCGCCCTTAACTCCAATCTCCCGCTTCTTTAAAATAACATGACAAACCTGTTGCTTTAAAGGAAGACAAGAGAAAGAAAAATACTCTAAAGAACGTAAATTATATGGCAAGCAAATTCAAACAAAAAATGTAGAATCCCGTTTTATATTTGTAAATAAACTTATTTTAATGGTATTTTTATGGCACTAAACTATTTGTTGTTCCTTGTTTTAAGTAGTTCAAGTCTTGAATGAAGGTCAGGTAAACAGCGGCGCGTGTAAATGTTTTTCTACAATTACTCTTCCGCTGCGATCAAATAGTTAAGCTTTAACTATATTAATTCAATTGATATGAGTCACTTCCGCGTATACTGTTCGAGACATATGCATACCACCCACCTAATACCTTATTAGAAAGGGGGCCGAAGTAAAATGATTTTGTAATTATGAACACATGTTTTATTTCTACTAAAGGGCAGTTATCTACTGCTGATTTTATTGGGAACTCATATTTTTGTCATGTGAATTTGAAGTTATTAAAATTAATTTTTATTGCGGTGAAGAAATGAATAAGAATTTAAACTTTCTCGATCAACGGAAGCTAAAAAAAAAAGATTATATCGTCTATCTTATGTGACAGTTCGATGACAGCTTTGTCATTTCTCTTTTAAAAATGTTGGTTTCACAATTTTAAGTGGCAAGTCAAAATTGTCGAAGAAACAAACGACTTTTGTAATTATAAAACGGTTAACATTTAAGGAAAATATAAAAAAAAATGGCATTTTGCATTGTTAAAAGATGAATTTGCATTATCATTGAAAGATAAAATGTAATGTTGCAGGTCATTACAAAAAATAAATACATGAATACATTATTTTTCGAATGATGAATGAAATTGGCAAAATGACGCTTATCATTAAGCAACAAATAGTGAAGGATTTTTTAAAGATTAAGTGTTATCAGGTCCATATCGATGAATAAACAATAAGATTTGTGAGACATATAAAGAAAAAAAGATCATATAATGAGCAGCACAATCTCTTATTTTAATGGTTTATAGAGTAAGAAACTTCTTAAACAAAATTTTTAATTTAAATTAAACTAACTTTGTTTGGTGTGTGCGCACGCGGTGTGTGGGTACAGTTCAATGATTGATATTGATATTGCTTTTAAAAAAATCCCTCACATTTGAGTGCAAATAATCTGTTTCACCAAACGCACACTAAACTACTTTTATTTATAACTTTTTTCAATAGCTAGTACAAATTAAAGAAAACTAATACGATGCAGAATTTCCTCGCCACAACAACAGTAATAGTCTTTCATAGTCAGTCACATGGAAGTAAATTTATCATTTTGGAGGGTTTACAGAATGCTGAGGTGCGGTCTTGCTAAATAATAAATGGAAATTTACTATGTATAAGCATGAGAGTTTAATTTGTATGCTTGCAAATTGAATATTTTTTAATGGCTTTCTTAAAGATAATATAAAATTAAAGTAGGCTTGCTATGAGTATGAAGTTTGTTGAAAAGTTAAAGCGGAACATTTATATTTGCTCGGTTTCATTATTTGGCAACGTAACACAAATTATCAAATTACGTCCGGTCACTGTATCGTAGCTGTTTGGTACATTATTAAGAGTACAATTATGTAACGCAGTGTACATAAAGCTAGTAAGTGTACATTTTGAATAACTTGAAGTAAAAGCCACCGTATTGAGGTTGGGCCGCTTGGAACCAGGTAAGCAGAGACGTTAAAATACAAGGTGGTTATAAAATAACGCTCGCTGTTCGGAGTGGTCTGTAGCTTGAATGAATATTCCAAATGTAAAAAAACTTTGAGACACTTACTAATCAAGAAGGGGGGAAAGAATGGAATTATGAAAAACAAACTTGTCACTTGACCAGAGTTCTAAATTACGAGGCGTTATAGGGTGTGTTGGCCGTAATTAGCCATAATTGGATATACCTCGTAATTTAGAACCTTGGTCAAGAGACGAGTTTCTTTTTATGATTCCATTCCTTTTCGAAAAAAGAAACTCATCTCTTGACCAGGGTTCTAAATGACGAGGCGTAATTAGCTGTGTTGGCCTTAATTGGCCATAATTGACGACGCCTCGTAATTTACAAACCTGCAGCACTCTTAAAACAAACACACCCAATTTACCTCAGTCTGAGTGGATTTCACTCCTCCAGACTGGAAAATGCACTTCTCCTTTTCGAGTGGATCCTTTGTGTGTTAAACCTCCGACAGGATCACTCCAAACGAGTGATTTTAACTCAGTCTGAGAAAGTATGCATGCCTTTAGGGTGTCGAAAATGCACTTCTCCAACTGGAGTGGATTTCACTCTTTTGTTTTAAGAGTGTGGTCAAGAGACTAGGGTTTTTTTTATGATTTCTTTTTTTATGGTTCCATTCTCCCCCCCCCCCCCCCTTCTTGATTAGTAAGTGTATCAATGTTTAATGCATTTGGATTATTCATTCAAGCTACAGACCACTCCTAATAGCGAGCGTTATTTTATAACCACCCTGTACAGTAAAACACTGCACAAAAAATACGTGATTCAGCCACATCGGTAACAGGATATAGAGATTTGTTTTACGTGAAATGAGCAGTTGATAGCAGAAAGTGCGCTTGTGTGCACCATCTGCCCAAGGTATCAGTTAACTTCCGGTGATGCACCATCCCCGAGCAGAGGGAAGGATTTTAGGGCACACATATTGGTCTTCTCTACTTTTTTTTTCGTTTCCTATTCACCATATGCTAAATAAAAGGTTTAGTTATTTTAGAGTGAGTTGATATTTTTGCAGAAACTAAAAGTGTGTTTTAAAAGCGATCCAACAAAAGTAAATGAAATACAGTCATACATTATGTTTTAGTAAATCATTTTAAAATAATTATTATTGTCTAGCTATCAATAGAGGATCAAAATTTTCTTTAAGCATATCATCCTTAATAGAGAGATAGTTGTTATAATCTGCAGGCAAAAACGATCATATATAAAAAGTTTTCTTCGGAAATCGAATAGTTATAAACGATCATAATTATATTATCAATTTGCACATGGTTATCTTAACACCAAAAAAAAAATAAAGATTATTGATTTACAGCTGAAATCTAAAAACGTCTTTTAGGAATTTTTTTTAAGGAGAAGGCAGGGTACGGACATCAGGTTTCATACAACTGTCAACTAAGAATAACACTAAAAATAAACTGCACAATTTTATATCGAAAAAAAGCCATATATCTTATCTTGACAACAAAACATTCATTGCTGTGTGTTTATACAAAATTTCTTTAGCGAGTTCAAATTCCTATACTCATTGACCTATTACTTTACAATAGATATATTGATTTTTATCACATGCCAAACAAAAATATTCAAGCTCTGTTATTCTCGAGAATATTATTATAACTCTTACATAGAGGGTAAGGAATGGACAACTATGTATAATATTAAAATTCAAACTTTTTGATACTTTCGGAATAGGTGGTAAAGCCTTGCCCTGGATTTATGACTTTTTAAGAAACCGACTTATTAAGGTGAGTTTTAACAATTCCCTGTCAAGAAGCTTCAAATTATATCAGGGAGTACCTCAGGGTTCGGTTCTTAGTCCAACTTTTTTTATGCTCTTTCTGTCAGGAATCGAGAAGGTCATCTCCAAAAGGTGTGAAGTGGGTCTTTTTGCGGACGATGTTGTCCTTTGGGACTCTAGCACCGATTTGAAGAAATTGGAAGACAACTTAAACTTGACTCTTGATGACTTATCAAACTTTGCCAAAAAACACAAATTGAACTTTAACACACTAAAATCTACTGTAGGGTTCTTTACAACCAATAGAAAACTATATAACTATCAACCTGGTGTTATTTTGAACCAAACGCCTCTTACAGTGGAAAAACACCCAAAGTATCTGGGATTTGTTTTGGATCCAGAGATAACGTGCAATAAGCACATTGACCATCTTGTGCTTAAAAGTAGGAAACGACTCCAAATTTTAAAGTTCATTTCAGGACGTGATTGGGGAGCTGATGCTTCCACTCTAAGAAATACATACATCTCTCTTGTTAGACCCATCCTAGAGTATGGATATCCAGTTTACTGTTGTGCATCTAACACCAATCTTCAGAAACTTGAACGTGTCCAACTTAGCGCGGCCCGAATTATCACTGGACTTCGTAATACTTGCCCAAACGACATTGTGCTTTTTGAGGCTGACTTGCAACCACTTAGCCTCAGAAGAAATGCCACTTTGGTGAAATACTATGGCAAGCTATCTAGTCTTGGAGAGGGAAACAGAACCTCTGCTTACCTGAGAGACTGGCACAATGTTCAAAGGCTTAAGAGAAATAGTCCATTTAGCATGGTGGCCCAAGCACATCTGTTGGAAAGCGACGTGGAACAACATCACTTGGCTCAATACGTTGATCCTTCCGCAGGTCTTCCTAATGTATTTTTCCACACGGAGCTTCTTGTCCAAGTGAACAAGCAGGATGATCCTCCTGTCTATCTAAAGCAACTGGCACTCGAAATTATTAACAACATCCCGACTGACGCTATTAAAACCTACACTGACGGCAGTAAAAACGAGAGGGGCGAAACTGGCAGTGGAATCTATATAATTTCAAATGATAACTACATGAAGATTCAGAGAAGAAATCCCGACGGCTGCTCTGTCTTTCGTAGCGAGCTTATTGCCATTAACGAAAGTCTTGAATATTTTGCGACTGTTACAGCAGGGAAAGAAATATGGATCCTAACTGATAGCAAGAGTTCTGTCCAGCACTTGGCTAATTGGTCCGGTGTAAGAGACAAAGTGGGAGTTTCTATCCTCAAAAAGCTAAAAGAACTGTCCATTGATCATCAAATCCACATACAGTGGATTCCCTCTCATGTCGATCTCGAAGGGAACGAAATGGCAGATGCGCTGGCCAAAGCGGGAGCTAGTGAAGTATTGGTTCCACTTGAGCCTCTTACCTACTCAGAGGCTTACTCAAGAGCTAAGTCGCGGGAAAAAACGAAATGGTCCACCCCCCCCAGTACATCAATGGTATCGATGCCATCGACCTGGCGGCTCCTTGGCGCTTAAATGTGACAGGCCGGGTCAGACTGCAATCACCCGTTTCCTCAGTGGGCACCTCAGAACTATGACATTTTCAGATGGTTTGAGAACTTTTGACACATGCACCAAGTGCTCCTCTGCGCAGGCTTCACCATCCCACATCTTGGAGTGCCTGGGGCTCAATTATCAAGATCTCCTGGAGAGCCCATTGCTGGTCCTGGACTTTCTCGGGGTGTTTGGCTTCATGGACCTAGTCTAGCTCCGCTGGACTTTGGGGATCGGCAACAACAACAACAACAACATATTAAAATTCAAAACTTTCTCATTCCAAATATTTTAAACCATTCATAAATCGTACGTAATTAAGAGAAATAACTGCAAGTAACTCTATTAGTAAATCAAAATACTTGGAAACCATTACTATGACGTAGATGTTATGGTGCGTAGACGTTCCACGAACTGACGCTGAAAAAAAAATTATTGTTTAAAAGGGAGAATGTGTCAACAAAAATTTCAAGCAGTGTTTTTTTTTCGTCAAAACTATCAGTAGTAAAACTATCAACTTACAAAGTATTTTTTTTTTAGGAAACTAAAAAAAAAATTGTTAACTTCACTGTAGTAGTTTAATGAAATAATGATTCGGAATAATTCTTCGGAACAATGATTACGTGATTTTCTGCTACCAAATACGAAATAAAATTGCAACTAAAATACGGGACCTACGAACAAGGTAAAAAAAAAATCTTATGGTGAGGGGAAAATATGAAATCAATATAGAGAAACGGGTTGAATTGAAAATAAATTTCCGGGTCATGCTAAGAGATTCCCCATAAATATATTTTAAGTATCTAGAGTTGCCGATGTTTTAGAGAAGGTAATATCTTAAGGAGTACTTTTGCATGAAAGTATAGGTTTTTTTTCCGTATTTAACACCCAATAATAGCCTTTAATTTTAGGCATAGGCCTCTTCAACAGCATGCCATATTAGCATGAATTAACATATTTTCCAAACTTAGTAGTGGAGAACGAAGAATTTCTGGTGATATCATAGTTTTAAGATTTACATAAAACACTGGTACTATTCGGAACACAATTTTTTGTCGCTCCGATTGGAAAAAAAATGCACTATTCACAAGGAAATAAATTCTTCATTCCGAGAAATATATAATTACACCGTTTTTAAAGTAAAACGAAATAAATTGAAAATCCGACCATTTACATTCCAGACCATTCCATTTGCAAAATCCAGTAAACGACATTACCACGAATCTGTTAATGATATTGCTTCGAGGTACAAACGCTACATGTATCGCCTTTGGCTTACCATGCCGCCTGCTCATTAACTCGAGTGCGGATATTAATAAGGATGATAAAGAATGTTTAAAAAAAATATCTGTACTTTCTTCCATTTTAAAATAAATCATGCACATGTTCAGCTTTAGAAGTATGTTGAAAATCAATACGTGGATCACTAAAGCCTGCTTACCTATATATCTGAGTGATGCCACATTCGAATACATATTTTGAAGTTTTGATAAATGATCTCTTATTCTTATTCTGCTTACATCAAAACAAAGTAGAGTTTAGTCTCCAAGAAAAATCATTCGACAAAACTTCACAATTGGTCTTCTAGTGGTCTTACATCAAGTCTCCTAATCTAGATACAGTCCTTGCCAACCTAACTTGGGTAAAAACAAAGAGTGAAAAGGCAGAGGGAAAAGCGCGATGGGTCCATTAGCCGGAAACTCTTTTAAGGTAATATTTACATACAAAATGATCTGACTACAATTTAATCAAAATACACTTTGCATTCTAATAAAGTTCCAAATTTTCTCAAATAATATTCAAATATGTTAAACCTTAAACGAAATTAATGTTTTAAACATGTTTTCTGGGTGGATTCACAAATAATTTATGGAACTCTTTACATGTTCGGAAGGATCTTCTCCATAGCATATTTCTATCTAACCCAACTTAGGTTGGCAAGGAGAGAAGTATAGAATATATTCAACAGAGAAAGTAAATGAAACATAATAACTGCTCCATTGGATCAACGTGACCAATTCCAACAAAAACACAACCATGCCGTAAGGAAGGCAATCCAGACATGAGGATGAGATAGAGTTCAACGAACAAGGGTGTAAAAGGGAAGGTAGGGCGAAAAGAAGCCATTAAATTTATGTAAATTGTGGAAAAAGGTAAGTTCAAGGTCGGAAATGATGGGACGGAAGGGTTACTTCCATTAAGCCCGTGTCAGACGCTTTCGTATTCATGTGGTGAATATATAGACACGATTGAAATGATGACGTAAGGAAATGGTTATTTCAGAAGAAAAAAAACATACAATACAATGTATATGTTCCTTTGATTTATAGCTCATATAAAGAATACAATATTATGACGTACACTTGAGGCCCTTGTTCACTAATATAATTTATTTAAATAAAATTTCATCTTCGTATACTGTGCAGTCATAATATTGCGTGCATATTGATAGAAAGATAAGTCTTCACACACACAAAAACAGACAGTAAACAATAACGAATATTTTACTCAATTAAGTCAGGGTAAGAAATTGTTTTTATCCTTTTCTCGAGCTCTAACATATATTTTTTCGTTTGACTTGACTTGATTATTTTCCCTTTAATTCAATTTGTTTAACAAATAGAATGTAATATAATTAATTATCATTCACTATTTAATTATAATTTGAAAAAGCAATTAAATACTAAAACACATAAGTTATGCAATATCACCAAGAAGAAGGAAATTTTGAATGGTCAGTGTAAATTTTTCAAAAAGGAATTAGTTGAAAACTTGTTAGTAACTAAACATGCGGCCTGAATTCGGGATTTGATTAATTGCTTCTAACCACAGCAAATGAAATGTAGACTTTGTAAATCAAGCATAGAATTTTAATTACAAAAGTTATTTTTGCACATAGTTTTGACATAATTAAACAGAAAAATATTTGACATACATCAAATTTTGCGAAATACAACAATTCTAAAAATTCCATTTCGAAAAATTATATGAAACAAACAGCATCTGACGATTGCGTACAAGCAACAGCCGAATCAATTTACAACGCGCAATAAAGCGATACGCATTTCAAAATGGACAATCGCAGATTATTACATAAAACCTGTTACTAAACTGCAGTAATTTTAATGATTAAAAAAAAGTAACCTTCTCGTAAATGAAGACATTCCTTGCAAAAAACAATACCCCAAACACTACTTGACATTGAATGGGACACGAGCCTTAGAAAAACAATGGGCTGCGTTGCTATCACAAAGTTGTTAACTGACAACTGCATTAGAATAATTTTCAGTGAAAAGCGTACGAAAGCAGGGACAGTCTGAAAAATCATTTTTGTGATTTTTTTAAATAAAAATTTGAATTGAATGAAGCATTTTGTTTCAAAAATTCGATTTCACACAATAATATTTGGTTTAAAAAAACAACTATAGTACAAATATTTTTTTGAAAATGCGATTTTTTTTTAAAAATTACATTATATGAGATACATTGATGTTAGAAATTCAAATTACTATGCTTCATGTATAGAAAACTTATATATTTATGTTGTGAAAACAAAATTCATTCTAATTAGTAGTTTCTTTTACAATTACAACTGTGTAAATAAATGGTCTTTATTGGTGTACTTTTTGGTACAAGTTCCTTAGTAAGATCCTCAAAGTGACCGTAGCGGTAAAATAAAAATATATATCTTAATCCCTAAAGCAAACCAAACATTTTCCCAAAACCTAAGGTTTGTTTCATGAAATAATCACACACACACACACACACAAAATGGTTAAAACAAGGGATTGACCGAATGCCAAATTTGCCCGAATACCGAATAACGAATATTCGGCCAAAGTCTTAGCCGAATACCGAATATTCGGCCTACCTAAACCAATTTTTATTTTTTGTGATAATTAAGTATTTCTATTTATTATTCATCAATTACAATTCAACATAGTGTGTATAAGTACACAATCACACAATAATTTTAATTGACACAAAAAATAACAAAAACTTTAGTATGTATTTGAGTCTTTCAAAAAGGAAAACAAGTCTTGGTTGGGAATTTTTTTATGTTTAGTTTTAGAAGATGATAACATTGAAATTTGAAAAAAATTAATTTCACTATTCGGCTGACTATTCGACCGAATAGTAAAGCTATTCGGCCAAACCGAATATTCGGCTAAAGTGACCGAATATGCCGAAAACCGAATAGTAACCGAATATTCGGTGCATCCCTAGTTAAAACTTTCTCAAACTGATGCAGCGAGTAACTGTCAGTCGCCACCAAAACATCACGCACGGTCATTCTCGATTTCCGTTTTGTCGGACAAAAGCATGTCGTGAATTACGACAGAGTCGTCCGGATGTCCGAATGGAATGCGGGAACGCATAACGATGTATGGAAAACACATAAACAAGATGGGCGAGACGTGAAATCGAAACAGGATTGTGACAGTCTCTTCTGCTACATAGGCAACTGGGCATGTAATACAGAGGTTTTCAGAATGCGTTCTGATGTTTGACGGTGATTTTAAATATGGATGTTACGATCATAGAGATAGAAATACGTGCGCTATGTCTATGTTTACGATGCCTGCTCAGTGTCATCATTTACTCTCTGAATACATCAAATTAAGCATGACTGGTTGATTGTTTTGTAAATTGTAACTATGAAGACCATGAAACAGAGCTTATCAAGCGTTTATCAACGAGAAAATCGCAAAATATTGCAGACAACTTGAATTTTGCGCAACGAAAAAGTGTTTGGACGAGACCGTCGCTCGTACGTTTACAACTGTTAAAAAGGTTTAAACCCAAACCATAGTTTTATTTCTTTCGAGAATTTTTTTTAAAAAAAATCAGTAAGATAAATTGGCTCAAGTTAATTAAAAAAATTAAAGAAATATTTCCCAACGACGGTAAATACATTTCTCATAAATTAATGAATTTAGAAAAGTGCGGCTTAAACTACAATTAACAATACCATCTTTATAGCTTTCTAATATTATTTAATCTTTTTAAACAAAATAGTAACATGACATATCTTAACAAGGAATGTAGTATGTAGTGCAAAAAGTAATCGGTGTGAAAAAAAACATAGGCATTTTACAAGATGATAATATTGTTATCACAGTATACTAAATGCAAAAGGTACATTTAAAATAACTTAAGCCAAGCCACGCCCACAGTCATTCACTGCAACAACAGTATCATGACCGTGAAAGTATTGTTAAGGCGCAAAGGGTACCGCGGAGCGAGCAGTCGTAATTTTTTTCTCTGCTAGGACAGTATCATGGCCATGAAAGTATTTTAAAGGCGCAAAGGGTACAGCGGAGCGAGCAGTCGTAATTTTTTTCTCTGCTAGGACAGTATCATGGCCATGAAAGTATTTTAAAGGCGCAAAGGGTACCGCGGAGCGAGCAGTCGTAATTTTTTATCTGCTAGGACAGTATCATGACCATGAAAGTATTGTTAAGGGGCAAAGGGTACCGCGGCGTACATTGGCATTATTTTTTCACAACAACGACAATAACATTGCACTAAAGGAATTTTAGGAATTCGATAAAATATATTTTTAATAATTCGGCAAACATGCTTCAGTAAAATGCAGTATTTTATGATATATTATCAATTTATCCCTTTTTATTTTAGTTTTATTAAATAAACACATCTCTCTGGCATGCTCTTACAATCTCTTTAATAAGTTTCGCCGATGAAATATATATTTTGTTTATTAGTACACATAAAGTGTTTTTTTTTAACAGCAAACCTTATATTATATTTCTTTAACCCTTACTCTCCCCCTAAAATTTTCTATAAGTCAATAAATAATGCCATAACTAGGCTTATTGTTGAAAGTAAATAGTAATCTTTTAATTGAGTATCAGATAAATAATACCATATGAAATCACCTTTCACCTACGGGACTTAATTCATTTAATTAAAGCTAGTCAACGCTACTCTAAAGAGTTTTCCTTCCATTCCTTCTATACTTTTTATATAAAATAAATTTTATTTTTCGAGAAACAGAATGCTAATTACTTAATGACTCCTGTCACCATATTTTATTCACTGTTTGCGTTAAACTAAGTATAATTAAGATAACAAGCATCAGAAAATATATATGTGCATAAGTAAATAGGCAAGTTTCGTTTTGTGCATACCCTTTTTTTGTACAGTGTGTCATCTACTTAAACTTTAATTATATTGTGTGTTTTTTTTATTTCCTCTTTTTAGCAAATAGCCAAAATGTATTTTATCAATTTATTAAGACAATGCGTGTATTTTATTTGTTAGATTTATTTCGGTCATATTTTTAAATGCATACATTCCTGAAATTATTTTATAGAATAACAAAATATTATAAAACTCGATGCTTTAAACTGCGAAACAATATTCAAAATGAGTTGAGATCAAAATGAGTTGAAGATGAGTTGAGATCAAAATGAGTTGAGATGAGACCTGATATATATACGACTCGAGTATCAAGCCTAGAACATGATAAAAAGAACTAAACTTTGACTTATATTTAACGATCCTTTTTATGATGCGGGAAAAAAAGATTTATTGTCCATTAATTGTGCGTGCTATAACATCTGAGTAAAATAAGAGACTCAGACACTGACAAATCATTCAAGTAACTGCAAGGAATAAAAAATCCTCCGAAAGAGTGGACGAGCGTGATCGTAAAATTACGCAGCGGCTACTGCAAAGAAATGCAGAAATTACATCAGTAGCTAAGCGAACTCTTTAGTATCATTTACGAGATATGGTCAATTTAAGTTTATGGATAATCGATTGAGCATTAATTTTATAGTTACCTATAATAAAGGGCTAGTGGAGTATTTCTTTTAGTTATTGTTAAGGGAAGTGAATACATTTTTTAAAAAAATATTTTTAAATATTGGCTTTACGACCTCTTAAGCTGTTTGACTGAAACGGAGAACTGCTACACTCCGTGTCAACCTAACTTGGGTAAAAACAGAGTAAAAAGGCGGACATAAAAGCGCGGTTTGTCCTTAAGTTGGAAACTCCTTTGGTAATATTGACATACAAAATGATCTGAATAAAATTTAACCAAAATATACTTTTCATACCGATAAAAATGAAAAAGTCTCAAATAATATTCAAATCTGTTAGACCTTAAATGAAATTAATGTTTTAAACGTGCTTTCTGCATGGATTCACAAATAATTTATGGAACTCTTTACATGCGTGGAAGGAACTTCTCCATATCATATTTCTATTTACCCAACTAGGTTGGCAAGGAGTGTATACCTTTAAGGCATTATTTAAATAAACATACTTAAAACAAAGACCCGGCATTAATTACTGATATCCATCATAATTTTGACTGTTTTAGTATCATTTCAACTAAATATTAGGTGATTTACATATCGCTTGGCTGTAGTATAAAAAAATTCCATCAGTCATTATCAGGAAACATCAATCATTAGTTTTAATTTTATCTCTTTTTTTCCCAGCAAATATAATTTCGGAAATTTTTGCGTCAAGGTCATCGAAAATTTACAACTTTCATCAATAAAATTTTATTCCAAAAATATATTTCAAATATTCACTGAATTTATCTTATTTTTATGGAGAAATGAGATATTTATTGAAATATATGGAATAGCAGGAATTTATGTGATTATTTTTGAATATAAAATAAAATAAATATAACCTTTTATTATACATGTAACAAAATCAGACTGAAAACAAGACTTAACTACACAAAAGAGTTGCTGTAAATAGCTACCAGTATAGACGATACTGTAACAATAGTTTCTAAAACTTCCGCCGCACAGCTGTTTTGCTAATTCGATTTTCAATGGCTTCTGAAAGAATTAAAGTGTTTAATCCTCTATTTACCGATTGAGTTGTCAGTATAGCGCCAACCAGCAATATGGAAATAGAACATGATGTGTCTTGGTTATCTATGCCATCCTTTCGAATGAATTGTCTTTCGGAATACAATAGAGAGAAGAACACCTTACCACAAACACAATGGTGAGATGCGTGCCTTCTTTTTATTGCTTGCCAATAAAGAACCAAAGGAAAGAAAAGTGAATTTATTAGGTTAGAGTATGGAAACTATTGAGACTCATTACCTTAACTCACGAGTCGGTTGTTATAGCTGCGGTAGCTATAGTAACAAGAGATACACGATCTATAATCAGAAACATAAAATATAATAAGAAAATGTAGTTTTGAAGAGAGTAGGATGATATGTTTAAGATACTTTCTAAAAATTAGTGATGGTTGAAAATGATGAATGAGTCATATTGAAAATGAATGATTATTGATTTGGAAAATTGAAAAGGATTTTTTAAAATTTATACATTGAGCATATACATAGATAAAACATGTACGTAGTAGAAAGACGCACAACTTCAAATAGTCTGAAGAAGTCTAAAGCAAAATTACGAATAGGGGAATGAACAAAAAACTGATACGTTGGTAAGAAGACTTATAACCAACGTAATCTATACCCTTTAAAAGGGCATAGAAAGTTTATTATTTACAAAAATGTACGTTAATTTAACTGCATTTAATCATTCCTATGCTATAATAATGCTATAACTGCCAAAAAACTTCCGACGAAATTTGGATATTATGCCTACCAGAAATTAAAAATTATACCTCGAAGGAAACAAACACCTTCGTGTCTGATCATCAAAAAATAAAAAGTCGACGTAACGCAAATTTAATATTATTTTAATGCCAATAAATGTAGAAAATTGTGGACAAAACTTATAACTGGTGATTCAACAAAACAAAGATTGAGATCACTTCCATAAAATGTCCGCCCACTGTCTTGAACCTCCCTACCTTTCCCAGAACTGCCATTCACAGATTGATATCTCCCAAAGACTAAATGCATGTGAAATCAATTACAAAACTTAAACTATAGAGGTCATACCACATTAGAATTTCGTTGTTAGTTTGCCAAAGAAGCAACTGAATTTTTTTTGTCGAGGGTAAATTTTTATTAGTATATTTCGACTAGATAAAGACACTTGAACCTTTTTTTTTTCTTTCTAGTTTAGTTTCCATTCTAGTATAGGCTGCTTGGATTTTAGTTTTATTTAATCAAACGTAAAATACTTTTACGCTTACGTATATTAATACGCTTACTTTTGAACGAACACATAAATTAATATACTAAATTAATAGAATAAAATATATGAAGGAGTTGCGAAATTTACATTCTTCAAAGTATAACTAAAATACAGGTTCCGGGTCATTCAGTGGCGAATTTTAACGAGAGTAAATTCAATTAGACGAAGTAACATTTAAAGACCTATTTCAGAAGTAATATTTCAAAGGTTAAGGATAGTGTATGACGTTAAAACTTCTGACAATTATATATTGTAAAATTAACAAAGCTTTTTGCTTAAGAAAAATTATTTTTTAATCCCGTTGCTAAACTCTTTTGAACCCTTTTTGCCCGACTCTTCTTATGAATATTGTTGTAGGTCCAACATTGAAATTTACACTTTAACCGAACGACTTAAATTTCAAACTGAACAAAACGTTTTTAAGGTCCTCAATAATCTGTTTTAAAAATTGAAGAGTTTCTAAAGGGTTTCAATAACTGCATAAAATCCTGTCATATTCAAACACATTTTCCTCAAAATCCCTCGAGTATCAGCTGTTACAGCATTGTCAAAACACTGACTGCAATTTGTGTGATCAAGAGATTAAAGGGGAAGAATATGATGATCAAACGACGAGAAAGAATCACACAATTGATCCACCTTTCTTGGAGGCAATTACGAAGCCAGGGAAGGGGTCAGGCAAACGATAATCAAAAAAGTTCCATTCAGCTTTTGTGGGGTGGCCACAAACAACGATCTAATATTGCAGACACATCCGTGGTGGAAATATGACCTGCACTCTGCTGTCAGAAATCATTAGACCGGTAAGCATAATAATGGTTTTGGTTTCAGCTAGCCCCAAACGCTTTTATGTAGAAATAGTTAGAGAAGTTAGAGAGTTGCATGGAATTTGTCTTTCACTGTATTATAATGAAATAAGAAACTGAAAGCATTCACTTTTGTAAGGGTAGTACGGGCCTTTGAAATGAAAAGTTTGAAGAAATAAATGTGTTTATCAAGTGAAATAAGTTTTAAAAACCTAATTGCTTTGACACACAGTTACATAATTACATGTTATCATACATAAGAAAAAAAATGAGTAACATTGAACAAGCCGATATTTTTGCCAAAATTTGCCGCAGAAAATGGCCAAAAATTGTGTTATAACAAAATTGACTAAATATAGAAATTACTTTTTAAAAAAAAGTTAGAGTTTTGCATAGAAATGGATATTTCGCTGTATAGTATTAAAATGAAATAAGATGAAATCATTAACCTTCTTTATTTTGTAAGAATATACTAGGGTTTTCGCCCTTACAAGGAAACGCAGACATGCAAGTGGTGTACGAAATATGTAGTATTTCTCATACTGTACCTATACATGAAACGAACAATGAAAATTAAATACGAGTTGGCGGGGAGAAAAGATACTAGCTAACTACTAGGGAAATACCAAAATCACACCTGTACAACTCAAGATGAGCAGTGCTGTGAAAACAAACTTTTCATTACGTTCATCACGAAAACAGGTGTGTTCGCCGGATCTTGACTAGACATTGACAAGAAATTTAACTTAAGCATAAACTCTTTTTAATAGAAAGTATTTCTTTGATAATGATAATAAGAGAAGGGTTGTATAAAAATAACATAATTCGAATCCTTCATTGAACTGCTGTATTTTTAAGGTTAACTATAAGTATGAGGCAATTTTCTCTTTGATATATGTTTTTAGAATAAATAAAATTTTCGCTTCACCAGCCTAAATAATGGTAGGTATAGTAACATTCAGGTAAGTACTCAATTTCTTTTATTGAGCAATAAAAAATAATATGCCGTATTCTACATCAATTAGAGCAACTGATTATGACCAAATCGAACGATTTTTGTGGAATTAAAATAGATTTGTTTGCGGTTAACTATGGTAATTCTTCTAACTTTATATCAAAATGTAATATAACTGCATTATGTAATCAAATAACGCAATAGCTCTATATCACGCAATAAAGACAAAAAGAAAAGGTAAGTCATTTTTTTGCTAATGTTCAAGCTGTCGTGATGGAACCGAAGTATAATTTATCAAAAATCCATCCCTCGTGAGCAACATAATCCAACTACAACTCGGCAACGTGTTTTCTTTTTCTCTCAAATAAAAGGTCACGTGGTAAACAAATAAGATATCGATTACTATCCATCCTTACGTCACACTCGCCTGCTCTGCGATTCACGTGTTCCAGTCGACAAACCTTCGCACAAGAATATCAGAGAGAAATATAAAAAAAATCATCAGAGATAAAGTGGTACAATTAAAAAATTGGAATCTCAGTTTGTTACAGTTCTGGATAAAATCGAAATTTGCATCAAGTATTAAAAAAACATGTCATAATCACAAATTTAACGGTTAAATAAAATACACGAATTGCAAAAACAAGCTTAAAAATCGGTTGCTGTTTTAATTAGGGTTCGAAATTCCCGGTCGCTAGTCGCAGAATGCGACCAAATTTTTTCGTTTTGCGACCATAAAATTAATTTCGTCACAGTTTCTGCGACTAGTTTTGAGAATCGTCAATATACACTTTTCCATTTTTTAAAAAATTGGAATAAAAAAAATCCTACCGGGTGGAAAAAACCTACGAAATAACAATCCCCCCCCCCCCCCCCCCCTGATGATTATAATTCAAGAAATGCGCTTTGGTTTGAAGATATCACAAATGGCAGATGTCCAGAGCTTATGAATAACTAATGCCCGTATATTTTGTAACAAAAAATGGCTTTAGCATAGCTTTAATGTAACACAAAATATCATTTATGAAATTATTTTTTTATTTTTTTCTAACAATTTTCAGAGATAATCTGCATTTGCGCATAATTTTTTGGGTTAATCGCACAGATTACGCCTAAATTTTGTTGATGAATTTCTAACACTGGTTTCAATGCTCTTCTGTCGGGCTATGGTCAACGGTTAGAGGCTCGGAGCCCAAGTCCACGGGCTCGATTCCACTCTGACATTTATGCTCGTCACCGTTTGGAATCGATCTTGAATAGCAGGTCCCGTCCTAATCAGTCCTAGTGCAACAACAAAAAACAACCCATAAGTACCGGTAGCACAACGCAAAAAAAAACAACGAATGTTTTCATGTAAATGGAGATGCACCTCTGTGGCTCTGAGGTGGAAAAAATGATCTGCTAAAACTTCCTGTTAGCGGCCTAGCTAGAGGGCGAGCCGGTTTCGCAAGTTTCTTCTTTTTAATACTTCTTACGTGAATTTCATTTATATTTTATTTTGGTACAGTGGACCGGCTATCTTTTGCCACACACGCCGACAAACGGGGTGCACACCTGTAGAGCTCTTTTTAGCCTTTTCTTCACGTGGTGGTGGTGGCAGTAGTAGCAGACTGACAGAGGTCGCTCAATTGTGCAATTAGAGGAAAACAAGCTTTTGGAACGCGGGCGATTCATAAGAATGTCATTTTCTTGAATGGCGATGTCATTACACAGCGTGGATTGAGGATAATAAACTAGAATGAGTTTTGTAATAAAAGGTAGGAATGAGTTTCTTAAAATTATTCTAAATCAATGGCGATTCGCATAGGATGTGAATGATGTAACACTGGACATCAATGAACTATCTGAATTTAAATATTTTCGTATGAATTAGTAAAATGCAAAAATAAAATGTAATTAAAATTTATTCAGTAGATTAAATTCAGTAGATTAAAAATGGCAGAAAATATTTTTTCTTCGAACACAGCCTTTACATCAACAGGAAAAAAATGCATTGCGTTTGGCAACTATGATAAATGAAGATCGAAAAGCAAATTCCGGTGCTGTGCTTAGAGCGGACATTTAGATTTTGCGGACACTCATTTTACTGCATTTTGGTGCTCAGAGCGGACACTATTTTGAAAATAGGTCATAGGTGTGTCGGGAGGGGGCATATGGCACTTCTAACGCATAACAATGGGAAGCAGCTGTGGAACTTATTCGAAAATGTCAGAGCAAATGCGACTATCTTTGATTACTGATCTGTTATGTAATTTAATCTTTAGCACTTTCTATATTTATTGGAATAAATGAGATAGAGGTAAAGTTTTTGAGTTTAAGTTACTGCTTAAAGTTGGAGAAGTAGAGGTCAAAATTTTGTAGTAGTTTTGCTTACATGTTTGAACATTTTTATGGTTTACTTAATTCAGTGAAAACCTTATTTTACTCGCTTTATTACTTGCAAATAAAATATAATGAGCAAATCCTGAGAAGTGGTGAAAACCAAACCAATTTTTTTTATTTTTTAATATGCACATGTCTTACATCAAATTAAAGTATGGAATCTCTACTTCCATATTCTAACAAAATAAATAAATTATATTAAGAAATGGTACTACTTATGGCCATATCTGTGATGCTTGTTCTCAACATTTATAAATTATCATGTTAGATACATATCTGGCAATATGTTTTTCTCCAAGTGATGCAATCCAAAATGGCTAACTTGATGTTCTAAGTTAATAGGAACATAAATGGTGTATTTTTTATCAAAAGAATTGCAAAGCCTCAAGTTTCAAGGTAAATAATATTCATTTTAGTAAAACTAATTAACATGTCACAACCGTAACAAAAAGTAACCTTTCAATTAGAATAAAACATATTCTGTACTCAGTATTGTTTTGTAACATGTGTAATACAATCAAAAGTAATAGTGGCCATGTGTGCAAACATAATATAAACAAAACTGATAATTTTTCCAGTTATTACTATTTATAATTAGGGTTACGGTTGTGACACAAAAATGTTTCGGTTGTGACACAAAATGTTTCGGTTGTGACATGTTATTTTTGTTGCTGTTGTTTACACAATATAACTACGCTACTAAAGTGTATTGTGTATTAAAGTGTATTATATTAATTTTTAAAGCTAAAATAATTGCGTTATCTAGTGGTTATAAATTATATTTTAAGAATAAATTTAAACAAGTTTATTTTTAAATTGGTTTAATTTCTTAATTCAACAGTATACTTAGTAAAATTAAACACATGTTATTACAGTTTACTAATTAAAATATCTTATAAATTACAGAATTTGCATTTTAAGCATGGCAAGCTCTGCAGAAAGAGTCCGACGTTATCGAGAACGTTTGAAGGAAGATCCAGAAAAATATGCTGCATATCTAATTCAGGAGAAAGAAAGAAGCCAGTGTAGAAGAGTCAAGGAAAAACATGCTATGACAACAAATTCATCAAAAGTCCATAAAGCAATCAAACTTAAACGTCTCCGACAAAATGAGAGACAACGAAAGTGTCGAGAGAAGAAAAAACTTAAGAAAGACTTACCTATAAGTCATCAAAGTCCAGGTTCTTGTGCTGTCAGTCCCATTGGAAGCTACCGTGTTTCAGCAACATTTAAGAAAGCCCTAGTACGAGTTCGTAAAAACTTACCTGAAAGTCCAAGAAAAAAAGAAGCCATTGTGCGTTACCTTGCAACCAATTTGAACATCTGTTCAGAATTAGTTCCAGCAGAGCCAAAAAATTCAGAAAAATCCCCAACAGATCATCTGCTTGTATCAGAATTTTACGAAAGAGACGACATCAGTCGTCAAGCGCCAGGGAAGCGAGATTATATATCCATTTTAGATAAAAATGGAAAGAGAGTTCATATGCAACGCCGGCATATGTTTACAACCATAGATGAAGCTCGTGCTATTTTCTGCGAAGAGTATCCAGAAACAAATGTTAGCAGAACCAAGTTTTTCGAGTTGCGGCCTAGACATGTCTTGCCTTCATCAAAGATGCCTCACAATGTGTGTGTCTGTAAATATCACGCAAACATGGATTTCATGTTGAAAGCAGTGCCAAACCTAAAGATCAAAGCTGCAGAATTACGTGATTTGTCTGTCTGCAGTCAATATAATGAAGACTGCATGCTAAGTAACTGTGGTGCCTGTGAAGATAAAGTAGGTGAAGTTTTGCTTGGTGCTCTAGATGAAGATGAACGTGCTGTTGAAGTATTTTGGAAAGCTTGGAAAAAAGTTGAAGGAAGGGATAAAATTGTAGATGGAAATAATGAGGGTGATGATGTGGCTACTTTAGTGTCAGAAATTACAGATGCATTTCCCAAATACCTGGCACATTCATACACTCAAAAATTACAAGATCAATATTTTCAACAGAGCCGTGAGAAAATAGGAGATGATGAGGCTATAATACAATTGGACTTTGCGGAGAACTATGCTGTACTTACTCAGGATGAAATACAAGCTGCCCATTGGTCAAATGATCAAATTACACTCTTTACTACTGTTGTATGGATGGCATCCAAAAAGTGTCAGTCTTACATAATTGCTTCAGATGATATGGTTCATGGCAAATATGCTGTTTGGACCTTCTTAAAAGTAATTACTGAATCCCTGAAATCCCAGTACCCAGATATTCAGAAAGTTCATATATTTTCAGATGGTTCATCAGCCCAGTTCAAGAACAAGTATAACTTGATGAACTTGTCATATTTTAAAAGCGATTTTGGTTTAGACTGTATTTGGTCATTCTTTGCCACATCCCATGGAAAGGGAGCTGTTGATGGCATCGGCGGTAAGGTTAAGCGAGCAGTTGCTACAGCAGTCTTAACAAGAAAGTGGACAGTTCGTAATGCTGAAGAGTTTGTAGTTTGTGCTCGCTCTGTGACAAAGGCAATATCTGTCCTTTTCATTCCACAATCTGATATTGAAAATTGTGTGAACAGTTTGGATGAAAGGTGGGAAAGTGTAAATGCCATTCCAAACACACATTCCATACACCATGTTGTCCCTGTACCAGGAAAGCATGGTGTTTTGAAAGTCGGATCAACCTTTAGTAGCACGCTAACAGAGATCACCCTTAAGGAATCTGAACAGGACAAACAGGAAAAAGTTCAATGTGAAGACGAAGACATGATGACTACTGATCAAGAAATTATGACTATTGAAGAGTGTATGGAAAAATACGTAGTTGTGGAATACAAATCCAAGTCAGTGGACAATAAGTTGGTAGACTTGATCAAACCCTTGTATTATCTTGGGTACTGTAATTCCGTGCAAGATGGTAAAATTTGCATTCAGTACTTAAGAAAAAAAGATGGGAAGTTGCCTTATTATGTTTTTCCAGCTAATGATGATTTTGACACTGATGTTGGAATCGAACAGATTAGATGCTCGTTGCCTAACCCGAAAGAAATTCGTGGAAAATTGTATTTCAAGAATAACAAGTTTCTTAATTTAGTGCTTCCATAACATTTTAATTTACTATATCATTAATCATTGAAGTATGGATTTAGCTATATACGTTGTATGTAATAAAAATAATGCCAATTCATTTTGTTTTTATCTTGCTTGAAAGTTTCTTGCTTTTGGTTTGCATAAACTGTACGATAAATGCTGAATTTCTATTAATTTCTGTACAATGTCACACCCGTAACACCCTGTCACAACCGTAACAAATTTTTAATATATTTTTTTCTAAGGGACCAACAGGGAAAATTTAAAAAATTCAACTCTAAATAGTTAACTCTATATCTGTTGTAACAATTATATTTTTTTCATTTTGGTATTTTTCTTAAAGGGGCACAAAACGTGAAATGATCATCGAGCGGAAAAAAAATTGTCACCAATTGTGTCACAACCGTAACAACAATAAATTAATTTTTTGGTAATAAGTAAAATATTAAATGTCAATAAGTGAATGTTCCATATTGTACCTATAGATGAATGCTAACCCCAAAAAATGTTTGTTACTGTTTTCATATGACAAAGTAGACTTTAATCACCTGACAAAGGTGACCTGTGTCACAACCGTAACCAGGATTCGCTCTAATGCAATAAATTATTAAAATAATATATTTATGGCTCTTGCAATTGTTAAAAAATAAATTTGGTGATTAAGCTATTCAAAGTGAAAACCCTTTGGTGGTGACAAATTACTTTTTCTACGACCCGCTCTGAGCACGTCCGCTCTAAGCACTGTCCGCTCTGAGCACGGAATCCAAATTCCGATTGCAGTTGACCAAAGAACAACGCATACAAAAAAAATTCCAACTTTTACTTAAGAAACAAAATAGAAAAAACTACTAAACAAAGACAGGTTTTATCACTCGCTACAATTAACACAAAAAGGTAAAAGACAATGAATATGCATGTCACTTAATAGAAGCTGGTATAGTCATTCTATTTAGGTAGTCATTTACTATACCAAAAGTTTCAACGTTCTACAATATAACGGGAAACCTTGTTTGTTGGTTTCGTTGAGAAAAAGCATTCATATTATTCATGCTAAAAATGCCCTTATGAAATTTCTTTAAGAGCACTGTAGAAAGTTAAGTATTTCGACACATGAAAACCATTATTCTAATGTCGTGTGCGAAAGATTAATGAAAGGCAATTTCACGTCCGGTAGTCCATGTAACTCAGTCTTCCTTTCGTGCGTCAATGAAGGACACTGAAAACGGATATACAATTACAAATTATATTACATACTTTATTTTTACTTTATGATTATATCATACTATCATAAAGTAATAATAACGTATGCTAACAAATATCTAGTAGTGTAATAAATAATTTCGATAATTTTATTTTGCATATACTTAAAAGTTTGTTGATACTATTAAAAAGCTTTTTGAAGGCTTCCTACTTCCCAACCAGCCTTATCGATTAGAAAAACTTTTTTTTTAATCCGTTAAATATTTAAAGCAGCTATAACAACATATTTTTAACTAAATATCTGGCTTTCCATTTTCATAGATGACGACATAATTCTGAGATAGATCATAGAAGACTAAATGTCACTATAGTATTGCATAAATTTTATAGTGAAATATTAACTGATTGTAGATATATTGGTACTAATTTTTGACTTGATTTACTTAGTGAGAGAACAACGCCCGTCTTCACAAATATATTATAGGGAAAACAAAATTAATTTATTATATTGCTGTTATCAAATCGACTCATAGTAAAATAAAGTTTCCTAACCTAAAACAAAATCCTAGACATTGCTTTAAGGATTTTCCTTTAGAAAATTCACCATTACCGGGTTTTTTCAAAAGTATTAATGATTTTCAACTTTTTTGTGATTTTTTAGAGATTTTTTTTATTAATTTGAAGAGTAAACACAGAATAAAAAATTTTTAAGTTTACATATTTCTCTTCATTCTATAGACTTTTACTACTAAAGACGGATTGCAATTGTTGCAAAGTTTAAAAAAGAAATCGGTTGGGTTTTATTTTGGATTTTTAAGGTTTTATCTGAAATAAAGCAACCCAGTTTGACTAAAAAATCAAACAAATACCTTTTAAATTCAAAAAAAATTTAATGTTTAATTACATATTTTTTAATTAAAAAAATTATCACGCGAATTCACTTTATTTCATATTTTTAAGATCCTAAAAAAGCATAAATCAAGGTTGATATTAATTTTTTTTTCATTAAAATATATATTAATTAAATTTAATATTTAAAAAATTATTAATTTAGAATGAGTTTTTCTCTTAACTGAAATTGTTCTTATCTTAAAATAATACTTAAAATTTAAACCAAACAGTGACATCATAAGGTTGAATTTAAAAAAAAAAACAATAAAACCCCGGGCTGGGCTTTAAAAAAAAACCGGGTTTTTGCGAACCCTGGTATGTATACATCTGAGGTAATTTCAGTATCCAGACTACGTTAGTCTATTTGTATAACCTTACAACTCAGCTTTTATACTTTCTTGAACAAGTTTTTATAGTTTCCTCAGCATAAATATTTTTGTAAACAATGCTAGCTGAAGCTAATTTTGGAAAATACTCATTTTAACAACTTTTTTTTACTTGCAAATACATAGATACCCTGAAATAATTTATCGAAGAAATACAATGTATACTGACACATAAATTTACATAAAAGATTTTAAAATATTCTTTTTATGTCCTGTATCCAAAAATCAGTTTTTGAGTTATTATTTTATTTATTATTAATTTAAAATTATTTTGTATCTCATAGCACTACTGACATTGAGAATTGTATAAATAAATATTCTGACCAGTTAGAAAAGTTTTTAATCTGAGAAAATTCAGTCTGTAAATGAAAATTTCGAAAACAAATTTTAATTACGGCGTTTGTAACTTATGACAGACGCCGCAGAAATGTCTAAAAGTTTTTGTGTTTTACATTATAAACGCTTCGAGAAACTACTAAAAACTATACTATAAAAATTTCGTTAGAATATTAAGAAATCCATTGTCAATCCATGAAAAATTCATTGTAAAAGGAATAATTGAATTCTAAAAATAAAATTACCAATTTTAATTTTCTGCAAACGTATTCAACCATTCGTGTAATGTTAGGAACAGTTCAAAGACGAGCGCCTACAAATTTAGCGGCAAACACAAAGCATTTCGTAAACTCAAAATCTTATCATTCACATTTCTGATTTTAAAAAAAAACTGCTTGACGTTGTCGAAACAATTGTGCGATTTTTTTTTTTTTTTTTTGAATATTTGATAGTTTAATTGAGATGTTTTGAAAGCTGCGAGGTGAATATTTAGATTATTTTGTTATTCATTTATATAGCCAATTCCACAAATGTAACCGATTTCCTTCCAATATTTATTTTAATATTTGTCTTTTACTGACGGTACTATTGGCTACAGATCAAACAAGTGAGAGGAATTTCTATTTAATTCGTTCCAAGACTATTTATTGATGACACGTCAGAGATAATCATGTAAAATATTTCGCCAAAAAATTTACTTCAATAAAAAAAAATTTACATGGCGGTTGTAGATATTTAATATTATTGCATTAGCATTAGTTCATAGTTTGAGATAAAAGCGCAGCAATCTTAAATTTTGAATATTTCAAACATCAAATCATTTTTTGTTCAAAAATACTTTTGTTCAATTATGCGGTTTTAAATTGTAAATTGAGAGATTAAAAGGCATTTACTTACTAAAACACATAATTTATTTTAACTATAAAAGAATTAATTTCTTTGAACAAAAAATAAATCATAATAGCAAAAAAAAAACTGACCTATATTAACTAAGTTTTCGAAAATTGAAGTGCTTTCAAAGTAAACACAAGAACTTCAGGTCAGTTACTGAATACACAAAAAGGCGGAAAAGGTGAAAAAGACAATTAAAAAGGAGAATATCATAACAAGGCCAAGGCTAATCTATCCCTAGAAAATGTCGATTTCACAACTAACATGTTCTTTTTGAAGAACATGTACCTCTTTTTTTGCCAAATACTAAAGCTAATTACATGTAACTGCAGTGTAAGTCACAATTTAAGGAGGTTAAAAGCTTTTTAAATTAAAAAAATAAATCAAATTAAACGAAGCACATTACATTATTTAGTTGTAATAAGTGTTTATCAACTATCAAACATTTTTTTTTCATTTAATGTTAAAGTTGTAGTGATAATAGCTTTTTACAAACGTGACTTCAAACAAAATCACTATAGACAGGATAATCTTACATGGAATTACCCTTAAATATTAAAAGTGACATATGTACCAAAATTGAAACAATATAATAATAAAAAGCAGCTACAATTATCTATATACAGAGTTAAAATTCAAGATCACTAACATTCTAAAGAGTTTATTTACTTCATCAGACAAAAATAGATTAAAAATGAAAATTTATAAAACACAGGTTTGTGTTTTTGGTTTTGGTTTGAATTATCGTCGCACTGGAGCTACACGAGGGCTATTGGCGACGGGCGTCGTATTTTAGAACCACAGTCAGATGACGACAGGTTTGTGTTAGAAAAAGACAATGAATAGATAGAACCATAAAACTATATACAGTATAACTCGGTTATAGTGTAATTCCAGGGACCACGATATTTATGAACCTTGTTTATAAACGAGTAACGTTGTAAACAAGGTTAAATATTAAGTGCAGTAGATCATGTAAAATACGCATTATACACTCATTATTTATCGAAGTTACAAAAGGGCATCCAATGAATAAATTTCAACCCTATGTGGTTCTCATCAATAATTTGTAATTTGTTTAGGCGGGGGGGGGGGGGGTATTAAATTTCGCATAATTTGGCGAACAATATACATTTTAATAGCAAAAGCGAATTTTTTTTGAAAATATTTTAAATATCATATAAACGTATATTTCAATGGTTATAATCCAGGAGTTAGTTACAAATTGTCGTTATAAGCAAGATTTTATAGCATTAGAAGGAATTGAAAAATATATATTTGCGTGAAATGTTTAAAAAGTTATCTATCCCAAGAGTCCGAATTAGATGCCAGGATTGGTTTTCAATTGAAAACAATATTAGTTCGTAATATTAGTTCGCCCCAATATTAGTTCGTAATTTGAACAAGAGTCACCTACAAATGAGTTGTCAAAAGCCAAGTAGTTACATCAGTAACCCTTTGATAGGTAAGAGGATGCTTCCAAGAGCAAGGGGGAATTCGAAATCTCTTGGGCAGTGGCAAGTGGAAGAATGCGGCGGCATTGGCAAGGCAGGGAAGGGGGGCAAAGTTGGCGGGGAATCCGGGTCAGATCGAGCCCTGGGTCACGCGAGTTCGAACGGCACATTAGCATTTTGCTAAAGTAGTTTGACAAAAATGGAAAGTATAATTTTACTTGCATACTATTTCAATATCGTCATATTTTAACGTATAATTCCTTCAATAAATACACAGTACAAACAATTCTAGTTCTTAAGAACAGGAGCATACAACCGTTTACTTATCAACAAAACTTGCGCCACGTGTTGCCAAAACGCATTGTGAAAAACTAGGGAAGAATATTCAAAAGGGTCTACCGTCTTACAAATTCTCCACACATACTGCAGAAAAAATTGTTGGTTATGGTAAAACTAGTGGGAACTATCTTTATGGAAATAAGAACCAATAGGCAGAATGTTCTGCTTCTAGTAGTACAGTTACACCAAATTTATGGTAAAACGTTACACCGCAATAGGAGGAAGCTTGACCCTTGATTTTGTGGAGTAACGTTACTCTGCAATGCCGGATGCACTACACACTGCCACTATTTTTACTGAATACCTAAAGTCCCACAAATTTTTAGCGAAACAAAATGATTCAAGGGGGGGGGGGATCAAGGTTCCAATCAAGGCATTTTTGCAAGACTAACTTTTAAATTAGACCCATTCGTTTTATTTTAGATAAATTTTATATTTGGAGGATGATGGAGAAAAAAATAAGGAAGAAATTGCGCTGCTTGTTTAGAAAAGTACGTTTGAAACTTCTATTATTTCCTTAAAGTTAACTATCATATTAGTTTATTATTTACTAGCAACTTTTATTAAGGAGAATTCTAATTATATTTTATATCCCATGTGTTTTTTTTAACTACACGGGGAATAAATAGACCCGAGAACTTACTTCTTAGTGGGCAAGAACAACCACGCCAGAAGCGAGATTCAAACCCACAGATTTTGCAAACAATAAATTAGATAATTTGTCAATTACAGCATTGCCATACCAAAGCTGAGACCTCTCTGCATCTATCAACCTATTGAGCCTCCCGAAAAAGGTGTCTCGCTTGCTGCTGCGTTTCAACGCGAAGGAATGGTGAATGTGAGGTAAATGACAGAAAATGTGTTGGCTACCGTACATTTACGAAATATTGGTAACTAATGCTAACATCCCGGAACTAACTATCTGCATGAAAAGGATTTTTGAGATATTTTTTGAACAACTGGGATATGTCTGCAGTACAAATATGAACAGCAAGCGTAAAATATTTAATTAAAATGTGCTGAATACTGAACATAAAATACTTAGAATTCTGTAGGCCTATATATCAATATCCATATGGGGTTAGGTACAGCTTATAAGATTCTTCATATCTTCTGAATAAAATATTTAATATTTAATTAAAAGCGCACCCACGCACAAAATTAAAAAAAATATATCTGCTGTTGAACACTCCGAAATGGTATTAGTACCTACTTTAAATATGTAAAGCAAATTATTTTTATCGAATTAATCCAGTAATCTTGATGTTTTTCATGTCATCAAATGTTCTTAAATTTAATGCTTTGTCTATGTTTTAACTTATTTCTGTATGTGTCCCCCATGATGGGGATTTTCTCCTGCAGTTGCGACAATATAGACATTAAATAAAAAAAAATACCGATATAAAAAAAAACTACTCCAATTTGACCATCCACTACCGGACAAGAACAAGTGTTCCATTTCCGTGACTTTTGTGCGGAGTGGGTGGAGATAAGGACGAAAAAAGAACTGATGGGCGTTAGGTACACAAAAAAAGCGAAAGTATTTTTCCACAGAATCGTAGGCTTACAAGGTCACTCACTTCGTTTCAGGCCGGTAGTCATGGCAGTCAGTGGCTCACCCAGTCATCTGTAACTTCTAAACTCTTCTTCAAAAAATGCTTTGCGTACTTTGGTGTAGTACTAACGATGCTTTAAGTGGGAGACATTTTTTGTTATGCTGTATTCCCAGAGGATTTTGAGTTTGTCGAACTTCGGCAACATTTGGACATTCTTCTTTTAGAATATCACACTACGTTTATAGCGTAAAAAAGCGGAATCTTTTTTTTATAAAGGGTATGTCCGGTCGTCACCAACTTTCATAGCCCAAACTAAAAATGCTACAAACAAGTGAGATACGTCAAAAATAATTCAGCGCATCTTAACTAGAAGCCATTAAAAAACAAAAAACAAGAAAATAAAAAAGGAAAATTTATTTTTGAAATATAATTCAGTTAAGAATAAAGTCTTGATAAGGTATTGGGATTCACATACGTTTTTAAAACTAAAAGTACACTCGATTTTTTGGAATAGCATCGTAAGAAACTAGTCATTCTTTTTAAACAGATAAAAAAAAATTATAAAGCTTAATTTTACGGGCATTATACCATAATTAAGCCATACTTTTCTACACCTCTACAAATGCTACAGACAAGTGTGATACACAAAAAAAAAATTCTAAACTAGAAGCCATAAGCCATTGAAAGCCAAAGAAAAAAAATCGAATTTCAAGTAGTACAACTTCAATTATTTTTAAAAAAAATAAAATAAAAATTTTAATAATCCTTTAAAAGATTTAAAAAGGCTATTTTCCAAATACTTTGAATCATCATTGCCACTCAATCATACGATAAACTTATTTAAATAAATAAAAAGTTACTTTTGATATATAAGTCAGTTTAGAATGAAGTCATTATAATGTATTTAAATAGGATTCTTTGATTATTAGCATATTTGTTTAGAAAGAGGCAGAAGGCATTACATTTTGTTTTATTTTAAAGGCAAGCGCAATTTGTCATTTACAAGGACGTTTTAATACTGTTTATTCCTTTTGGTAGGTATTTTTGCTGCTTTTTAATTTATTTAAAAAAAATTTAGTTTAGTTAGGTTTTTGTACGTGATATGAATTTTATTGTATGTTATTAAGAAATGTTTTGAGTCGATTTAAAATCGAGGTTTATTATAAATTTATTCTTCGAAAACTTATTGTCATATTAAGTTATGTCTGTTGCTTCTACATTAATTAAGGCAGCGGGTATCTGATCAAGCACACATGACTAAAAATATATATCTACCAACCAACCATTAATTAAGTTTAAGGAAACAAAAAACATAGAACTTTACAAGAGCTACTTAGTGTATCGCAAAAAAACATACCCAAAGATAATTTTTTTAATTGAAAAGTCAATTGCTTGTCCTTTCTTTGCAAGTTAAGGCGTCACAATAAATTTCAATTTTAAAAAATGAGTAGCTATAGGTTTGGTTAGGTTTTAATAATGATAATATAAAAAAAAAACCTCAGAAAGAACATTTCAATATTCAACACCTATCATTGGCAATCCCATTGGCAAAATGATATTTCAAAACCATAGAGTTAGTTTATGTTCAAAACAATACTTTTTATACTCCCACTATCATAATAATAGATCCCACCTAACTTTCAAATGTGCAATTTATATTTATATATAAATCTTCAAATAAAACAAAACTCTCCATATATAACAATGACGATTTCACCTCCAAAATGGAGTCCTTCGGCGTTGTTGTGATACTCCTACTCCCGTAATCCTACACGTTCGAAAGAACGCATTCCATTTCATAATCGCGATAGCGGACGCTTAGAATGCAAAGTATTTTTCTTACAGTTCTATTCAGTTTGATTTGCAGTTATTTTGAATACTTTTTGCCTCTACTTTTTTTCGTGGATCATAACTTTTGTTATTTTGCTTCCCCAATTAGTTTTGTTTCACGAAGCTAAATAATGAAAATGGTGTTGAAAGGTCGGTGATTGTGTTGAAAGGTTTTATTTCTTTTTTCAACAAAAAAATAGGTTGACCTATTTGTTGACTATTATTATCAAGTGCGAATTTCTAGTTTTTGATAGGAAACGCTTCAGTTTCTGAAATGCTAATTTGAAATTAGTTCCGTATCCTTGAACTAATTACAAAGCAGCATTTCTGAAACATGTGTTTTCTTATTATTTAATGAAGCTAAAAACGTTATCTATCTTTGAAGCATTACTTTAACTGGTAGCAGAAAGAAAAAATTTAAACACGGTTCCAGTTTTTTCTAATCTTTGTTACACGTATTTAATACCACATTCATTGAAATAATTCGTAGAATTATTTTGTGTGTATCGAAAAAAATAAAGTATTTCTTCCCTTAAAATAATTTACATCATCTTATAAATACTACGAGCAATAAACTGCATAATCACTGTGCTTCCAAAATAAATCCGAAGCATCAAACTCTTAACATCCAGCAAAACAAACACCCAAAAGGATACGAGAGATAATTCAAATAATCAGAACCTCATTTCTGTGGAATACCTCAATTCAGTCGGAAAAAGCTTATCTGCAGCACTAGAGCGGGTAAAAGCACATCCCTCTTTTAATCCAATAAAGGAACAAGCGAGAAGAAGCCCCACACAACAACCTCCTCCTAATCCCACGAAGCATTCGGGAACGGATGAAGAGGAGAGTAAAGCCACGATCCCTTTCATTCCATGTATTTTGTTTCGTGCAGGCGTTGTTCTAATTAACTGTTGTTTTACATTGCTGTTATTTTCCTATCTGTGTCTTTTCTATAGCTATTTTTAGATAGGTTAAATAATGCGAAATTACTTATCTCCAGACTAGTCTGAATGTTAAAAAAAAAAACATGCACTTTAAGAAAATCGATAAAAGGCAAATGAGATGACTAGATATCTACCTGGCAGAGTCCAATTAAGTCCAGGATGTGTTTGGGGTTGGCATTTTAAACACTGGCATTAAACACAAAATAACTAGATCGCATGGTAGAATTTGAATAAAAGTTTCGACATGGGAGAAGTTCTTAGGCGACTGGTATTTAACTCTACATTTCAGCAACTTTAAAGTTGAAATTCAATTTACATATTCCCCACACAAAATACAAATCTTCGTAAACCTCATTCATTATTTTTCTTATTTTAATATATTTCTAAACATGCATAAGTCCTGCAGAACACACCTCTGGTATTTTGAAAACTACTCGAAAGAGAACAAAGTGCTCTCTTCTTTTAGATCCCAACAAAACATATGGTTGACTGAAGAAGTGAAAGTAACAAGAAACAAGAGAGAGTGAAAATGGTTTTGTGATCAACAAGACTTCATGCTTCACAAGAGAAAGGTACTTAAAACATCTCCGGAATCTTATTGATGCCTGCCATCCATTCCATGTTCGGCCTGCCTTAACCTTCTATTACGAGAATTAATACGGCGAATAATAAGGGAATGGGGGCCTGGCATTGATCATATCTGCGTCAGCTGCAAACGATCACGACTGGTCAGTTATTATTAACTAGAGAAAGTAAAGCACCTTGTGGTGATTATGGAAATGTATGTATATGCGATTTGATTTCATAAGTAACAATGCTTTACAACTTGTTTTATCACGACGAATTACATCTACAACATGTTCGAGTTTAAATCTATATGCAATGTCAAGGTGAAATCTCCATAGCATACATGTTTCTAAAATAAAAAGTATACTAGATTTTTTCTAATGGTATCGTAAGATACTAATAAAGTTTATTTTTAATAGGCAAATAAAATTGCCTAAGCCAAATTCTACGGGCATTACACCATAATTTAGCCATAATATGGTACACCTCTTCAAAACAGTAAAAATACTATCTCAAGAACAATTATTATTAGAATGCTGGGATGAGGTATTAGGAATATAATACCTAATCTGAGATAGAAAGACTCACAAGGCTTATCTATTTCCGCCAAAGGAAAAAAGAATGGGAATTACTAGATATCAATATATAAAAAGAAATGGTGTGCGACAAGCGTGATCAAAGAATAGAGAATAGGCAAATGCAACATAAGAAAACACCGATTCACGATTTTTGAAAGTGATGCATTTGTGCTTTAATTCATATTTTTTTAGAACCTGAATCTTTTTTTAGCATTAAATGTACTTCCGTATAACAAAATCAAACAATGCGAGGAAAGATGAGCTACCCACATTCTGTAATTGAATTTTAAGAAATAAAAGTGGAAGGTGATAGCTATATAACTTGTCAAACCAAGTCAGCAAATATCTTAATCAAAAAGTGAGGAACAAAAATTTATTTGGTTAATGTATATATTTTGTAATAATTTATAGTTCTTATTTAAATTCATCCATTACAATGTCATCTCATATTTATCACTTTCATTACATAATTGATAAACTAACACAACACATTTGCGATTTATAACAACTGACATTTTATTATTATCGTCCTTAGTAAACCATGCCAAGAAAAATCTCAATCGTTATAACAATTATATCGTAATCATATTGAACGATTATCATATTTAGAACTGTTTCGTTACCATTCACATTCTAAATCTTGGGATAAAAATTCTAACGTTAAGATTTAGAAACCAATGCTACTAGAATAAACACAACAGGATTAACTAAATTCTACATGAGGATCAAGTAGGGACTTACACTAGCATTATTTTTCACATTATTATCACGCATAATTCTTGACAAAAAGAACCTTAATTATTATTTATATATAGACCGAATCTCACGAAAAAAAACTAACTACGTACTTAAGTTTACATTTGAGGTACACTTTACAAAGGGCAAGTGAAACTAAAGGGAAATTAATATTATTTTTAGTTTAGTTTGAACATAATCGTCGCACTAGAGCTACTCGAGGGCCGTATTGGCGATACGGGAGTCATGTTTTAGAACCACAGTCGAGTGACGAGCCGACACTTGAGTAAGCCCCAACGCAATCGTTGAGGGCGACATCGTACGTATATATTAAAAATGTTACTTTGCCAAACTCGCCAAATTATTACAAAGAACGTGCAAAAGAGCATTTTTTTTAAATAGCTGGTTGGTTGTGCGATGGTCTTTGCGCTAGAGCTGAATGGGTGTAATGGTAGCTATATATTTTCCTCGCCAAATTTTTCAAACACGCCAAATGAGCTAAAATGTTTGTATTCGGGAAATTACTACGACATTATCTGTTAATTTTATAGCATTTTTTAAATTTTGAATTTTTAATGTAATATAAGTAGCGGGATTTTGTACTTTAATAACGAACGGTATCAGCAACATAAGCTTATTAAAAAGCAAATAAACTTATTAAAAAATGCAAATCGTTTGCTGTTTGCTGGAGTAGCTTATTTTTAATTCTTACTGATTATTTTTTACTTAAATATGTATTCTCTTTAATTTGAGCTTCGTATCAAAGGTATTTTTTAAATTAATATTAATTATTTCTATATCCAAGATGGGTAATTAAATGGAAAAAATTACTGGGTAATCTTCATATCTTATGTAACTTAAATGAAAGAAAAAATAGTTAAATTCACTATAAAATTATTTTTTCACCTCTACCCGTGCAACGTCGGGTATAACAGCTAGTATTGAATAAAATGGAATCTCATGTTTTTTCAATGTAGATTAAATTTTTAGTTATTTAAATTTTAAATAAACTTCTAATTTAAATTTTCTAATGAAATTTGGAATGCAGCCTAAACTGATTTTTTGCTTCAAAATGACGTATCCCACTTGTTTGTGAGACTTGCGGTTCGTTCTGTGAAAGTGGGTGACGGACAGAACGATTACAAAACCTTCCACTTTTTACGTTATAAACGTAGTGTGGAAGCTAAAATGCCGATGACCGCACACGAGTCCGAAAATGCCAGGAAAAAGTTCATAATTGAATCAAGCAGGTCAAAGTTTAGTCGAGATAAGATTATGTTCAAGAGTAGCACTTAAAAAATTATTATTTGCACCGATGCACATCTCTCCACGAAGAAATAACTGCTTAACAAGGGCGAAGATAGGGTCAGATCAATAAGATTAGGAAAAAAAACTACTTTTGACAGAAAAAAACACGCCCAAAAAAGGAGTTCTGTTTATCAAACGGCAATATTTTTCATTGATTTATTTAAAGTAATCGTCTTCAATCAGACCGCGTATATATGAATTCATGTATTTAATTCACATAAAATTGTCAAATAGATACGATGGAGTCGAATTATGAACAAATAGTTAATATGTACAATTGTACAAGCTAGAAATTTTAACGGATGGCCACTCTGTATAGTTTGGAAAGGGCACAAAAGAATATTTAGGTCCAGAAAGTATAGGAATCTTTGAGCTAATGAATCCTGCTTTATCTACAAATAATTATATGATTTTGTATAACAATTTTTTAAAGAGAAAAGATATACACTTATTATTTAACTCAATATATGCACTCATAATCTCATATACAAAATCATCTTTAAGTTATTATTATTTTTTTTATTTTTTTGACATTTCTTAAAAACTACATACTTTCAAATATGAAATTTACTTTCTACTATTACAAAAGGTACGCCAGATATATGAAATAATTCATATAGTCTGTTGAATAGGTAGGGTCAAGTGGGGTAAGTGTGATTGGGGGTAAGTGTGATAAACAGCTCTTGTAACTTTGGAAATCATTCTAAAAATCTGAAAGTTTGCAATATATAACATTAGACCACTTATAATTAAACTAAAAAGAAATATTGACCTTATTTTTTGTTTAAAGACAGTTTTGAGCTTTTGAACTTAAGTGCAACTGTCTTCTTTTTATGTGGGTCTTTCTATGTGGGGTAAGTGTAATAAAACAACAATGGATTTTGAAATGCAAATTTTGTACACTTAAAATTGGAATTCAAACATATATTTTTTTTCTACATAGGTATGTTTCTTATAATAATTCACTACCAATTTTAGGATTTGGAATTTACTTGAAGCAGAGAACGAATTTTCTTAATGAAAAATGCAGAAACCCTATCACACTTACCCCACTTGACCCTACGTCTGTCCAATATGTCTGTTACGTCAGTCATATACGTTTTTATTGTTTTCATCGATAGAGATTTTAGCGTTTAAGGTTTATATACCTAAAATATTCGTGATAAGTGTTAGTTATTTTACATAAAGTTGTCTAGTAGCTAGAAAAAGATTTTGTTAATAGGAATAATGTATGAATCATAGCTTTTTAAGAACAGAATGGTTCACAACATGTTTTGTCTCTGGTCCAATTTGAGTACCACCTAATTGTGATAGAGACGTTATTAATGCGCGAAAATTATCGTTTGTAAATGCGTGTTACATGTCTTCAATAATAGAATACATAATTCAAAATAGTCAAAAAATTAATAAAATCCAGGCAAAGAAAATTCTAGAAATAACTGTATTTGCAAGCATCACCAGCAAGTTCAAAGGAGCTATAATGACTAAGCGGAAAAAAGCAGATATTTAAGATGCAAACAGAAACTCGTCAACATGTCGAAATGCTAAGTAAAGAAGGAAGCAGAGGAGGTCAAATATTGAAGTTTAATTCAGTGGCCAATGATGAATATGTCGTAATAAGGAAATTTAGTTTGGTAATGAAAAAATATATACAGTATTTACTACATATTTAAGGAAAACTATTAAAAAAGTCAACAAATATAACAAAATTCTAAGACAAATTTTTTAAAATGCAAAATACTAGAATTCAATATAAACTTCATGCTTAAAATTATTTTCACACAAAATTAGTTATTTATTAGTTATACCTATACAATTTTTCGTTTTTAATGACTGTTAAGCATATTATTCTAGTCATCAAAACATTGACAAAATACAGTGAACATTTATCATAGTATTTAATTTCACTGCAATGCATCTGAAATTTGCCTGGCATCAAAAACTATGAGTTTCTATGGGTTAACAGCTTCTGAATCTACATTAGACAGGTGTGTAAATAAAAGACATTTCTAAGGCAGCCATTTAGCAAGAAGGGACAAGCCACAGAACTAAGTCAGTGATGACGAACTGTATTTGGAACAGAAAAATGAATACAAGAGCAAGGGAATGAAGTCGAACTTGAAGGTCAACAGGTTGGTCGAATAAAAAAGTCGCACGTGTGTATTCAAAAACAAGGCATTTCATCAAATTGGCCATAAAAAGTTGGATAGATTGCAATCCACTTTCCGCATTTCTACTTTTAACCTTTAACTACTTCAAGTACCAAAACCAAAACGTTTTTTAAAAAATTACAAATATGTTCTTGATCAATTGAGGAGCTGATGTTGTGAAAGCTAAATAAAACATGCATCAAATAGTAAATACACAGTGTTTTACCTCAAACTTATAAAAACTAAACTCCCCGGCGCAATAGCCCATTACTGGGCCAAGGCCTGCCATGCCCATTTCAGCTTTCGTGACCAAGGGCTCTGGGGTGCTAGGCAAATGTTCCGGTAAGGTGGTCAGTCTCACGCGGAACCCCCAGTGTTTAGTTCCCAAGCATACTTGGTACCCACTTTATCGACCCACTCAAGGGGTCAACCTCGCCCAGTCCGGGATTCGATCCCCGGACCTGTGGCGTGGCAATGCGAAGCACTACCACTCGGCCTCCCTCAAACTTCTACTCTCTTCAAATTAAAAACTTTCAAATAAAACATGAAGAAAAAATCATAACTCCCCATCATGTTAGGTAAAATTGTGTATTTTAACATTATCGGTGGATTGAGAATTTAATTTCATAATAAGCAGAAAATATTATCACTAATAAATATCATCAGAAAAGTGTAGTGGTTGTTCGATGTTGTATTGAGAGAAGCGAAGTCGACACTATTCATTACAAGATACATTGTGGCTTCGAGGCTTCCTATATTTTGGACTATTGATAAATCAATTACACAAGTAAATATGGATTTTTTTCTGTCCCAAATTTATATAAATCAATAAAAATTAAAAGTAAAGCAAATCACTATCAATAGCTGGAACTATAAGCTTGACCACAGAAAAATAAAATTTGAATACCACGCCGTCACAACAATACTGGGACAGGGAGATAAGATGTCTCGATATTTTGGATAGATATCTCAAAATAGAAATATTGTGGGGGTTGATACGGAAGGAAGTAGTTTGCAGACGATATCTCTCCTTTTTTCTCTGTCTACCTACCTGAAGTCAAGTCTCTTTGACCTAGCCGCGCCATTCTTACATCATCACGCAAAGGAAAATACTCGAAAATACATTTTATTTATTCCACACGACGACTATGGGATGGACGCGTGTTGCATATTTACGCCTGATGCATCAGCAATCTTCCATCGAAACATGCTTCAAGTTTAAAAATCGCATAAAATATGCAGAGGCAGAGGGTTTCCGGTTAGACTTGGTTGTGGTTTTCTTTCTCGTTATAGCAAATGTATTTTTGAAGATAGAGTTGGAACTAATAATTTGTACATGCGTTCTCGAGTTTTATCGAAGCCTTTTGGCAGTTAAATTATATGGGAACAATACGGAGATGGATTCACAGAGCGTTGAATTTCTGTACCCCTCTAATCAATCCCGCAAATGTCTTGTTTTGTCACAATGATTCCAAAAAAATAAAAAATAAATCCATCGATATTTCAGAAGACAGCAAGGTCGTGCTAGAACCACCTAAAGTCTATAGATGACAGGATCCATTGGATCTAAAGAACTTTGTAGATGTAGAACTTGATTAATTTGCACACAATGTAAACTTTTATAAATTAAAATTAGCTATGCCGGAGAATTCTATACATTCCTGGCGATAATGGAGGAATCCATAGATGTTATTAAATGACTAGGTTTTTAATGTTTGCCAGTTATAACCCAAACCGCAACCTACAATGCTGAAATTTCGAGGCAGAGTCAACCAATTTGATGAAAGACTGTGAAATTTTTTCTTAATTTCCATAAACTGATTTATTGGAATATTTTTGACTTTTTTTTAGCACAATCACAATCAAATAAGGATCATCGAATTTTATGTCTACCTTAGATGATGGGTTAAATGTACGATATAAACTTCTAATCTATAATATTCAAGAATCATTATCTGGAGAATTTCTTATTTAATAGAATACCTTAACTAGTGATGCTCGAAAAGACAATATTAAGAAATTAAATGCTTAACGACAAACCACAGATTCGGTCGTAAACCAACATCGAGCAAAGAAGAGCGAGCCGTTTATCATTGCTAAACCGGAAACTTTCCAGAGTAGAACTACATTAACATTGTTTTCGGCACAAAGTGGTCAAGAAATGAAACGGCTTCGCGCCGGAATAAAAGGTTCCAGACCCGGATGTCTTAAGTAGGCATTCTGAAAGACACCCACGCCTAAGCACACATTCGGATGCCTTAATTGGATCAGAGAGGTGGTCCATCCGAAAAAGAAAAGCCACAGGATTACTAATGTGGTGGAGAGAGCAAGTTAGTCATCTCAATTATCGTGATGATGTGCATTACCAGCATAAAATGGGATCGAGAGAAGAGTTGCATCATTTGTATAAACTAACGAGATCAGAAGAAAATATAACTGATTCAACTAATTTTTTAAAAAAACGGATTTGAAAACTAAGTTTTGCAAAGAATTAAAAAAAAATACAAGTTAATTTTTACCGGGGGCACGTCTATTTTAATGGACGTTCGTAGGCTGAGTCATGATCAGGAATTACGAATTCAGACCTTAAAACGTGGGAAATTGGTTGAAAATGACATTTTTTAGACATTTACCAATGTAAAAGTTATTATGGTAAAATTATAGGTGGTACGAATTTTCGATATTGTATCTTGTTTTAACACTTTATGAGAATTTATAAGCAAAATCTAAATTCCCTCAAAACGGTTTAATTTGCATCCATATTTAGGGCAATGAATAGATAAATATGTCTAAAAGGAAATAGGTAACAATAAAAAAAACCTGAAAATTAATTAAATCAAGAATAGCTTATGCTGGTTTGAATCAATTAAGGGGGAATGGGCGAGTTGGACCACGAGTCTCCAAAGCAAAGTGTATGCATCAGTGTTAATCCAATGAAGAAAAAAAAAATCTTTGCACATTTCTCCGGCTGTATTGAATATTTTAACAAACGGGTTTTTTGGGAGGGATAAATGTAGCTGATTTACAGGTCCCGATAATCCCACTTTTTGAAATGGGATTATCGGGAGGATATTTAAAAAAAAAACATTTAATAAATAATTTTACACAAAATATTATAACTTATAAGCAATTTCAAAAAGTGGGAAGATAGAGACCTGAAAGTCATCCAGATTTTATATTTAAAAAAAAACCGTTTGTTAAATATTTAATGCAGCTGGAGAAATGTGGCAGAGAAAACATGTTTTTTTTATTGGACAGGGTTTATTTTCATTAGTCGAAAAGTTTAAAACTAAGCTAGAAGATATGAAAGTTTAAAAAGAAAAATAACTAAACAATCGGCGGCTGGCTTATTTTTCTATAAAAAAAACTAAGTGAAATTAATAATTTTCAATACCTGCCGGACAACTGGTTTAATAAATTTATAACAACTAAAATGGAAAATAAATCGTTACGGGGGTTGCAATAAGAAATAAACGTATCAAATAGTGTTTAAACCCTTTAATCTTAAAGAGTCTATCAGGCATAAATAGTATTTTTGTAACAGGGCGTTTCAGCGCCGGAGATATGTAAAAAACAGCAAGATCTACCCTTTTCTTCAACTTGTCCGCCCATGTCGGACATTTTCATCGCAGTTGAGTTGACATTTTGCACAAAAATTTCAGCCTTTCTTATTCGTAAATCCATTACACATTGAAGGAAGACCTAGCACAAGTTCTACAGAATGGTTCTGGATCTTGAGATTACAACAAAGGGAACGGGGAGGTGCTGTAGTGTCAAGTGCTTTGATGGGGGAAAAAAGAACTACCTCTTGAAAGTGTCACCATTGGATAGTGATAAAGAGTCGCGGATAACTTTGAAAGCTTTTTTTAAGATTAGTGAAAGAATGGGGTTTACTATCTTTGGCGCTGAAGGAAAGGCAAGAAAAAAAGATAGAATTTGTAACCATAAAAATGTAACACATGGACTGTATGGCTCCACAACTTATTCTTTCTTGGGTTAATATAAAAATAGACTTGTGGAATAAGGTTGAATGAACTTAAAAACTAATGAATGAATAATTTTTACTAGTGAAGGTCAGACTGAAAACTTTGTATAGAATCTGCAGTAGACGTTATTACATTCAGATTCTATGAATGGAAAAAAAGATTTAGCACCCGGCTTGGTATACTTAAATAGAACAACTAAGCATTAAAAATTACAAATAAGACCAAATTAAGAAGAAATTGCAACTTTGAATTACGATTCAAAGTGTGTAGCCTTTAATTTTATTTGCCCGAGGAAAAATCAGCCAACTATTTAAACAACACTGATTAATGAATTACTGCAATCTATGCAATTTTTAAATCTATTAGAATTAAGGTATGGTTATAAGGTTTGAAGAACATTTTAATGATTCCCGCTGCAGTTAGAAAACTTATTTGAAACCTATAATTTGTGCAGCTAATTTAATAAGACCACATTAGAATAAAACAGAAAACGGACATAAAACAGCCACTGACGTGAATATTTTCATAAAAATTGAAAGAACGGTGGGTAAGGGAGATGATCAAAATGTTTAACTCCCATTCTATCGGACAATCATAATTTCATGTAAATTTAACAGAAAACTTTCTTCTTCCAATGAAACGTTGAAAAACCATAAACATAACAGATTTTTTTAGAATATTTTGTGATCAAAATATGTGCAGAATATGAAATACTAAATAGCATCCATTGAACCCTGTCAGAACTTCTTACACTAACTTATCTGAGAACCTTAAAATAACTTAAATAAGGATAAAATTAGATTTTTTCCCCCTAAAAACCCAAAGTCATTTTGACATAAATTCTGCCTGTCTCAAAATGACATTTGAAGAAAAAAAAATAGCAATTTCACATCATTAGAAGGAGTTGAATAGCAGTTTTTAAACAAATTAAAGCATTTTCAACAATCATTATTTAGAAAGAAATACATAAGCAACTCAGATCATAGATTTGTATTGCTGAAAGCTTAAGATCTAAGGGAAACTTAAGGTATTGAAACCAACAAAAACAAGCTTATCATTCACTTAAGTGTGTCCCTTTTATTGATAAATGTGCAAATCTAAAATATTTATTTTATAGGATTTAATGCTCTAGACTGGGAATTTTTAATAGTAGCCAGTGGCTACCAGAGTGAAAAAAATGGTAGCCACATTTGCATTTTTAGTAGCCAGTTTTAAATTTAAGTATATATGACAAAAAGAAAGTGCTATTTTCCACAAAACAAAATTTTTAAAGACTATTTTTATACGAAAAGATTGACAGTAAAAAAAAAGGATCGTACCAAATATGTAAGCATGTGATTGGCCATCACTGAAAGGAGAAAATTATTTTATTACATATACGGTTCAACTACAGAGGTGCGTAGCGGAAGTTCATTATAAAAATTAGTCTTTCTTCCCGACAGAATCGAATTGGAGCGTTTTATTATTATTATTTTAGAAATGCAGCTTCAGTATGAATTCTTTGTAAACAAAAAGCCAAAAATTATGATCGCCACTTTTGGCGACTGGGGTTCGATTTTTAGGTAGCCACTTTCATGTAATAGTTGCCAGTTGGCGACTGGCGACCGCTAATCTAGAGCTTTAATAGGATTGTTTGTATTATCTTAAGGAGAGCAAAGTAAGTTTTAAAATAATACAATTTATTTTCAAAAAAGGTTATTTATAAGATTTTGGTAATGCTATTTAAATTTACAATATTACCTTTTCCCTATATGTTTTTTTATATGAGCTAAAGGATTGAGACGATAAGAACTTAAAATAATTTAAAGTTGGAATTATAAATAAATTCTTGTATAGAGTTTAGAAAGGCATGCTCCATTTCAAGAAAAACTTATGCAACAATTATCAGGTATTTGAACTGCTTTGATTGGTTATTGAAATGTAACAACATATTCTTCGATTAAAAGAAATTTCTGGGCTAATATACATCAAAATTACTTTATTAAATTATCTACAGTTTAAATTGTCAATTTTTATGATGGCAGTTATTGAAATTTCATGTTAAAAACAATTACTAATTATTCATTTTCTGGATGTACCCCTATATTCCCTGCTACATGAAATTATGATTTTAAAAAAAATTCTGGCTTATTAAAAATATGTATTGTAAACACTGCTATAGTATAAAATATTTTAAGTTGTAGAATTAAAATAACCCTGCTAATGTAAAACTTTTTAATACAATATCTTAATGGCTGAAAATGACGCAAACAAAAGTAATTATAGAGAAACTATAAGAAAAAAAGTGATTCAAATATCAAAAAAATTGTTTTTTTTTTTTTATGCAAGTCAAACGCCAATAAATCTTGATCGTTCTAATGCCAAAACTTCAGACACCTATGACTTTCAAAACAAACAAATACTTAGCAACAAGTGGCATCCCATTCACAGAATTGTATTTAAGAATTTAGAACAAATGTACATAGCTTTCGCACATATCAAACTTTGAATGCCCCCAAAAGGTACATAGTGATTTGAATTGTCATATACGTTTTCAAAACTCGAATTTTCGCTTACCGGTTCAAGCAGCAGACAACTAATTCAACTTTCAGCCCGATCTCCGAAATAAACACATCACTCCATGGGATTGCAGGGGAGAAACAATAAACAAAAATCGAATTATTCCACTTGTTGTCGAAAGCACCACTTGTAGATTATAATTCACAAATAAATCAGAAGATAAACACAAAATTTGATGGGAGTCCGAAACGAGACAGCTCAGAGTTGCCGCGTTGCTAAACGCCGATTTAATGAATATGCCGCGAGGTGAATTGTTGACTGTCGCGCCACGTGCGGAGTATGCGCACAATTCCGAAACCTGTTCATAAGTTCGAATGGAATGGTGGCGCCACACTATGGAATAATTCGCAAAAAAAATAATAATAATAATAAAGTACGAAAGTTATTCGTACTCTGAGGCATTGGTACATACAAATATTATCAAAATATGAAAATATGTTTGTAAAAATACATAAAAAAATTGCGTCTAAAATTGCCTAAGTGATAGTTGTACCAATTTTAATGAAACCTTAAAAAAATATTTTTTTAATATTCAAGCTACATTATTAATAAAAATTAAGAATTATTTTTTAAATATAAAAATAAATTGTTAAAATATGATTAATTTTTTTTAATTATCAATCACATGACACAAAAGTAAGAAATGATTTTTCATTATTAATTTTCAAAAGTACATTGTTATTTAATTCAAAATTATCTTAATTAATCCGTTTTTGGGAAGTCTAAGTATCACCCTTCATTGGAAACTTAATCATAACGAAATGTTAATCTTATTTTGCATTAAACATAAACACCATCAGGGAGCTAAACATCTAATTCATAACTTTATATTAATAACTGCCAATTTTTTTAATCAAAATATAAAAAATAGTTTTCCTTTTTAATTCTTCTTATATAACTACAAATAAAAATTGTTGATTTGGGGATTATACAGATTTTGCTCAAAACTATATATAGTAGACGAGTAGGGGTTGCGCGTGTTAAGTATGTATTCATTTTTTACGGCTTCATAAATTTATTTTTTTCCCGAGAGCAGTGTCAAGGCCAGGCGTAGGAGGGAGTTTTGGGTTATTCTTACTACAACAGTAATAAATTCATTGCATTTAATTGTTGAAATTTTTATGTTTAAAATGGGAGGGGGGGGGGCATACTTATTTACTCAGAAACAAATATGGACAATTAATATTAATATAAGTTTAAAATATTTATATGGGTGGTAATAGTGTCCTTCCAAATGGCTTGTAAATGGGAAAAAATTGCAGTTGTTTTCTGTTCATAAATTTTAAATTATTTTTATCATTTTCATTTATTCCCATATTTGTTTAGAAAATCAGTAGATTTTCTTAAAAAATTACTTCCAAATTAAAAAAGTATATTATCAATAAAAATACATTATTTATAAAATTTTGAAACTTAGTTTATAGCTAAAGTCTGAGTCTGATGCATAATAAACGGAAAAAGTTGGCGCTTACAATCCTAAGAATGGTGCAAATGTGAAAATCCAGTTTGTTTTTCAGTTGTAAAAAATTTTTACCATTTATTTTTCTCACAGTCCTAAAATGTTATAAACATGTTTGGTTCGGAAGATAAGTCAAAGTTTCAAAAACGAGAAGATAATAACTTGTCAATTTCTTTTTTACAAGTTTTGGCCACTTTTTCCGATTATTTTTTTTATGTTAGGGTAATGAAAAGCAACCTGAAGTGAAAGTTAATCAAAGTGTAAATATAGAACTGTAAGCATTGTGTGTTATTCCCTTTATCCCTTATCATCTTATTGTTATGTAATTATATCATCCTACGGCATAACTGGAAATTTTTCTTCTAGGGGAATTGATTGAAAGTTTTCACAAATAATGATTAATGACATGTAATTAATGAAGACAAAAGCAATTATTAAATGAATAAGTTTGTTTAATTTATTTATGCTGCTAATGCAATTAAAATAATATAATGGATACAATCAAAACGATTAATGAATCCAATTCAAATAAATATTCAATGTCTTTAATACTACTAAAATTATTAATAATGGGCATGTTTTAACACTTTGTCAAAGAAAACAAAATAACCAATGAAAAACATTTGGTGTATAAAGTTTTAGTGATACTTGTGTTTTCTTGTTTTAATCTTTTTTTTTTATGTAAATGGCGATTTCTTAATTTAATTTTTGAAATTTTTTTTTGTAAAAGTAAGCAAATGAGATTTTTTTTAAAAAAAATCAACTTTTGCTACAAATTAAAATATAGTTTCCTGCGCTACATCCTCTTAACCGTTCGTTTAAACTTTTTAACATTTGATTAATAGTTTCAAGTAATACTAAAATTTTGAAAATTCAGCACAAAATATTCTTTATTTGTTCTAAATTTGTTGAAAACATATACTATATTGGAGCCATGGGTTTAGATCATAACTGGTTGTGTGATTTTTGACAACCAAACCAAGCATATGAGTCTTTTTCTTATTATTTCTCTATTGCTATGTCCACATTACAACAATAAAAATGACAAGAAATTGCGCGCGCAGAAATGCATTTAAAACTTGTATCATTCGAGGCAGGTGCGCGCGCATGTCACGTAATTTCTTGTCATTTTTATTGTCGTAATGTGGACATATCATATAGAACATCTGGCAATCAAGTAGTAAGGTATCTGTAAATGGCAACAGTTTGAAAGTTTTCACGTAGTTTTGATTTTAATCTTTTTAATGGTATTTTTTAAATTTTTGTTTTATTTATTGAAATACCTACAAAATCGAAACCTTAAAAAGGAATGAAGCGCTTGCTAGAATTTTTCAGATCAAATTTAGGTTTCCATTAGATTGGAAAATGTGAGTTGTTATATGTCATACTTTTATATAATTATAAGGTTTTAAATACCTTTTGAACTTACTCCGGAACTCTATTCACCGGAAAAGTAGTTATAATCTGATCTCTGATCTTAATTGTTAGATTTGTATGCTGAAAAAATATAATAAAAAATAAATGTTTAATTTGCTATTAGTTATCGATTTGGAATATGATTTTGTTAAGCGTGTTGCCTATAATGCAGCTAATCAGATATCTTTACGAAAAAATACCAAATTACCAACCATATTAGTTTCTCCCAGCATTTTATTATGCTGAAAACATTACATGGCAAATTTTAGCTGATAACTTTTAAAACACACTATATCATATGGCACTTATATAAATAAATTAAGTTGTGTTAAAAGTTGTTGCTGTCATCCTAATGTGTAATCAGTAACCACTTGATGCTTTTACACAAGTTGTGTTAAATGTCAGCATATTAGAATGTCGTTTTCTTTGGTTTCATCATGTTTCGGCTCTAATTGTTTAACATCATTGATACAGAAAATAAAATATCTTATAGTAAATTAGTCATTTATTTAGCTATGAAAATGATTGCACACTGAAATAGTTTCATTATGAAATTAGTGTTTTAAAAAGAAAGCTGACAGGAACTGTTAGTTTGTAGCACAAACTGGATTTCAAAAGAAAAAAACATGTTCAAATGTACCCGATCTTTTGATAAAATGTGGTTAATGTATGTATGCACGGTGCATACTATCAAATATACAGTCCTTGAAAATGGAGAAATATATCCTTGAAAAGTCTTTAAATTGTCCTTGATTTTTTTACCATAAAGTGTGACAACCCTGGCACCATTTTGATTGTTTGATTCTAACTTTTTTTATTTCTTGCAGATATCATAAAATGGTAGGCTCAAGTGAAACAAAAAGTACCCAAAATGGTGATGTTGGGAAAGACTCAAGAGAAACTGTAAAAGAAAAATTAGCCCCTTCTATGTATATAATATTTCTTGTGCTAATAATCGACTTACTTGGATTTACTGTCATCTTGCCTTTACTCCCTTCAATATTTGATCATTATGGAAATAATAAAGAGGTAATGATAAATTTTTATTTCATTACTTTATTATGATTTGATTATATGTTAGAAATGTACTGTACGGTAACTATTGGCGAACTTTCCGAAACCACGGCAAAAGTCCGTATTCTGGCGACTTTTGACGTCATGCTCTCTTCGCGGCGATGACGTTTTCCGGCAACCCTATCTGACCGTTATGAGTTTCGGTCGAAGTCAGACAGGTTGCCTAAAAAAACTATTAATCGCCAAAACTGAAAATAGCCAATAGTTACTGTACAGTAAAGGTGATCCTGATTATATTGCATTAGAAAATATCCTACTCTCAAATTATGTTAACGAGACAATGTATCTGTATTCATAAACGGTTTAAATCTAACTCTATGTCAAATGTTTCGAATTTATATAGAAACCAAGCTTTATAAATATGCTATTATAAAAGTAGACAAAAGTTAATGATTTTTGACATTTGTTGTTTTAATAGGATCATCTTTACCATTGGATGGAGAAAAGCGTTCGATATTTTCAAGGATTATTTGGTGCACCTGATGAATTCAACAAAGTTTTGTTTGCAGGTTAGTGTTTTTACCCATCGTCACCTAGGGTGTCATTTATAAGCATTTATATATTAATTGAGAACTAATAGTTGAAGAGTACACGGACACGAGAAAAATCGCTTGATTTCGTAGAAGGCTTTCCTTAACATTCCTCTTTGGCGATGATAGCGAGAAATAGCCTAAACTGGTGCAAAGAAACCGGTTAGTCGCTTTGTTGTTCTTTAGATGAAACCCTGATACCTACCAGAGATCAGTGGACAACGAGTCACATGTTTGTACCGCTAATGAAGAACCGAAAGAAAAAACGGTTTCCTGTCGCCAATGTCCGCCAAGCAGACACAATTGCAGCAAGGCTCCTAAAAAAATCAAGCGGTTCTTCCCGTGTACTCTTCAGTTTAGTAAAGTTGTTATGTGTGTGTGCAAAAGTAATGCCTTTACTTCCCCCAGTATTGTATAACAAACCATTGTTGTTTTTTAGGGTTCATTGGGTCGGTTTTTTCTGGTTTGCAGTTTCTTGTTGCTCCAATTTTCGGATCCCTGTCTGATGTTTATGGACGGAAAACTATTATGATAATCTCAATGGTAATTTGTAACAAATTATTTTTATAAATTAATGCATGTCTTGAACTATAAATACAGAAACTGCTTTTCAAGAAATGTACTATATGAACTAAAGCTTATCCTCCTTTATGAAGCATATCTGGTTTTCCGTGCTAAAAGTGCAAATTTTATTAAATTTTTTAACATTACAATGTCAAATGTATTCCATTTATTAAGAAGACAAAACTTCTAGCATTCTTGTTAAATGCTTTAATTCTCAAAGGGTTATTTTAAAAATTAATGAAATACATTTTAATGTTTGAAGAAAAAAAAGTTTTTATAAATGAAAATGAACAAAGACTAGCAACTGGCCAAAGGGCCAGCAAGGTTTGTTCAAATGGTTCCTGTTCAGTTGGTAGGTTTGTATCACTTGTACATATTTAAGTCAATAAAATAACATTTCTTTAAAAAGTTGCATACAGATGTTTTTAAGTAATTGTGTTCTTCTGTTAGCTTCCACACTACTTTTATAACTTAAAAAGTGGAAGGTTTTATAATCGTGCAGTCCGTCTGTCCGTCACCCACTTTCACAAAACGAACTGAAAGTCTCACAAACAAGTGGGATACGTCATTTTAAAGCAAAAAATCAGTTTAGGCTACATTTCAAATTTCATTAAAAAAATTTTATTAGAAGTATATTTAAAATTTAAATAACTAAAAATTTAATGTACATTGAAATAACATGCAAATTCCATTTTTATTTAATATTTTCACTGTTGCCATTACATCAAACGTACAAGAAACTTTATTTAAAATAAAAATTAAATTCTTGAACAAATATTTATTTTTGGGTAATAATTCAATTTGGATTGTTGTAATAGCACAATAAATTTATTTTGAACGCTCATTATATATGTATGAAGATATATGCATAAAAAATTCTAAATTTGCATAAAAAATATGTAAAGTTTCGCTTTTATTTTTAAATCAACAATTTTACTAATTTATTTTCAAAATGTAAACTTGTGGCTGCAAAATAAAAGATTAAAAAAATACATCATTGTTCTTCGAACTTAAAAAAAAAATAGCAAACGATGAAGATTAATTTATCAAATCTTCAAAAGAAGATTAAAGACAATTATTAATTTTGGCTTATAAAAGTTTGAATTAGAACTAGCTAAAGGCCCTTTTTGGTCAATTTCTTTCTGAGGTGCTGTTAGTGTGTTTCCTGTTGAGCGTAAATATTGTGTGGAAGTGGTGTAAGTGACAGATTCTGTAACAAACCAACTTGTTTTCATTTTAGATTGGTATTGGAATCTCCCATGCTGTTTGGTGCATGGCCAGTTCCTTTTCTCTGTTTGTTGTTGCAAGAATTATAGGTGGTCTCAGTCGTGCAAATATTTCTCTCTCTACTGCCATTGTGACAGACTTGTGTTCAGAAAAAAATAGAGGAAAGGGCATGGTAAGAATTTATAGTGACTGCTACTTAACAATGCTGTTGATTTGTTATTATAAATTATCTGATGTATGCCAGAGTGACTTCAAAAAGTTACTGTTGGTGTTCAATCTAATTTTGAAAATGACTTGTCCTCTAAACTTGTTCTTAATCTAACCATTTGCAAGAGCCAGTCTAAAATAAGTGCATTGTTTAATATAATTTAAATTTTTTCAAAAGCATGTAATACATTTTGTAGGCAAATAAAAATCATTACTTAAATAGTAAGCACATAACTTAATTGCTTAGAATTTGAATATTAATTTAATAATAAAATTTATGCATTGATGAATATCATTACTTTCCTGTAAGAAGACTATCTTTGACCTTAGTTAGGATTATGTCACAAGCATACGTTTAACTTATCCTTAAATATAATTAGTAAAACCTTTAAATTGTTCACACAGGAGAGTGACTAGCTATGAGAAGCTGATTTCAGCATGTGACCTAAAAAAAATAAACCTATCTTAGCCAAGATCTTGTTTCTGAACAAACCAATGCCTTTTTAAGTTTTACCACAACTTTAAAGTGCAATAATTTTTTTTAATGAAAAGTGCTGCTTTTAAATAAAAACAATTAAAAGCAATATGATGTTTTGTGCTCAATACCATGAACTACATGAAAGTTTATTATTTAAAGATTAATTCAGACTGTACTTTTTTTTGTAACTTTGCATAAGTGAATTTGCTAAAAAAAATTTTTTTATCAATTCTTAATCTTCTCTTTCTAGGCCCTTATTGGAATAGCTTTTGCCATTGGCTTTATTGTCGGTCCTACAATAGGTGCTATATTTGCTTCAAATGCAGTCAAATCACAAAAAGATTTTTACTTTTACCCTGCAGTGTTCGCTCTGCTAACAACTATAACTTCACTACTTTTGCTCATCTTATTTTTCAAAGAATCACTTCCGAAAGACAAAAGAGTACGTGTAACTTTTCATTTTTTCATTGTGTGCTTTATTCGTAACTTATTTAGAAAATAATGCCTTTTTCTTTTACATTATTGATATTGGCTTAGGAAAAACTTTGTTTGAGATGTTTCATAGACAATAGAACTGCTGTAAATCCTGCTGAAGAGTCATTCCACGTCGAATCGCACAGCTAAAAATCTTCATGTCACAGAATTCAATCTTGATTTTTTTCTAAGTAATAATTCAATAATATTTTTTTATTTATTATACATATAAATTAAAATTTGAAAGAAAGTACTTAAATTTTTTCAATAATACAAAGTGTTTTAAAAATGTTAGCTATAATATTTGAAAATTTAATATTATTTAATTAAAATCTTATCGTTTGCTCATATTCTTTCATTTACAATACATAAACTTATTGCACTCATTTCTCCATTGGAATTAATGTTATTCTTCTATTACTTTGAAAAAAATAATTTCAGTCGAAGGAGTTTTGGGAACAACAGCACACTTTACAAAAATGTTATAATTATTAGTAACAGTATTCCATAACAAAAAGTGATTAGTTGTTCCCAGGTTGACCTTTTTAGTTATACCCATTTAAAAATACTCAATTTCCCATAGACTGCAATGCGAAATGAGAAAAAGTTAGGCTGAACTTTTCAATTTTAAAAAAATCATAACTTTCTTAATTCTTGGAATTTTGAAAAAATAAATAATATAGGTCTAATAAATTTGTCTCCAGTACTTGGAAAAAAATCGAGTTTGAATTCTGTGACATGAAGAGTTTGCTGGATGATTTGATGTGGAATGACTCTGATATCAGTAATATTAAAACCCACACAAGTATTATTTTAAGCCTATTATCTTCTTATTATAAAATTTATTAAGGTTTATATTACAGTTTTTCTTTTGTAGTAAAAATATACCACATAAATATGCACTTATAGCCATCATGTAGCTCTAGTGAAATGATAATTCAACTAAACTACTCATGTATTTAAAATTAAAAAAATAAATTATTCCTTATTAAATATTTTATAATTTTAAAGGTTTCTGCATTTCTTAGAATTATGTATGATAATAGATCTTTTAAAATTTGTTTGTTGTTTAAATTTTTTAGTTTATAATTTTCCGTTTTTAGGCTACTTCTGTTGGACAGGGTTTATCCAAAGCCTATCAATTCATAAGTCCATCTTCGTTGTTTTCCTTTTCTCCACTTGTTGATATTGGAAATAAAGGTAATTTGAACATGCTTGCTCATTTTGAAGAGTCGTTGTACAGGGTGAGGCAAACAAAAGTGGCCCCGGTCTAGAGATAAGAATACGACAGAAATGTTGCCAAGTCTAAAACCAATACAAAAACAGGTTTGCTAACTGAAGCTATTGATAGCTTCAATATTAAGCCCTAACAAACGCTTGACGACTTATTTGCCGTCAACTACGCTATGGTTTTAGAAGCTAGTTGAAATAAAATGTAAACAAGGTTTGTGGAACTGATCAAGAAAAGTTCCCACTAGTGATTATTTGATTGTTTAGGTCGTTATTTATCCTGGAGAATCGGACCTTTTTGTTTTTGGTAATACAAAACATTCTAAATTGATTGCAAGACACAAAATTTGCATTATGGGACTTCTTCATACAATGCAAACTAAGACCTGAACTCGCCACTAGTACACACACTATGAGTAGCTCTAATGGGAAGATAATCCGATCCAACCAATGCAAAAACAGGTTTCAGGCGGTTTCAAGAGTTTTTCTCGCCAAGCATTTCACCGTATTCCTATCTCTAGACCGGGGCAACTTTTGTTTGCCTCACCCTGTATAATATTAGGTTTATATTGAGAACATTAGTTATTTTTTCTTTAAAAACTATATTCATTTTGTTTATTGGTGTCTTCAATTTTTTTTCAGAGAAAAAATCACTGCAGAAGATTGGATTTACGTATTTCTTATTCTTATTTATCTATTCTGGATTGGAATATTCTTTGAGCTTTTTAATGCACACAAGATTCAACTTCACAAAGTAAAAAAAAATCAGCACTCCTTGTTTATCTTTCATTTATTGCACTTTATTAATTTCTTATTATTTATTTAAACTTTTGATTTATTAAGTGCTTTATACTGTAAACATCTGAATCTAGCTATGAATGCATTTAAAAATAATGAGTCAAATGACACTGCTTGTATTAAAAAAAAATATACATAAAAAGCTTTTAGATTGAGGTGGGCTTTATTGTTATCTATATACATAAAAGGCGACTTCTGTTTGTCTGTTTGTATAGGACGCAAAAACTTAAGAACCACGCAACAGATCGTCACGAAATTTGGCACAAAAATTCATCTCATCTCCAGAACAAACATAGGCTAAGAATTTTTCGAATCGGACCATTCCTTCTATCGTTTTCGAACGTTTTAAGGGGAAAAATACACCACTTTCGCTCAAATCCGATCATTTTTTTCTCTTTCATGATGCCATCAGGCAGAAACATTTAAATAAAACTTTTTAGAAAACAATTGAAATTGAAAATGTTTAATTTGTTTAATATTTGTTCATTGCCTTCAGAAACTAAATTAATAATTTGAAAAAATAGTTGGATATGTTTCAAGTTACGTAATCCTACCAGTCTCCATTCTATTTATTTTATTGTGCATACATGATTTTAATTATGAATTTTTTAAAAAGCATAGTTGAGCTTATACTGAACTATGCTGTTTTTTGAAAGTCATTGCACTACAGATGCATATTATGGTTTTATGTCTCATTTTTCTCGCCAAATTCTTTGCCAAACTCGCCAAGTTATTACAAAAAACGTACCAAATGAGCAATTTTTTTTTAATTAGCTGGTTGTGCGAAGTTTATCGCACGAGAGCTGAATGGGTGTATTGTTAGCCATATCTTTTCCTTGCCAAATTTGCAAAAAGCGCCAAATGAGCTAAAAAAAAATTTATTCGGGAAATTATGATGACTTTATCAGTGAATTTTATAGCGTTTTTGAAATTTTGATTTTTTAATGTAATATAAGTAGGGGGATTCTGTACTTTAATAACGAACGGTATCAGCAACATAAGCTTATTATTCTATAACGGATTAAGTGATAGATGATTTGAATTGACCTATGTAAAAAATGCAAATCGTTTGCTGTTTGCTGGAGTAGCTTATTTTTAATTCTTACTGATTATTTTTTACTTTAATATGTATTCTTTTTAATTTGAGCTTCTTATCAAAGGTATTTTTAAAAAATTAGTATTAATCATTACTCTATCCAGAATGGGTAATTAAATAGAAAATTACTGGGTAATCTTCATATCTTATGTAACTCAAATGAAAGAAAAAAAATGGTTAAATTAAGTATTACATTATTTTTTCACCTTTACCCGTGCAACGTCGGGTATAACAGCTACTAACTTATAATAAAGGTAAAACTTAAAAAAGTTCTGCAATGCAATATGTATGTTACAGAGAAATTTAAACCTTTAAGGACCAGGCCATACCCTTACGAAACATTCTAAATATGCTAATCCACAATTGTTTGGTTGTATGTAAAATCTTTAAACTCAACTTGAAACTATTCCCTCTACACCACATATACTCTAAATGTCCAACCTGGCCAAGGGGTCCTTAAAGAGTTAAATTACAAACATTTGTAAATTTAATAAATATTTATATACTTTTTAGAATGCAACAAGGAAAGATGTTTTTATTTAGTGGGTTAATTATGATTTTAGTTCAAGGTAAGTGTGTCTCTACCTGTGGGATACCTTTAGAAAACATTTTTAACCAATGATTCTTAACATTGTTGTAAAACCATTGCAAAAATGTTACAATTTTTGTCTTTTTTATGTTATTTTGTTTAGGCAACAAAAATATCTTTTTAATATTGGTGCAAGTTTTAAATAATAACATTTTACTGTATTGTGTGCCATGTGGCACAGATTTATATTTTGACCTGGAAACCGATAGGTTTACTTTTCATATAATATTTCATACTATTTAGAAATGTCAATCAGTGAAACAAATAATGAATTAATTAAAAAATTCTATTAATGAAACCTACCTAAAATATATGCTAACTTTTTTTTATATAGTGTGTTGATTGTTAAGTGTTTTTAGTTCTAAACAACCAATTTTACATGAATTGAGTTTTTTTCCAATTCGAGTTTGTTTGTACTTTTGATTCTTAATACTTTTTTTTTTCGTTTGTACTTTTTTCGCGTTCTTTATTTTTTTGATAAAACCTGAAATAAAATTTTAAAAATACTGTTCTATTTATAACAATCCACAAATATAAAACTCTGTAAATACAGAAAGTTTTTTTTGTATTTAATGACTGTGCTTAGTTAAAAACAAGTTTGTATAAGAAATTTTTGTAAAATAGTTTTTAATTGTAATGCTCATAATTTTTATGTCAATAACAATTGAAAATTTATAACTATTATAATGTATACTCTTTAAAACTACTAACTCTTTAAAACTACTTTTATAGGTGGCTATGTCAGAAGAATACCTCAAGGTAGAGAAATTGTTGCATCTAAAATTGTAAGTAACATCTTGTGAATTATTTTCACTATAATAATTTAAATTATTACCAAACACTTAATCTTTCAATCATTTCGTACTATACTGTAAAACCTTTTTTGAAGTGCATTTCTGAAGAGTAGGCACCTCCATATAGCAGACATTTGGGGTCCAGGCATTGCCAAAGTAACTGCTGACTTATAGATGGTCTGTGCAGCTATAAATTCCTACGAATAATACCTCAAGTAGAGGGAGTGCATCTACAATAGGCTTAAAAGTCCTGGCACTGTGTATAATGTTGCCTATAAAATGTTTCATTGGGTGCCTCTTTAGATGTCGGCTTGTTACTAGACTATGGTTCTAAATTACGATGCCCATCTCCAAAATCCCTTGTGTAGCTATAGAATGACGATATTCAACATAAACCTAAGCTCTAGTCCCTAAATATTAGTCTCTATATATTATTCCCCAATACCTAATAGCCAACACTTCGGGTAATGGATAGGGTTTTATAGCGCTTTTTAAATGATATTTTAAAATTCTTGTTAACTTGTTTCAAAGATATGTGCACCAGCTTTAACTTATTATCTCAAAGGTTGCATGCAGACTTTGAAATTGGGCAATGGCCTCTCAGTGATTTTTCAATGATTGTTAGCAATAGCTTCTAACTTGGTAGCGAAATACCCCCATTTTAAGATTAATCGTGTTTTAAGAATCAAGCAATGATTTCTTGGGTCCTAGAAATTTGAGTTCAATAATGTTTGAAGAAGATTTTGATAAGAATTATTAAAAATTTTAATGGCTCAACTTTTAATTTCTAATAAAGCAGCTAACTGAAGCTGCTAAGGGAAGCTGCTAAGCTAAGTCTGAAATCTAAGCTAAGTTATGTTTATTTGTAATAAAATGTCTTCAATGCTAAAAAGATACTCAGTAAAAGAAAACTATTGCTTCTTATGTTGCTGTAAAACCGTTATTTAGCTGCTGGATGTTTATGTTCGGCATTGTTTCATGTTACATAGCTCCAGTAAGTGAAAGTAAATATTATTTAGAGCAAACTTCAAGAGAGGAATGACAAGTCAAATCTACCAACTGACTAGATGAAATTTTTTTTCTAAACCTAAAATAGTACTTAATATATATTTATATTTTTACAAATGAAATGTTTTACATTGTTATTTTTACTTTCATTTGGACAAACAAAGCCTTCATAAGGATTGTATTATTTCCCGTTTTTGAATTTCCTGATATCTTTGCAAGCTTCAGAGAATTAATTCAATGTGCACTGATAATTAGAGTAACTCATTTCTTCTTTGTTTTTAATGATGTTTTTCACTGGCAACTGCCAAATGTTCAATTATTATTATTATTTTCTTAGAGTATGTTATGAAATGTTTCAGGGTGCAGTTTTGATCATTCCAGCATTTATAATTATTGGATTTGCCCAAAACCTCATATTCCTTTATATTGGACTTGCTTTGTATGCATTTGGTAAGTAATGTTTTACTTTTTATTATTAATAATAATTTGTTAGTTGATAATGTTTGCTGTCGTAAAGTAAAACTATTTATTATTTAAATAAAAATACATTATAGTGAGAGTTATTTATAATATGAAATTGGTTGAAATTTATAAATAAGGTGCTATACTATTACTATTATCCTAGATTAAATGGTACGGTGGTGGGTAAAAATAATTTCAGAAATAATATGTATCACTATATTATCAAATTTATCATAATAAATAATATATTTTATTTAGTTATTCTTATTTTATAGCTTCTGCCACAGTCGTGCCATGTCTCACAACAATTGCTTCAAAGTTTGGAACAACAAGCCAAAAGGGTACAGTTTTGGGGATCTTTAGGTCGCTTGGTTCATTGGCTAGGGCATTTGGACCTATAGTATTTGCAGTTGGTTAGTATAAATTTATTAAAAAAGCCATGTGCTGGTGCATTTTTTTTTTTTTTTTGCAATTTCTGATACACAAGTTTTTGTAATCATTTTTTAAGTATTTATTTGAAAATCAAGATAAATGAATGTTAAAAAGTGTATGTAAGTATACAAAGACAGAATTACTAGGCAAAAAAGGTAGCCTAGACTAAAGTATATATCTATAAATTGTTTGTTTCTTTATCATTTAACTATTTTGTATTTAAGAGCACTGATTTTTTTTGTTAGAATAATAGCAGGTGATTCAAGAAGTCATTTAAAATGTACGTAACCTTTCCTAAAAATAATGCTATGTTTCATGTTTTGAGGGGCAACAGTTCCAAAAACAGTATTATTATCATTTTTGGTCCTACTGGAATAATATTTGTTTTGAACAATACAATAGTTTCTTACCTTACTGTAACAAATGTTTGTGCAAATTTTTCTTTCATTAGCACTTAAGTTTTTCTCGTTTGTGAATCCCGTAAAATTGCTGTACCACAATTTCGTTTAATTTCTCGGCATAAGACAGAATATCTTCTAAAATGAAGTTTTCCTAACAATATTGATGTTTTGGTAATGTTTCGTTTGCTTGATATTTAATCGAATAGAAATGAATGAAATTTAATAAATAGAAGGAATTCAAACAAGTTGTATGTAAAGAACTTTAAAATAAGAAAATAGTTATTACAGTTTAAGAAATAAAATCAAAACATCTGATGAAATCCCTGGAAATCAAAATTGAAAGCAGGAGAGTTACAGCATCTGATAACAACCTTAATGAAGTATTACAGTGATATTTTAAAATCCACCACTATCATTTATTTCTAATATATTTTTTATTTTTAATTCGATGTTTTGTATGCTTTCAGCGTACTGGAGCTTAACCCCTACTGTGTCTTATACTCTGGGCGGCATTCTACTATCTGTACCTTTAAAGCTTATACTCGATTTAAGAAAAGAGCTTCCTACAGGGGTTATGAAAGAAGATTAAGTTTTGTACTTGTATTTAATATTTATGTATGTTGGGCCTTAAAACTTATATACACTGCACAGATATTTACATTTTTTTACACTCTCTATTTTCTATTGTATGTTATTTATGGATTATGGTTATTAAGGAATAAAGGTTGTTTATTTATATATTTAATTTCCTGGGAGTTGTATTGTTTTAGTTAAGAAATTAGTTTTGTTTTCCTTTGTTGTTAATGCATTTATTGTTAGTTATTTTTTAATATTTATTTTAAATATATAGTTTGGTATTTTTGGCATTCATAAATAAATGGAACAATATACAGATTTACTTTTATATGATAGAATAATAATTAAAAATAAGAACATTCCAATGTCAATTATAAAATAACAATTTATACACTTAAATAGTGTTGAATTGCTAATCGTTGATTTTTTTTTAAATCTGACAAAAATAATTGTATGATTGTTCTCTCAGTGGCTGAGAGAGGTATTACATGCCCTCCTCATAAGCCCAAATTTGCAGGTTCAAGCCCTTGCTGACTGCTGAGTCCTCAGATTTTAAGGATGGGAAAATGGCCGGGATGCATGGCATATGATTATGTAGCCATGTAAAATAACCCTTGAGTACCCATTTGACTTGGATTTTCTCCCCAAAATTGAATCTCGTCAGACTTTAACATCCACACAGAGCTCAGAATCATTGTAATCTGAGCGTCAGAATTGGTAACGAGAGTCGCCTAGATGGAGCCACAAAAAATGGCGTTCAGTTCTATGGAATATGCCCAGTATATAAGTTGTCAATAAAGCAACCCAGTTAAGAATTAAAAAAAAATGTTTTCAATTATTTTGGAAGAATAGTTAAATCATAATTCTAATTTTATGTAATGTAGGAAAATATTGATGTTACTGCAATAATCTATCTAATATATACTGATGCAGTGAGGAGTTAAGAGAGGTGTAAAATTTCTAAAAATGAACTTTACAAGTTAAAAATTGTTGTGTTTAGCATGCGGGAACACAAATGTTTTAGAAACTTTTGCTGTTTTCAACTTTGTCTTATGTTTTCTGCATTATTAAAAAAAAACCAAGAAGTTCTAAAAGAAGTACAATAGCCTACTGTTACTGAAATACTTACTAAAATTCTTATCTTGAAAAAATTAGGTTCGTAACAGTAAGTGACATCAACAACCGTTTCTACATTAAATTTATATATACATTAGAATAAATTTCACTAAACACACCATCCAGTTATAATTTCAACTTCTTAAAAGCCAAATCAATTATTTGCATTAATTTTCTATCACCAATAAACTAAATATTACTTATCGTCCGCATGATTTATTTGCAGTTATAAACAGGGCCGCCGACAGGATTTATGGGCCCCTATGCAACTTAGTTCGGGCCCCTAACTCATTAGTAACATTTTTCCAATCAATAATATTAACTAATTAATAAGTTAATTAAAAATATTATATTTTATTAATTTTATTAATTAAAAATATTAATTAATTAATAAGTCAATTATTAACTAACAATTATATTAAACATAAAAATATTGATTAAATAAAATAAAATTATTTCTTTATAATGATCTTAAACTTATGTGGCAACTGTTAATAACACTTAAAACCCTTATTTCTAATTAAACTTACTGATTTATTTTTTTAAAAAAATGTCTCGTGTCTTGGGGAAATCTAAAGCCCCTTGTCAAACGTGGGTCACCATCATAGACCGCGTATACACGAATACGTCAGACACCCCAGAACTTTGGAAGACCTTGGTATGAAGTACTTTTTAATGGATATGACGGTCCAGGACAGTGGTATCCATTCAAAGTTAAACTTTAAAGGAAAGTAGACTACAGGGTCTTTTCGAGGCAGAAACGCTTTTTTTTCTAAAACGAGATTTAGTGTTGTTAGTTGGGGTAATTTCAAGACAGCAGCCCTTTTAGTTAAAAGACACTGTTTTTTAATGTGTAAAGTGTAAATTTTTAAAAAAATAGTTTAAATAAACTCAGATTTAACAATAGATATTTGATATTTTCGTCTAGCATAGAACCGTAATTAACTTTTGATAGAATCTCCCCCCCCCCCTCAAATATATAATAACAATCAAATCCCCCTTTATATATTTCCAAATATATGGGCATTATTTCACAAACACCAGATATACAATGAGCATGCACTCGATGCAATAAAAATACACAAGCAAACTCACCCGATCCGATCACCACTCCAACGCAAACGGCCAAATGTTAACTATCCCCCTTGACCTTGTGATTTTTTTACCCTCGCGTCCCCCCACCCACGACCCACGCCTAGCTTTATTGCATATATTCCCAGGCTGAAAGTATCGCGTTCCCAGAGAGGTTACTTTCAACTTTTCGACTACCAAAAAGGTTTCAGTTAATGTGCCATTCTAATAAAAAAGTACAAAATTATACAATGTCCACTCTGTTAATGTTATTATTCTTTTTAAATATTAATTAAAATGTTGAGTTTGAATTTTCTGTTTATAGTTTTTAAATTATTAGTCAATTTTTGAAAATTAACAATTTTACATAATATTTAGAACTAATTGTTAGTGAAGAAATTTTAAAGTTGCTGAATATAATTGCTTCAATGGGAATATTTTGTATGATGTCACACTCTCCATGCTGGGATTTCATTGGTTGTTTTGTTTTCTTTGACAAAGTGTTGAAGATAACAAATCATGACTTACATCTTATGTCATGAGAACTTTCGAAATCAAGGTACTGAATTCAGCGTTGCAAATTTAGTAATTTTCGTTATTTAATTTTAATAACCAGAATTTATTTCTAAAAATTATTTGACAAAAAGTGAGAGAGAGCGCGCGCGCGCGAGAATTGCAATTCAAACTTCTGGGGTTTGGGGGACAGTGTCTGCTGTCAAGGCCATTGAGTAAGGGATATTCTCATTTTTTATTGGTCCTGCTAGCTTTTACTCTTTTGCTAGTAGAAGAAGAAGCAGGAGATCAAGATATAGATAAGAAACTGGGATTGAGAGGTTTATCCCCCTCAGACAAACAGGAAATGAATAAAATAAAAACTCTCTTCTCGGCTTCCTTGCTCAAAAAAAAAATCTTGTCTGCCCACAGGACGAAAAACGGCGAGCCCCGAGTCGTCTGAAAGTGACAAACCGGATATTTTTCTTTAATAAGCTAGTGCAGTAAAATAGTTTTAACTGTAACTATTTTTCGTACACTAAAATTGGTGTATACTTTATTTCATAATCATATCAAAAATAGTATGTTTCGGAAAAAACTAATTTATGATACTTCAGTTTTGTTCAAATTTCTTTCAAATTTGCAAAAATATCAGCACTAAAATTTTGATATTAACTGGACTAATGGCATTAAAAGCGCAAATGCCCTGTCATTTGTTATTAAAAATATTTGTTTTACACATTTAGTAAATGCGAACGGGGGATTTCCCTAATCATAAATGTTAATTGCTTTTTCAAAAATTAAAAGTTATGTGTGTGTGTGGGGGGGGGGAGGTATTAATCAATCACCGAAGGGCCCCTTTTAAAAAAAATGCTAAAAAGTTTTTAAAGAAATGTGTAATAAAAATTATTAATAAACACTAACATTTACCATTTCCGCTCGAGGCTAAAAGAATGAAGATCTTAGGCTCCTTCATTAAATTTATCCGTGAATATACCCTAAAGTGTCGACAGCGTGTCCTCGAGCTTATTAAATATTTGAATTTTTGCAATCCACTTGTCTTACAAAAGAAACGATTGAAAGTTATAAATATTGTAATAATTATAACTAATTTTACAAAAATAATTTAAAAGATGTAATTTTTTTAATAATGTGATGCAATTTTCGGTTTCCTTCGACCAACGGCCCTAATCCTGGGCATTACGGGCCCAATGTTAATTTTAAACTAATAAATTTTTGTGTGAATCGCATATCAAAAATATTTTTCTTTAAAAAAAAATTTTTTTTTGAAGAAGTTTTTTTTTAAATATTATTATTATTTTTTTTTTTTTGAAAATGTTAAAGGGCCCCTATGCAATGCATAGTTTTGCCCCCCCCCCCTGTCGGCGGCCCTGGTTATAAATAAATATTTAATTACTCGTAGAACAAAAATCATAAAACTACTCCAAAATGCGCTTAAAATGGGAAGTGAAAATTAACAAGTAGGTTTGTAACAGAACCTGTCACTTAACCCGCTTCCACACAACAGTTGTGTTTAGCAGGTAAAACGGCGCCAAACACAGCATTAATTCTATATTAAACATTTATCCGCTAAATTCGGCTAGTTTAATTTATTTTATTTCGAAAATTAAATAATTATTACTTAAATCCTTTGCAAAAATTTATATTTCAAAGAATAAATATATAATATTTCTCTCTTTTAAATAAAATGAAAACATTTCATACCAACATACAAAGAATCTCGTAGTGAACTATATTTGACGTCATTTCAAACTTGTCGATGTCGCAAAAATAAATTTATTTTAATTTATTGTCTAAAAGAATTAAAGTTTCTCGAGCGATTGTTGCGATGGCAATGGTGATTTAATTCTAATAAAAATGGTTTCCAATGCTTTTTAAATGAGCTATAAATTTTGAAGTTTTTTTTAAATAATTGAAGTACTTAGAATCTAATTCTTTCTGAAATTTTCAATGTATTCTCATTTCGAAATGCTGAAATTTTTGACGTATCTCACTTGTCCGTATCATTATTGTAGTTTGCAACAGCGATTTAAATGACTCGAAATTGAATTTCAATGCTAATTCAATATGAAATTCGTCGACAAATAGTAGATTTATGTCCGTCCGATCGTACAGGCAAAAAGTATGAAAGTTGGATGTCTGATCTTTCTAATAAAAGAAGAATTTTTAAGATCGGATTGATAGAACCGATTTTGGAAAAGGGGTTACGGACGGACAGACGGACTAAAAAATAATAACGGAATTTTTTTTTTTACTTTAGAACGATTTTTCAAACTTACCCTTTACCCGGCAAAGGTAAGATATGGAAAAATTATAAGATTCGAAATGAAGCGACCGCGAGAATATAAAATAAAATAAGAGCAATAAAAGTTATGCCAAAACATCTTCCTCTATGATTGTGCAATGTGCCCCTAACCAAACGTAGTAATTCTTGTTTCGGATTTCTGAAAAATGGAGACAAAGCATATTTTTATGATAGCGTGAAAAAATCCGACTTTTACATTACAATTTAAATATCAGACGCGTGCATAAAGTTAGACTTTTTGAAACAGTGAAACAACAAACAATTTTTTTTGTTTCTATAAAAAAGTTGTTTATAGCTACGTTCCAGGTTTTTTTAAGTTTCTGAAATTACCTTATAGGGTATATAATGTATTAATTTATTAAGTTGTCGTAGTAATTGTGTGTGACAGTCGTGTAATACTATACACTTCTAGTTTTAATTTTTTCGAACAAAAAAAGTAGTGTAAAAAAATAAGGAGGGGGGAGGGGTAACGGGTCTCTATATTATCACTATTACCCTAATATAGAGTGAGAGCCCAGGGCCCCCAGACCTAAGTCATTTTGGCAAGGATGAAATGTTCGTGATTAGGTTCGGTTTTCATTTACTTTTAGTGTATGCATACACCCGTTAGAGTGGACCGACGGCCAATTTACAGGTATCGGGTGCAAAAAGTAAGTAAAATATAAGTTAGCCTAAGTCATTTTGGAAAGGCTGATTTTTACATATGTTTTAGAAAATAATGTTAAAAGTGCATAATAATTTTCCCAGACACTTTCCGTGGGCCGATATTTCTCCCAGACGCTTTAAACGTCTTCATCAAGCTCAGACTTTGTCAATCACATCTAGCGGCGTGAGATGGCGCTACAACCGTTCTCGGACATCAAGGAAGGGGAGTTAAGCAAAAAAGAACTATGTGTCTATTGGAGATATGGTTGGTTGATTGACATATATATTCCGGTTTGTGTGCTTGATCATTGGAGATATGAAAATGTTGCAAGCTTAACAGCTATTGTAACTTGTTTATTAATTTATTTTCTAATTCAAAAAATTTAATTAAATCGAAACGATATTTTTCCTTCGTTTTTATTGCTTGTCGACCTAGTTTTACTTCTGTCACCATAAAAATACGGAAAATTACATTCCTACCCCGTCATCTACTTTCACAGAACGAACCGAAAGTCGCACAATGAAGTGGGATACGTCATTTTAAAGCGAAATATCCAGCTAGGTTACATTCCAAATTTCATTAAAAAATTTTAATGTAAAATTAAAATAACTAAACATTTATTCTTGCATTGAAATTCTTCATTTATATATCGTGTGTGGAAACAGTTATAGATGACAGTTACTGTAATAAAACCTGCTAGTTATCTATTTAGTTTTATAAGTGAGAAAAAAAAACACAAGACCTTCAAAATTAATACATGCATTACACATTATGTAAGTGAAACGAGAAAACACATTAAGTAACTGCAGATGCTAGCAAGATAAACGAAAAGTTTATTTAACGTATATATCGCAGTTCCAAACTTATAGGTGGTTTTAAACTTTATTATCAACAATCCATAGTTCTTCAACCGATCACATTTTTGATAGATGAGTATGATATGGACGTTGTTTTGAAAAATAGATCTTGCTGCTACTAAATTTTTGTGAATAAACACCCTAAACAAAGTGGGCATTTCGGGATAAAACCGTGTTCAACAATGTGTGTTTCATGACATAAAGGATTTAAATAAAGTAAAGTAGACCATTTGGATGGGTGATAAATCTTTTGCTTTTATGCATAAAACTTTCCCGAATATAAATAAGCTGTAGGATTTACTCTGTCCGTTATTTCAATATTTAACAGTTACAAATTCTCAAAAAGCGCATTTATAGTCTATAAGAAACTTTATTTCCTAAATTTTAAGGCTTGAATTTTCCAATATTTTTACTAAAATAAATAATGTATTGTTGAATTATTGTTGATAAATATTGTTGACTAATGAATTTAATTCTTTCTTATACTGGGTAATACATTATGTGAAGGAATGACATTTTGAATTGTAAAAATTGAAGTAAAACATTTAAACCACGAAGCTATTTTCAAACAAAAATTGGTTTCTTCAGTTTATATATTACTGTTAATGATTAAAAGATTATTAAAAAAGTTTTAAATTTTTAAAAAGTTATTTAATTTCATTCATGACTAAGTTCTTTATGTGTGACGGAATGACATTTTTGCAGCCACGACTGAATCCTGGTACTTAAAAATTTAAATTTCCATGAGTTAACTATACCTTGAATTTTCAAACTAATGCATATCTTATGACTTATGACTTTCTTGGTGGGGGGCAAGAGCGCCAAGCACTACGACTATAAGTCTATTGTACTAAGCCCCAGAAATGACACAAGCACAAGAGACACACAAAGAAAGAGACGACACAAACACATAGACAAATAAACAACATTTATTGACAGTCACAAACATCCATGCCTGACCGGGATTCGAACCCGACCTCAGCAGCTCCAAAGGCTAGAACCCTAGCGAGTGTGCCACCGAGGCGGCAATGCATATCTTAAATATGATATGCAGTGGTGGAAATTGATTTATGAACAGGTGGTTTTTTGGCAGTATTTCTTTATTAAATGAATATTTATTGATTTAAATTTCATACATTATACATGCTTTATATAATAAACTATACGCATAAATAAAATTTTATATAAATGCTTAAAAATGCTTCTTTTGTTGATATTTTAGTTTCAACATAAGGGAATTATGACTAAGGAGACATTAATTTTATTTATAAACATTGATAGGTAAGCTGCATTGATGCTCTTCGAAGCACTAGTTTAAATATTTAGTACCTTTGTTCACAAAATAGTTTTGAGTTCATAAATCAATTTCCACCATTTGAGTTGCTTAGAAACTAAAATTTTTTTATATTTTTAAATTAAGATATTATTAAATTAAGATAAAATAGTCATTTTAAGTTCATTTGTGAATCGTAACCAAATACAAATTCTTCAAATACATTGAACTGTCTTGATAAAAAAAATTCTTTACTTAGTTCAAAGTGATCTGTTGAATTTATCTGATAATAAAACACAAACACGATATTTATAAAATTTTATTGAATATAAATAAAAAATTTCGAGATATATACTTCGACAAAAGGAATAAATTTTGAAGTCTGATTCAAGAATACTTCATTTTTCTGACAATACTTTTCAATTGTGTTTTAAGAAGTATATTATCGAATAGACATTTACATTTTTTCAATTACCGTCGAAGCGGGTTTTAACCCTTTCAGTCCCAGTGATGCCATTTGGCATCATCATGTTTCTGATCATAATTTAAAAAAAATAATAGTGCTGACATCTATTGGGATTAATAAAAATACTTTCTAATAGAAAAAAGTTTGAGGAATCGAATGATGTGCTTTTTGATATCGTAAATGGCTCAGAAGATCAGAAAAAAAATTATAAAATGATGATGCCAAATTTTCATTGGGACTGAAATGCTTAAAGTTATCTATACTTTATCTTAATATTTATAAATTCAATTTATATTTTGATTGGTGGAATATTTCTCCATATTTTGCATTATGATTCGGTTTTTGTTATTAGAAACCCACCCTTACCAACAGCTTGTTTCGGGTTATATTTAATAGACCCAATTTTTTCACTACATAATCAACACAAAATTAAGAATTATTCCATATTTTTTGGACATTGATATAATCCTTTAGAATAATCGGGGACCCTGTTCAAGCGTTTGTTCTGTAGCTCACTTTCTAACTAAGATAGAGTCTTTAAAAAGAAGTTTTTTTTTAAATTTCATTTTTATGCTATCAAGGGGATGATGAATTTTATTATAGGTTAGTGGTTTGCCCTATCCATATATTTGTTTGCGCTGCAACTCCTGGATGAAATTATCATCCTTCAGCAGTCAATAGTTGCTCAAACCGTTTGTAGCAAGTCATTTGGAATGAATCTCTGTCTTCCTGCCCAAAACATAAATGTAAAAACTCAACTCGCATTTACGTTCGCAGAATACTTCATCCTCTTCTGCTTCTGCCTCTGGTTACAAAACCAAACCCTCACCACACTCTTCTTTAAGTCTAGTTTCTCTGCAATGGATGCGATCTTGTCACCGCTCGGCCTCTGCTGCACGGCGAAGTATGCTTCCAGAGACCTCTTCTCCAGAGCCGCTATGGACGTCCGCTTCCTCTTCTTGTCCCCAACAGGCAGAACAAAGGGGGACCCGGAATCCCTCTTCCTACCTCTGGCCTGCAGCTCGGCAGCTTCGAGCCACGACTGGAGCACGGGCCTCAGGGCGAGCATGTTGTTCCTGGACAGAGTGAGGGACTCGAACCTGCAGATGGAGAAAAAAAATAGTCATATATGTAGTAGAAAAGCATCTACTACGCGGGATAGCATAATCATTGTTTAGTTCAATCTAAAAAGGAGAGATATTGGTCTTCCAGATCTTTTTATTCAGTTCGTAATAAATTTGTAAAGTAGTAAAAGATAAGCCATTACGGCTGTTAAAGACTGCCAATAAAGGCCGCAGCACACATTTTCACATCTCGCATATCTATGTCTAATTCAAAAGTGAATATATTTTTAATGGTTTTGAGAAGAGTATACTCTTAAAACAAAAGAGTGAAATCCACTCCAGTTGGAGAAGTGCATTTTCGACACTGGAAACGATTGAAAATTAACTCAGACTGAGTTAAAATCACTCGTTTGGAGTGATCCTGTCGGAGGTTTAACACACAAAGAATCCACTCCTTCCGGGTAAGTGCATTTTCCAGACTGGAGGAGTGAAATCAACTCAGACTGAGTTAAAATCGCTCGTTCGTTTTAAGAGTGTAGATAGGAAATCAAAACAAAAATCTGTTGCGTCTGCAATTTCTTTGGGAAAGAATGTGTTGACGCCTCTTAAAACGTGGAATCTGTTCGATATATCAGCAAGACATTAACTGAAAGTTATTAAGAAATAACTGAATATTAGGACATTATATAACATATTTAGAGCATTCTGTTACATATATTAAAAAAAATAACGAAAAAAAGCGGATCTTTACATTGACAGTGTATTTCGCACATTGGTTGTAAATCAAAATTCTCACATTGGTTTTAAACTGTAGTTATGGTGCTTAAAGGTTAAAAAAACGATTGAAAATTCAGTATATGAAATAAGAAGAATAACCTAATATCATAACTCTATTTATTCTAAAGACAGTGCCGTTGTGTGGTGGGTGCTCTGTTGCCACTAATCAGGGTAGCAGATAGAATTGCTATTAAACCTTATATAGCAGTATACTAAGTATTTCCTTTATACCAAGAGGTCAAGAAATTTTAAAATCACACAAATTTATGAAAGCAATTGTCCATTAGAATACACAAATTCTGTCATTGCGTAGGACCGCCGCATGAGTGGTGCATTCATTTGGTCTTTACAATTATGCACTGAGCATCGAATGAGCTCTCAGATTTTAAGACAAAATGGATTTAAAATCAATAAACTACAATGACCAAACAAGTAGTTTTTCAGTATAAATTTACTTTAATAATACAGTCGAACCGCGTTAACACGAAATCGCTGAACACTAAATGTCGCTTATTATGAACTGAAAGCAAATGAGAGAATTTTTCTTTTTCTTTTCTTAGTTAGTCTAAGTTTCGAAGAATAAATTAAACGAGACATTAAAAAAAGATGGAAATGAACTATATAAAAATAAATTGTCTTCTACTTCTGAGAAAATGATGAGAGCTTCCATGATTTGACAGAATTAATAAAATTTTAATTAATTTTCTATAGTATGTACTAGGCCAAATGAACTTTATTAATTGAATTAATAATTCTGTAAAAATGGAATAATTTTTTTAGATGTCACATTAAAAAAATACTATTCGCTGGTACAATGTAAGAAACAAAATTCTGACTTCGGTTAACACGAAATGTTTCGGTGCTCCCTTCGAGTTCACGTTAACGGGGTTCGTCTCTGTAAAAGGAAAAGTATCTCAAATTGCATTGCGAACCTGCAGATGGTGCTCTGAGACAGGGTCCCCACACCTGGTAACTTGAGGTGCACCAGGGCCCTTCCAACGTCTGCCTGTGTCACGCCCAGCTTGATGCGCCGCTGCTTGAACCTCTCAGCAAATGCCTCCAGGTCTCGAGGATTCTGGTGCTGTTCGTCGTGGTGGCACCTGAGGCGAGGTAAATAGTGGAAATATCAGAAGGTTTTTTTTAACCCTTTCAGTCCCAAAAATTTACTGCTCTACAGAAACATCTGATATTCACAAAATAAGCTTATTTTAGGTCAAAAATAAGAGTTCCATAAGAAAAAAAATTCATTTAAATTTTTATATGGTTTTTGAAATAATGCCAAAATTTTTTAACTGTGGAAAACAACAAAATAAAAAAAATATATATTACCTAAAACACTTGGAATTATATATTTTAAGGTATCTGACCATATTATTAAAAAAAATTTAGTAATTATTTTAACCGAAATAGTTTAAATTGTGTTTTAAATATGTGGAACTGAAGTGAACTTTTCCAAAATCAGGTGGTGAAACGCTTGTTAGCAATTTTCTAAATAAAAAAATAGTAGTTCTGACTTCTATTGAGAATAATGTAAAATATTTTCTAATAGAACAAAGTATGAAGAATCGAATGATGCGTGTTTGATGTCATAACGGGCCATAAACATTTGAAAAAAAATAGTGAAAGGGATGATTCCAAATGGCATCACTGGGACTGTAAGGATTAAAGACATTTAATTAAACTAACCACAGCACAAACTACATTACAATAAGAATAAAAGAATATCGTGGCTCAAGCCTTCGCAGGTCTTTTGGCGGAAGGAGGAACCCTTGAGAGTAGGTCCTTTGACTTGAGAGTAGAAAAAAGTGATGTTTTGTTCGGTTCGAATCTCACGTGGAATGAATTTGTCCCGCTTTTATGATACAGGGATTGGTTAAAAGAATATTAGGGGTATACCTATGAAATGACCTTATATGAACAGATGGCACTGCACCCGGGTTAAAAAAAATGTGGAATCGTCCTACTAGCATTTTGTCAGACTACTTTTAACCTTTCACCTGCCAGGGGCATTAGTTACTGCTGTGTTTTTTCATAGTCATTCTAGGCTTTAAAGATGTCATGTTTCATGCCAACAAAGGGTCATTTGCGGGAAATTTTAATCCATTACTTTATTTTGAAAAAAACTGCTGCTAAAGCTTTTCAAATGCTTCAAAAAGCTTATGAAGACAATGGTCCATCTGAATCATTTTGAAAATGATGGTTTGTTTCATTTAAAAAAGCTGATTTTGATGTGATAGACAAAGATAATTGAAAACTACCAAAAAAAATTTAAAGATAAAGAATTGCAAATTGAATAAAAATCCTAAAATGTCACGGGTACATATTTCAGAAATGTTAAATGTAACTCAGAAATGTGTCAGTGAACGTTTTCATGCCTTGGGAATAATTTGCAAGGAAGGAAAATGGGTACCACATGCTTTAACAGAGTTACAGATGGATAACAAAAAAGTCACTTGCGAGTAACTTTTGAATCGACATCAAAGAAAGTGTTTCCTGCATCGAATTGCCGCAGGTGATGAAAAATGGATATATTTTGACAATCCTGAACGAAAAAAATGTTGGTTGACTCCAGGCTAACGCTCAACATTGACTCTAAAGAGAAAATAGCTTTGAAAGAGACAGTTCTTTGTGTTTGGTAGGATCAAAAAGGCCTTCTTAAGTATGAGCTACTTAAACCTGGTGAAATAGTTACTTCTGATCAATATCAACAACAATTAAAAGATGTAAACTAGGAATTTATCAAAAAACGGCCAGAATGGACTCGCAGACACGGAACAGTTATTTTGCTCCATTGCAATGCGCGGCCTCACACCACAAATAACGTTAAAAACACCTTAAAAAACCTGACATGGGATGTTTTATTGCCCCCGCTATATTCTCCAGATATTGGTCTTTCAGACTATCACCTGCTCAGATCCATGGAACATGGTATCGCTGAGCAGCACTTCGCTACTTTTGATGAAGTTGAAAAATAAGCATATTCGTTTTTTACCTCTCAGGACCCAAAGTTCTATCACGATGGAATCCATAATTTACCAAAAAGATAAGCAAAAGTTACTGATTTTAATGGTATATACTTCGATTTATTACCCTCATCCAGCGATGCAAAATTCACCAGTAAGTTTTCTTAAAAAAAGGGTCATTTCATAGGTATACCCCTAATATATAACAATTTATATTATAAAGTGAGAAATTTGATTGACAGAACTTTGGTTCGTAATTTTACAGGATTCGGGTGCAAAGGTAAGTACCGTGTGCAAAGTTTCACTTCCCGAAATGGGATGCCGAAACAAAGAAAGTTGTAAGAAATTAATTTAACTAAGATTCATTACACACCTTTCGAAAGACGAAAGGCCACCACTTCTGTAGAGATGGTGCTGATGGTGATTGTGGAAGATCTGGGGATTCATGCTTGGTGGAGGGTTCATGGCTGTGGGGTAGAAGTTTCCCCTGTGGGTGGAATAAGAAGAATAGCCTATAATCATTAATCACAACTCTATTTATTTTAAAGACAGTGCCGTCGTGTGGGAGGGGTTCCCCGTTACCACACATCAGCGTAGTTCATAGAATTGCTATTACACCTTATTTCTACTATATACCAAGTACTTCCTTTATTCCAAAGAGACCAGAAATATTAAAATCACACACATTTATGAAAGCAACTGTTCCTCAAAATACCTAAATTCTGTCATTGGGTAGGATAGCCGAGTGAGTGGTGCATTCATTTATAACAGAGGAATGAGCACTCATATTTTAAGACAAAATGGATTTAAAATAAACAAACTATAATGGCAAAATAAGTAGTTTTTTTTAAAGTTTAAATTAACTTTTCTATTACAGTCGAACCTCGTTACAGTCGAGTCTTGGGCTGGTAGTGACGGTGAGCACAGGGGTTCCATGAGGTCCATGGACTCCATGTGGGCGGCGTTCATGCTGGGGTATAACATCTCGTGTTTCAGGTGGACCGGGGGATGTCCGCTGGTCGACAGGTGTTTGCCCAAAGAGTCTGTCTGTCGTGGAAGAAGTGTGTCATCGAGGGAGGAAAACAAATTATTCTGAAATAAAAGAGAGGCACATCTTGAAACTGATGATGGGGTTTTCCCCTGTTATCGAAAACTCCGTTAAATTTCAAACGTTACCACTGTTAAAAAAATAAAACGAAAATTCTCCCTAAAGATTAAATTCAGTACGTCAGCCGAAAAAGCTACACCAGGCAGGTTTCGTGGCTATTTATGCAGTCAGCCAAGGTGGAAGGTCTGGTACTAGCGACTTACTAATGCTTTAAGTTAAAATCAAAAATGTAGTACTTGTAGCAAAATGTGTAGATAATTTATAATAAAAACCTATTATTATCGAATTCGAAATTCATTCTATTTAAGTAAATTTAAGGGAAATTATCATCGAACGTAAAAAAGTTGCATTACTTATAAAAAAAGCTTACACTCTTAAAATGAGCGAGCGATTTTAACTCAGTCTGAGTTAATTTTCACTCCTCCACTGTAGAAAATGCACTTCTACTATAGGAGTGGATCCTTTGTATGTTGAATCTGTGACAAGATCACTCCAAACGAGTGATTTTAACTCAGTCTGAGTTAATATTCAGTCCTTTCCAGTGTCGAAAATGTACTTCTCCTACTGGAGTGGATTTCACTCTTTTGTTTTAAGAGTGTATATTTAAACAATCAAGAAGGCATAACTTTTAATAAGTTTAAGAAATCCGTCAAATTTATTACATTGAAAACAAAATTAACAAAAAAGCTCTAGCATATACTACGTGATATCATAGACATAGAACATATAGAATTAGGTATTCAACATTGCACTGACTTATCTTTCTCATGTACAATGCGCATGTGGTAAGGATATTATTTTACATGTTTCCATATACTTTTTCTTTTGGAGGTTTAATAAATTTTGTTTGTCTCTTTTAATTAGTTTTTTTTATAAAAAATTTGTCATTTTTATGGGTATGGTACAATTTGTATTGTGGTTAATTTCAAAGAAATGATTTTCATATTTAAATCAGGAAAAGTATGATATTATGTTTGAGGGACTGGCATCACTTATAAAGTTATTAGTTTGTTGACAGTTTTTGAAAACAGTTCGCTGAAACATTTTTATTTTAGCTACATGATGTTTCAAAACTAAAACAAAATGCAACTTAAAAAAAACGACTTTACAATTTTTATCAATGATTTTTTTTTACGGAAGGAGAAACTGGAGGAATAAAATCTCTTGATCTAACTCCAATAAAATTAAAAGACTATCGACTAATTGCTAAGAATGACTTATTATAAATTTTTGACACAATAAAATAAAAACATTTATACAAGATTTTTTATTAAGCACTTATACTTTTTTATTTTTAGAAGTTTGAAATTTGGCACGCAATATGTACAAAGGATAGCCCAAACTAATGGTCTAAACGATGACATTTAAAAAAGTTTAGGTAGCTTTAAAAATTGAAGATGGCTAGGTGCACTAAAATAAATTTTGTCAAATCAGCAACAAATTCAAGTAATAAAGAATAAATGAGGAGAAAAAAAACAACTGTCATTTGTAATAATTTTCTTCAACTATCGCCATAGTGATGGAAAATAACGGATTGACTTTTCATAGATATTGTTACCAAGCAAAATAGAAAGGAAGAAATGTCACAAATATTTTCCGTGTTAAGCCAAAATGGCTTGTTATTTTGAAGTTTTGTTGAAAATAATTCTTTGTCTAAAACTTTTAGTGCGTTGTTAGTACTTGACAAATAACACTTTAAAATAGAAGTACATTCGAAATCATCCATTCTTAGGATCATATTCATTAACCATGTCTTTAAGAACATTTTACACTTATAAAAACAATCCCAAACTTTTCAAAAACATTTCTTGCATGAAAAATACATTTGTATTTTGGAATTTCATTTGACACAAGTACTTTTCGAAAAACAAAAAAATATATCCATTAATTCTGATGTTAATTTTATAGGAATTCATTTAGCCACAATGATGCGTTCCGAACTGTTAAAATTAAGAAATATATTAGAATTTAAATATAAATACATTTACTAGAATACAAATAAAAAAGATTTTAAAAATAAAAGAAATGATAAAAAGTTAAGTAAAAACTTTTACAAGCATAAAACTGAACTAAATGTCTACTCACTGATGAATTCGCCATGAAATGTCTTTTGAAATGATGATCATTTCTAAAATTTGGGCTTCCAGGAAAACAAGCCCCTCCATTATTTAAAACTGTTTTATTATTTAAATTAGACATGCTTAATATTGTATGGACAACACTTCCCTAGCGTCTATTCACTTTACCGACACACTTGATGGGGTATAAGAGAACGAATGAAAAACCTCCCTGGGAACCTATACCTGGTCCCTAAGCCTAGGTGGGTGTTGTGGAAAAGTGTTAAAAGAAAGTTACTTTTTGTTGCGTCACACTTAGATCCTTTAGCGCATGGGCTTTTGTTGGTATAAGTGCTACAACGGAAGGACATTGTGCTTTTGTTGTTCTTTATCGCTTTTTTTGGCGAGAATAAACAATATCGGATTTGCTAAATACCAACTTGTGATTGCCATTCTTCTAAAATAACATAAACTCTCTTAAAGGCCAAACGTGAATTATTATTCATTGATTGTATTTCGCTAAACTAAAATATTTCGCATAAGACGATGTGTCAGTTGTAATCTAGCTTTATTAAAAACTTTAGCTTAGTATAACTTATTTTTGAAACTTTGAATCATGGACCTTTCAAATACAGGATTAACTTTTATGCATTGGTTGTGCAGTAAACTAATAAGAAACAATCATGTGAAAATTGTTTTGTTATTATTATTGCTTATCAATGCAAACTATTAGCAAGAATGCACCATTGTAAAAAAAGCTCAGTATTTTAAAGTGTTAAACATTAAAAAATGAACTCTTAAACATATTCATAATTACTTTAATCGTATCGAAATTGTTTTAAATGCATAAACTTCAACGAATTCTGATAAAGGAAAATTAGCTTGTGATTAAAAAAAGCAACTTTCACACAAAAAAAAGAATGCAAACTTTGCTTCTGAAAAATTATCGTTTCGAATCACTTAACAATATTCAGTTCCCAAATTGTTAATAAACAGAAGCTACCTACTTGTAAAAAACATCTCCGAATCCACTTATACCACAAAATATGCTGATTTTAAGTAATACCATTAGCCTATTTTTGGAGAAAATATTCTGACCACGTTTCAGCACACAAGAAAACCCCATTCATCTGTTTGGTTAAAGGTGGTAATTATGGAAACGCGATTACCACTTTAGCTCCAAGCGTGAGAAATTATTAGGCTTCTAGAGATTACAATCATTAACTATTCTACTTAGGTGACATTTTTTTCCAACCCTCTTGTACTAGAGCAGTGAGAACGATGTCGATGAAATAACCACGATAGTAGATTGCAATTGTTACTTCAAATTGTTTGGTGGATATTTCCATAGAAAAACTTTTTTGAAATTTTTTTTTGTAGTTTTTAAGTCATTCCTTGAATGGGCTGTTATCTTAATTTTAATGTAAAGTTGGTATAAAATAAAATAGATAATTTTCTTTTACAAAATGTTTGGCATAATGCTCGTTAATTATTAACACTTACTTGGAGAAAAATAAATTAAATCAAAAATATATTTGAAGACATTGCATAGGAACTGTATTTTTACAAAAAGTTAGCCCTTTAAAATATTATATTTAAGGATAGCACATCAATTAATTAAATTAAATGTTCTTCTGTTACTCCAAACTATTAAAAAAATATTCTAAGCTTAAAACAGATGCGAAATTGGTACCATTCTGAACTCATTTCAATCAAACAGACACTAATTATTATGTTTAAATGCAAATAAGATTTTTTATTTAAATATAATAACATTTGGAGATATAATTAGCACCAGCCAATGAAAATTTAAGTTCGCACTATATTCAAGAAAACAATACACATTTTTGCTAGGAATAATATTAATATAATTTTCTCTAATGCAAACAATAATTTATTACGAAAGTTACAGTAAGCCACTTTTTGACTTTCTAAGTTTATCAACAGAACAGTAGACAACTTAAGATTGTGTTATTTATTTTATTCTAAAGATAAAGTATGCAATATTTTCAATCTTCTGCAAACATTCTCAACAATAGCTTTTGCAATCAAATTCAGATTTTCAAAACCAAAAACAATCGCCAATTTTCGGCAACCCCTTTCCTTTGGGTCACTTGGGATCCCAGGCGCTAAACAGGAGAAAAGATCTGTTAATGGCGATCTCTTGTTTAGCCGATTCTTCCCTCATTAGGAGATACCTCCCTAGGACGCGGCACGTGCTCACTCCACTTGGCCTCGCACACCTCTCTCAATCGTTTTTCTGACCCTTGGAGGTTTGAATTGGATGGAGGTGCTCTAGGGAAAAAATCAATGGTAAACAGGTTTGACTAGTGAAGCAATGATCGTTTCATGGATACGCCCAAACAAAAGTCTGGCATGACGACGGGGTTAGCTTACGATGTCGCTCGGAGTTCTATTTGGGTGCTCGCTCAGGTGTCGACCTCGTCAAATGACTTAGACTCAGAATTCAATGCATAATTGGATGTGTTAAAGTTCCTAAAGAAGGCTAGAAACAGACAGTCGGAAACAATTCAATTACCTGCCTGGCATGAAGAGAAATATTTTAACCTTGTATTAATTTAGTTTTTCCTTGTATTAATTTAGTCTTGTACTTCTTCCTACAGCTGTGAAATTTTTTGTTATTCAAGTTTAATAACTAAATCTTGTGGGGAAATGGAGCTGGTCTCTCTTTATTAATCCAACGGAAAACAATAATTTTCTAAGCCAAATTACTAATGGTGCACTAAATATTTTTACAAGCCTGTTTTTTATATGATAAATGTAACTGGCTTACAGAACTCTATAATACCACTTTTTGAAATCGGAATCGAATATATTAAAAAATTTACAACAAAATATTTCAAAACCCGAATGATAGAGCCATGTAAGACATCTCCATTGATCATAGAAACTTCTTTTAAAAATATTCGAAACAGTCGGAGTAATTTGGCTTAGAAAATTATTTCTCTCCAATTAGATTAACACATTGGGCTCATAACATCGACTTGGCGGCATTCAGATGATTTCAGTTTTTTTCCCAGCCAAGCATCTTCGTCTTACTCTAACCTTCCTGCACTCTCCGCAATCGTGTATCGTTTTTTCGTCATTAGTTTTTAGGCTTCGTTCCGATGGTGACACTCGGTTAATTTGGAACAGTCGATTTTGATTTCGTTTTTGGTCGTTTATCGGTGTTAAATCGCCGAATTAGTGGTCCATTACCAGTTAAAAATACCTTAAAAGGAAATATTGGTTCGGATGATGTCAGGTACGGATAGGAGTGCTTTATCTTAGTTAATGCCGATTCTCAAAGACAAAGACATTTTGAGTACTATATTGTATAAAAGGAAAAAATAAAGAACGTTAGATTTTTTAAAAATTCCAGGTAATTTAGAGGATACCCAATTTATCATAAATTTAGGAAATAAGAATAAAAAATGTGTTTTATTGTTGATTCTTGAAATAATTGTACAAACCGACATTAAATATAAAACTATTTACTTGTTTTAATCGTAAATAACGAAATTAATAATTTTACACAGTCCAAGTAAAATTTACTCTGTTAAAAAAGTCGAAAGAACTTTTGTTCATTTTCGAGCATAAGTGTTAAAAGAGAAGATCTTTAGAAAATTATGAGTTTGATTCATTCTACAATTTTAAATGAATAATTCAAGTAAAATTTGATATCGAAGCATTTTTAGTTAAGAATAAAAAATAATAAGCGAATATCGTTTTAAAGAGGGATTTTTTAAAAACCATTATGTTCTCTTATCATGATGAAAAGAATAGAGATGTTTCCCTTCAGTTTTGCGATACATGTTTTACCGCTCACGGCAGTCAAAGAGAAAAATATATATCAAATAATATAAAAATGTTTACATCACATGTTATATAATTAGTTTTTATTACAAAAAATAATTGTACGGGGAATATGGGTATGTATTTTAAGACTTGGATTTCAACAATTGTTTTAAAAGAGGAAAAATGCTGCTTTAAAAGACTGAAAATAGATAATAGAAAAACATTTGAAAACTACCCAGAGTTTCTAACAATTAAATATATAATATGCAAGTAAAATTGATGAATTGATTTTTTTTTTACATTCAATGGAGATATTTTATGAAGAAATTTAGTGATTAAGTTTATACTTTAGTGTCTCCATCTACCGCTAGAAAATTATAGTAAATATTGGGGCAATATTATACATTTATCTATTTAAAAGAACATTAATTTGAAATTAAGAGAACTGGTTTAAAAAAAATAATTTATTCAATGATACTCATAAGTATTTATTTAAACTACGAGTTGAAATTTTAAATACTTGAAAATAAGAATTAATAAGCTTTTTAAAACTATTTTTCTGTAAATTTTTTTTAAGAAAGCAAAAAAAAATAATAATAAATTTAAAAGTAAGCTTAATTAGACTTAATGCTATATTTAGAAACAAACTTTGTATTTTTTTTATTATTATGATGTATACCGGAGCGGACGTAATTTAAATGTCCCTCAATATATTTTGTTTGGGTTTCTCCTTTGTAATGCAACACTAGCAGCCAAACAACTTCTACAGATACGCATGAAGTATCGTAGTGAAAGAGGAAGCTCAGTGCCTTTTCGATGTTTTTTTAATTGAAAAATTTTATGTATTTGGATTTCAAATAATAATCTTTATTTATTTAATAATACTCAAAAGTATTTATTTATACCACAAGTTGAAATTTTAAATACTTCAAAATGTGAATTAAGGGGTCATAGGAGTCTTAAAAATGTGCAAAGAAGGTACTACAAAGCATAGTTTGATCTTTCTTGTAATTTTTTAACTACTCAATATATAAGTATAATTTTTTTATATATAATTCTACAAGATTTATTTAATCTAAAACAAATTTTAAAATTTATGAAACTTTAGCCAAAATTAAAATAAATGATATTAAACATAAAGCTATTTGAACACATTGGGATTAGGCTTGCGCGGCAAATTTTGAGGTCAGAATTGAAAAAATGACCAAGAAAATGACTTTATATTGTACAAATATGTACAAACTAGGACTTATACCTAAATTCTTAGCTCAATTTTAATTAGAAATTATTTTTAGAACTTTTTTCTAAAAAAATTAATTAAAAATTTTAAAATTTCGATTTTAAATTTTTTTAAAAATAATTTCTAATTAAAATTGAGATGGGAATTTAGGTATAAGTCCTAGTTTGTACATATTTGTACAATATAAAGTCATTTTCTTGGTCATTTTTTCAATTCTGACCTCAAAATTTGCCGCGCAAGCCTAATCCCAATGTGTTCAAATAGCTCCTAGTTTAATATCATTTATTTTAGTTTTGGCTAAAGTTTCATAAATTTTAAAATTTGTTTTATATTAAATAAATCTTGTAGAATTACATATAAAAAATTATACTCATATATTGAGTAATTAAAAAATTACATCAAAGATCAAACTATACTTTGTAGTACCGTCTTTGCACATTTTTAAGACTCCTATGACCCCTTAATAAGCTTTTTATCATTATTTTTCTGTAAATTTTTTTTTAGAAAACGAAACAAACAACAATGAATAAAGCATTAGCTTAAATATACTTAATGCTATAGTTAAAAATTAACTATATATTTTTTCATTAATTAAGATGTATACCAAAACGGAAGCAATTTAAATTTCCCTCAATTTATCTTGTTTGGATTTCTCCTTCGTAAACCGACCGACGCTAGTAGCAAAACAACTTCTACAGATACATAAGAGGTAACATAGTGAAAGAGGAAGCTCAGTACCTTTTCGATGTTTTTTTAATTGATTAAAGTTGTGTGTTTGGATTTCAAATAATAATTTATTTATTTATTTATTTATTTATTTATTTATTTATTTATTTATTTATTTATTTATTTATTTATTTATTTATTTATTTATTTATTTATTTATTTATTTATTTATTTATTTATTTATTTATTTATTTATTTATTTATTTATTTATTTATTTATTTATTTATTTATTTATTTATTTATTTATTTATTTATTTATTTATTTATTTAATAATACTCAAACATTTTTATTTATATCACAAGTTGGAAGTTTAAATACTTGAAAATGTGAATTAATAAGCTTTTTAATATTATTTTTCTGTAATTTTTTTTTAAAAACGAAATGAACAACAATTCATTTAAAAATTAACTTAATTAGACTTAATATTATATTTAGAAATTAACTTTTCATTTTTTATTAATTATGATGTATACCAAAGCGGACGCGATTTAAATTTCCCTCAATTTATTTTGTTTGGGTTTCTCCTTTGTAAACCAACGCTAGCAGCAAAACAACTTCTACAGATACGCATGGAGTACCGTAGTGAAAGAGGAATCTCAGTGCCCTTTCGATTTTTTTTTAATTGATTGCTGTTATGTGTTTGGATTTCAAATAATAATCTTTTTTACTTATTTAATAAAGCTCAAAAGTATTTATTTTTACCACAAGTTGAAATTTCAAATACATGAAAACGTGAATTAATAAGCTTTTTATTATTATTTTTCGGTATTTTTTTAAGAAAACGAAACAAGCATCAATAATTTTAAAAAGTAGCTAATTAGACTTAATGCTATAGGTAAAAATTAACTTTGTATTTTTTTATTAATTATAATGTATACCACAGCGAACGCAATTTAAATTTCCCTCAATTTATTTGTTTTGGTTTCTCCTTTGTAAACCAACGCTAGCAGCAAAACAACTTCTACAGATACATATGAAGTATCGTAGTGAAAGAGGAAGCTAAGGACCTTTTCGAGGGTTCTTTTTAAAAAATTGATTAATGTTAAGTGTTTGGATTTCAAATAATAATCTTTTTTATTTATTTAATAATACTCAAAAGTATTTATTTATACCACAAGTTGAAATTTTAACTACTTGAAAATGTTAATTAATAAGATTTTTATCATTATTTTTTGGTAATTTTTTAGAAAACGAAACAAACGACAATGAATAAAACATTAGCTTAATTATACTTAATGCTATAGTTAAAAATTAACTTTGTATTTTTTTATTAATCATAATGTATACCAAAGCGGACGCAATTTAAATTTCCCTCAATTTATTTTGTTGGGGTTTCTCCTTTGTAAACCAACGCTATCAGCAAAACAACTTCTACAGATACATATGAAGTATCGTAGTGAAGAGGAAGCTCAGTGCCCTTTTCGATGGTTATTTTTTTAATTGATTAATGTTATGTGTTTGGATTTCCAATAATAATGATAATAATGATAATGATGATGATGATGATGATAAATAATAATATCTATGGCAAACTATATATGCTAATAATTTTTCAAATTTGCCATTTATATCAAATATGTTCCCCTCCATTTTTTCCATCCATTTTTTCTCCATTTGTGAATACAATTGATATCTTCCTTACCGAATAAAGCGTTAACTTTGAATTTTTGAAATTCGTTTTTCGTGTCACTTAATTTGTTATACATAAATTTTTCAGGACTAAGGTCTTCATTTGTCTCATATTAAATTTACTTAGGCATATTTAAACTGAAAAAAAAAAGTGCTTGCTAATTTATTCTGTTATTTTTTTTTTGTGCAACTGAAATACTTTGAAAATCATCAAAATTTCCTCACACCGTGTTTAGTCGCAACTGAAATTTGACGTTATCCTATAAATGATTATATTTTAAAATATTTTTATTCTTTTATTATAATTCATAACAATCCAGATAAAACTTGAAATTAATCCGATGCCCACGAATAAGATGCATATAGTGCCGGTACAAACGAGTGCAACATTCCGTTTATCAAATGAAGTTATGATTTCTTCGATATACGCCAAAGCAGAGTCTTACCAATTTATTCGCGCTATACGTTTTCAAACATTAAACTATAAAATAAATATTAAAATATTTTGTAGGAAGTGACATATTAAAACTTTGTATTACTCAAATCTACAATCGACAATTAAATTTTTTTTTTTATTTTCTTAAAGAATAAAATGAGACTTTTTGTGTACGAATCTCATAGTTAGGATTCAGTGCTTTTGTATATTATACCATTTAATACACAATTTTCAAACGTCTTCAAATTTCAGTTTACAAAGCATCCCCCAACTTATTCTAAACTTAATATCCAATACCAGTTACAGATTTTTACTACCAAAACTCCCATCAACCGCCAAGCGCATCGCACCCGAGTCTCAAAACACGTCTTTAACACAGTCAAGGAATTCCTACAGTTGAGTAACGCATTTTGCTTCTCTTACTTAACTTAAACACCCAAGAGAACGGAATCCGTGTCACACGATCACGTCCGAATTGTCACGCAAGCCCCCCCCCCCCCCCGCTGTGATTGTGCATTTACATCACGCATCCTAACTGCCTTGCGTCATTTTGTTATGGGGGGCATTGAGAAACTTCATATTTAACAATTTTAAGTCAGTGTATTTTTTTAAACAGGTAGGTTTGTGTTGTAAATTACAAAAAAATTAGTCTCAGTGTCAATTAAATAGAGTAACCTTTAGAGAAAAAATTGGCTTAAATGAAATAAAAACACTAGGCAGGCAATGTTAATATTTATATATTTAAATATGTTCTTTTTTTAAATTGATTGGACCCATAAAACATGTTTAAACAAAATAGCATGTTTTATATTATTATTATTGTGGATATAATTCTACAAATTTCGTATGTGAGGTAATTTCACCATTTATTACTATTGTTTTAAAATTCCTTTTAAAAATTATATTTGTATAAACAAAATGAAAAGCATAATTATTACAATAAAAATGTATATTACAAAAACTCGTTACTTATGGTTAGATATTACAATTTATAAAACTGTAATATGCCGACATCGCTCCTTATTGATCTTATGAAATCTTCTCACTACAATATTATTATACACTCGTAAAAATATTCTATTTCTTAAAACCAAAAATAATTTTCAAAACACTGTTCAATTCCTTGAATTATATATCATTACTATAATTCTACAATTTACGATAGTATCTCTTGTTTAAAAAATACCCATCAAACATTATCACATTTATATACAATGCTAACAAACATAAAAGCTACTTAATTCACCACACTTTAATACTTAAGTAGGTAATTTCAATATTTTAACAATCCCCTTTATTTTCTAAGAGTGACCAAAATGAGTGGACGTTTTGTTATCTTAAATTCCAGAAAGTTATGGTATTGCAAAGAAATTTGTGATACACTAGTTTTCTACGTGGATTTAATGTCCCTGTGAAGGATGAGATTTTTTTATTGGATCTTAAATATGCACTAAGTACAAATAAAAGAAAGCACGATTTTCATCTAAGCTTTTATGCCTTAAAAATCTTGATATTTCATCCATGTTATAAATTCTTTCATGATGCAGTTAGGATGTAACCAAATTTATTTTGTAACTAGCAAATTTATACCCGTACTTCGCACGGATTAAAAAAATATCAAATCGATCCAAGTACGTGTATCATATAACCTGCTATAAGATCATAAATTTAAGTTATTCTTCCCGCTCGTTTTCAAGTATGAAATCCCGTTTCAGTGCTTTAAAATAGGGTACTTGACTGTATAGCTAAAATACCTTCCAATGTCATTTAAATTATAGTTGAAAGTAAAAAATAACAAATGCATATTTTATTTTACGAAATAAATCTTTAAATCATTAAAAAAAATCGTTTTAAAAAGGCATTTTTTCACGTGATCATCACGTGATCACAAACACGTCGGTTTGGATGACGTCACTATGAACTATAAACAAACCGGCGTGATGTTTTTTTTTTGTTTTCTGATTCAACTTGATTTAATCAAATTACCATTGAAATAATAAATATTGAGAAAATGTAAGGCTGTTTTACAGAAGCGTATATTTCAAATTTGCCCCAAATCGATTCCAATGTGGTGTTTCAAAGTTTGTTTATAGTTCATAGTGACATCACAGATACCACGTGACAGCTAGTAAGCGTTTTCAGGAGTGATTTTTCGTCCAAATTTTTAAATACATTTTTCTGCTTTTTTATGGGGTATTTGAAAAAAAGAAAAAATACGGGTCTAATATTTTTGGTATAAGAACATTTTAAGCCAATAAAAAAATTTAGTCAAGTACCTTATTCCAAATCAGAAATACGGTGTGAAATGCCTTCATAAATGTCATCACAATTCCCTCATAAATACATACAATCGTTAAACTCTTTTGCCACGTTTTGGGAAATAATTTGGCGATAAATAGATATAGCTACAAACACACCCATTATACGGCTCTAACACAATGACCTTAGAACAACCAACCAGCTTGTAAATAATTTTTAAAAAACATTTTGCGCATTTGGCGAGTTTTAATAAACTATTTGGTGAAATTGGCAACATATTTGGCGAAAAAATACAAAAAATAAAACCCTGATATGCAGCTCTAGTGCGATGGCTTTTATTAACCATCATAGTTCAGTAAAAACTTAACATTTTGCCCATTTGGCGAGATTGGCAACGTATTTGGCGAAAAAATAAAGACAAAATCCATGCAGCTCTAGTGCGATGGCCTTTATTAACCATCATAGTTCAGTTATAGTTTAACAAACATTTTGCCCATTTGGCGAGTTTTAATAAATAATTTGGCGAGATTGGCAAAATATTTGGCGGAACAATAAAGACATAAAACCCTTATATGCAGCTCTAGTGCGATGGCCTTTATTAACCATCATAGTTCAGTAATAGCTAAACAAACATTTTGCTCATTTGGCGAGTTTTAATTAATGAATGGGCGAGATTGGCAACGTATTTGGCGAAAAATAAAGACATAAAACCCAAATATGCAGCTCGTGCGATGGCCTTTATTAACCATCATTGTTCAGTAATAGCTTCACAAACATTTTCCCCATTTGGCGAGTTTTAATTAATAATTTGGCGGGATTGGCAACGTATTTGGCGAGAAAATAAAGGCCTAATATGCAGCTCTAGAACTTATAGATTTTAACTACACATTTATTGCCTGAATATGCATATTTGTAATCAACAGAACCATCATTGAAGAAATTATCAACTAACCACAATAAATAAATGAAGGAAGACTTGTCGGAAATACGTCACTTGAAACATATCAATTATTTTCAAATAAATGAATTTAGTTTTTGAAAGTTATGGCAACACAATAAAATAAACATTTTCAATTTTATTTATTTTCGTTGAAAGTTTTATTTATTTTTTTCAGCAGATGGCATCAAGAAAGTAAAAAAATGATCGGATTTGAGCCAAAGTGGTGTAGTTTTTCCAGAAAATTCGAATTTTCTCTAAAAATAGAACATTTTGAGATCTGAAAGTTCTTATTTTGTAACTCAAGTATGAACTACACATTTGTGCCAAGTTACGAGTCAAACAAATGTCTAGTTTGAGAGTTTCAGAGAGACATACATACACACACACATACACACACACAAAACTTCATTTTTATTATTATAGATAAATATTTGCACATGAAACCTAAACGATAATGATTCTTTTATAAGTACTTAAATGAGCATAAATTCTAAACTTTAAAGTGCTGATCTTTGAAAAAACTGCGAACTGATTATTAATTAGGAATGTTGATATTAGTATAGAGTACAAACTCATTTTAACTTGTTAGACCATTTAAAACAAATACAATAGTATTCCAACCCATTCTTACCGAATAAAAAACGAAAACATTAATGATTTTTGAATTCGATATTTGTGTGGCTTGCAATACATAAATTATTCAATGCTGTGGTCTTCATTTGCCTTATATTTTGCTTACTGTAATAAAATAAAGCTTATTTTTGTATGCCAAGTTACCTTGTCAATTGTCTTATTATTGCCAAATTAGCCAATTACCAAATTGCCAAATTAGCCAATCTAATTGCCAAATTAATAAACGATGGACACTTTTCTCTTACTTATTGGGTAAGTCTTCTCTTAGAACGTTTAGCTTAAAATATAAATTTCGTAAATTAAAAAAAATATGTGTTACTGGAAAAACTGAAAGTCATTGGTGGGTTAACACATCTGTATCAATCTGGTCGTTTTAAGGCCTGAGTATTGTCAACAAAAGTCTACGTTTTTAGCCTACTTTTCTTTTTTTTTTAATTCGAAGAATTAAAAATAATAAAAAAGTAGGTATTGACATGCGGTCGATGTCCGTCCGTCCGTCCGTCTGTCTGTCTGTCCGTCCGTCCGTCTGTCCGTACCCAACTTCCAAAATCGGTTCTATATATCCGATCTTAAAAATTCTTTTTTTATTAGAAAGGTATAACCTCAGACACCCAACTTTCATACTTTTTGTCCGTCTGTCTGTACGATAGGACGGACATAAATCTACTATTTGTCGACGAATTTCCCATTGAACTTGCATTAAAATTCAATTTCGAGTCATTTAAATCGCTGAATTTAACTACAAATGCCACGGACAAGTGAGATACGTCAAAAAATTCAGCGCATCGAAATGAGAATACATTGAAAATTTCATAAAAGAATTCGAATTCTAAGTACTTCAATTATTTAAAAAACTGCAAAGTTTAATGCTCATTTAAAAAGCATAGGAAGCCATTTTTAGCCTACTTTTCTTTTTTTTTAATTCGAAGAATTAAAAAAAATAAAAAAGTAGGTATTGACATGCGGTCGATGTCCGTCCGTCCGTCCGTCTGTCTGTCTGTCCGTCCGTCTGTCCGTCTGTCCGTACCCCCCTTCCAAAATCGGTTCTATAAATCCGATCTTAAAAATGCTTTTTTTGTTGGAAAGCTATGACCTCAGAGACCCAACTTTCATACTTTTTGTCCGTCTGTCTGTACAATCGGACGGACATAAATCTGCTATTTGTCGACGAATTTCCCATTGAATTAGCATTGAAATTCAATTTCGAGTCATTTAAATCGCTGAATTTAACTAGAAATGCTACGGACAAGTGACATACGTCAAAAAATTCAGCTTATCAAAATGAGAATACATTGAAAATATCAGAAAAGAATTCGAATTCTAAGTACTTCAATTATTTAAAAAACTGCAAAGTTTAATGCTCATTTAAAAAGCATTGGAAGCCATTTCAATTAGAATTATATCACCATTGCCATAGCAACAACTGCTTGAGAAACTTTAATTCTTTTAGACAATAAATAAAAATAAATTTATTTTAGAGACATCGATCAATTTGAAATGACGTCAAATATATTTCTCTAGATTCTTTTTATGTTGAAATAAAATGTTTTCATTCTATTTAAAAGCGTGAAATATTACATATTTATTGTTTGAAATATAAATTTTTGCAAACGATTTAAGTATTAATTATTTAATTTTCGAAATAAAAGAAATGAAACTAGTCGAATTAAACGGGTAAATGTTTGAATTAATGCTGTGTTTGGCGCCTGTTTACCTGCTAAACACAACTGTGGTGTGGAAGCGGGTTAAGTGACAGATTCTGTTACAAACTAACTTGTTAATTTACATTTCCTATTTTAAGTGTATTTTGGAGTAGTTTTATGGATTTTGTTCAACGAATAATTAAATATTTATTTATAACTGCAATTAAATCATGCAGACGATAAGTAAAGTTTATTTCATTTGCGATAGAAAATTAATGAAAATGATTGTCTTTACGAAAATGAAATTATAGCTGGATGCTGTGTTTAGTGAAATTTATTCTAATGTATATAAATTTAATGTAGAAACGGTTGTTGATGTCACTTACTGTAACGACTGTACAAGTTTTTTCAAGATAAGAATTTTAGTAAGTATGTAAGTAACAGGAATGTAGGCTATTTTAGTTCTTTTCATAGAGATCTTAATAAAAGTATTAGAGTGGAGATCACGTGACCTATCTATGCTAACGACGGGACGAGCCTGGGGGCCGCCATCTTGAGTCCGAGACCAACTTTTCTAAGTGGAAAACGCTTAGAAAAAAATTAATTTAATTCTAAAATATTAAAATAATACCATAAAAATACTAGCTGCATTTTGGAATATTTTTGGTGACTTTAAAAGAACTTTTAACGCTTTTCTAGTATTTTTGCAATATTTATTTTGTAATTTTAGAATTAAATTTTACTTTTTGCCTAGCATTCTTTTTCTTTATGTGATGGCGACACTGGCAACTTGCAGCCATCGCCGTCACATTAAGAAGAAGAATACGTGAAAAATAAAATTTAATTCTAAAATTACAAAATAAATATTATAAAAATACTAAAAAAGCGTTAAAAGTTCTTTTTAAAGTCACTAAAAATATTCCAAAATGCAGCTAGTATTTTTATGGTATTTTTTAATATTTTAGAATTAAATTTATTTTTTTTCTAAGCAATTTCGACTTAAAAAAGTTGGTCTCGGACTCAAGATGGCGGCCCCCAGGCTCGTCCCGTCGTTGGCATAGATAGGTCACGTGATCTCCACTCTAATACTTTTATTAAGATCTCTATGGTTCTTTTAGAACTTCTTGTTATTAGAATTAAATCACCATTGCCATAGCAACAATCGCGCGAGAAACTTTTATTCTTTTAGACAATAAATTAAAAGATCTTTGTATGTTGGTATAAATTGTTTTCATTCTATTTAAAAGCGAGGAATATTACATATTTATACTTTGAAATATAAATTTTTGCAAGCGATTTAAGTAATAATTATTTAATTTTCGAAATAAAATAAATGAAACTAGTCGAATTTAGCAAGTAAATGTTTATTGAGGAGTAGTTTTTTGGTTTTTGTTCTACGAAAAATTAAATACTTATTTATAACTGCAAATAAAGCTGTGTTTAGTGCTGTGTTTAGTGAAAGATGCTGTGTTTATTTAGATGCTGTGTTTAGTGAAATTTATTTTAGAATTTAAGGTGGAGAAACGGTTGTTGATGTCACCTACTGTTACGAACCCAGTTTTTTCATGATAAGAATTTTAGTAAGCATTTAAGTAACAGGAAAGTAGGCTATTTTAGTTCTTTAAGAACTTCTTGTTTATTTACTAAAATAGCCTTCATTTGATAAAATTTTAGTTATCCCGGTAGGATGGAATTGATGAGCACAACAAAATTTTTAGGAATTATTAAAATTAATTTAAAATCAACAACTAAGCTCTTATTTTAAAGAATTAAACAAAATGAAAAAGTAAGCATTGATATGCTGACGATTTCCGTCTGTTCTTTTGTCCGTACCCCCTATAGAACAGATTTTTGTGGTAGTATGGACGGAATGACAGACGGACATCATCAGCATGTCAATACCTATACTTTTTCATTTTTTTTTCAAAATTATTTCGAATTAAAAAGTAGGCCAAAAAATAATAAAGTGGATACACGACACATTCACTTTTCACTACTCAACCAGCCATAACTACACGAAAACTTTTCCAACAGTTGGAAAAATTTCCGTCACTTCTCTTTGAAACCCGCTCAATCAAAGAGCAGACGTCCATACTCATAATGGCGTGTTACCCGGTTTAATCTCACTTGAAAGAATCGAAATACTCCCTAAAACAAGTGACTCATGCTTTTCTCCGTGAAAATTGAAGCAATCTCTTTAGAGGGCAAGAAATAAAAGGAAACACACAATAAAAATTGATATAAAAACGGCAACGGCCATGGTGAGTCCCATTGGTATACGGATGGAGGGAAAATAACAAGCTGTGTTTCTGATTTGTTGTTTTATATGTGGCCCGGAAGCTTGTATTTGGAACATATAGAATATATATACGGTAAATAAAATACTAATTGTGAAATTGGAAGCAAAACTTTCAATGAAAAATTAAAATTGCATATTTATACTTAATTTAATAGTCATATTTTTTTGGGATGAGTGAGCAAAGCCATTTTGGTTACAAAAGAATGTATCGACTATGCGATGTATCGAATCAGTAGAATACCAAATATAAACTTAAAACTGTCATTCTTGAAGCAAATAAATGTTTAATAGAAAAATTAACATTTTACATTACAATCCTTTATAGGTTGATAGTCTGGAGCAAATAAAACTGTAAAATCCTAAGCAATTCTTTTTAGCCCAGTAACATTGAATTTGTGAATGTAATTAACACCTTAATTTTCTAATAAAAACGTCAACTTCAAGCTTCTTAGATTCGTTTTTTATGTAACTAAATGTAACCCTATATAAATTTTTAAGACTATGGCTTTTTTTTATCTCATATTTTGTTCAATTATGTAAACATACAAAAGTCTCAGTTAAGTGTGGCAAATTTTCATGCTAATCCGTGTAAATGGGTTGGTTTAGATTAATTAAGTTCCCAACACTAATTTTAATAAAAGTTTTTTTTAACTAAATTATGTAAAAACTAGTAATTAGATTAAAAATTAACCAAGCACATTTCAAAAATCTAAATTCCTCTTTGAAAATAACGTATTCAACCAGTATACAGCAATAGTACTAAATGTTGACTTTGCAGCAAAAACACTATCATTGTTAAGTAAGTCGTTTGACAGAAACTTAATTAGCTTTGTAAGGATAAAAGATACATGGGAAGGTTTTTGCAGGCATAGGAATGAAATGATTTTTTTTTAAAATTTAACACTTCAATTCAATACATACTTTTGTATATTGCTTACAAAAAATGCAATGCCTACATTTTCAAAAACATAGCTAAATTCTGCTTTATACAATCAATATTTTCCACTGTATGTTCAGTTATAAGTGTTACTTCTGCAATGAGATATTTGCTATTCAAATCTTTAAATCAAAGCTGAAACAGGGATAAATTGTTTTCCAACAAAAACCTCATTCCTATACGAAGTGTCGATTTATTTAATGGCGACTTGAGGCATTTTCCGCCAATCTCTGCTGAATCGATCACCGTGGCGGGCGTGGTTGGCGGACACGCAAACTAATGTCGGGAACTTGGCGACAATGATCAATGTTCGATGGTTTGACCCGCAAGGTCAAAGTGTTTACTTTGCGAGGATGATATAATGATATTGATACATGCGAACATTGATACCTGACCAATTTCATTGAATGATTTTCAATCAAACAGGTTTTAACAACCTTTTAAAAAAAATTTTACTTTAGAAATAAAAGTCTTTCTTTAAAAGTTATTGATGTTTTCCCAATATTTGCTAATAAAGAAATAAAGAATCTTTTATACTGAATCTGTATTAACTGTTATTAACAGTTCCGAAAGAAGGCTTTTAAATAAGGCCGATTAAGATTAAAATTTCGCAGATCATAGATGCTTAAATGACTAATGTTGCTATTTAAAAAAATTGTATTTAGTTAGCGTTGAAACTGTTAATACAGTAAATAAAGAAATTTAATGAATTCTTAATCTTAATTAAACTTACACTCTTAAAATAAAGGAGTTAAATCCACTCCGGTAGGAGAAGTGCATTTTCGACACTGGAAAGGAGTGAATATTAACTCAAACTGAGTTAAAATCTCTCGTTTGGAGTGATCTTGTCGCAGATTCAACATTTAAACAGCATAATACTCGGGAAAACACGTGGTTGCATTTTGGAATATACGATAAATGGAGAACAGGAGGAAAATTTTGAACTGAATATTTGAACTTAACTACAAAATGTGAAAAAAAAAGGTTTTTCTTCATATTTTATGACATTCCATTAATCCATGTTATATTTTTCAAAAAATGATAAATATATATTCTAAGGTAAATGAGAATTTAATAATAGATTGGTTGTTATGATTTCTTTCTCAATTTTATTCTCAAAATCAGAGTTTTTCGTCTGCAATCTTGGAATTTTGTTATAGTCTATTTTGTTTTAGAGTTTAGAGTTTTGTTTATAGAATGTTAAAACAGAAAATGTACAGAAACCATTAATAAAACTATAAATAGCGTTTTTTTAGACGATGAAACTCTTCTGTATCCATTTTAGCATTTCCTGCGATTTCATTGGTAGTTTTGATTTCATTCTCAAAGTGGGATTTTTTCGTCTGCTATTTCAGAGTTTTATTTTAGTCTGTTTTGAATTAGATTTCTTTACGTGCAGCTTGTTTCTATTCCTATTATTTATTAAACTTAATCGGTTATAATTTGATCGAATCTCAAATATGCAAAGCATTACCAAAACGTCAATGTCATCAAAAAGTTTAGGTTTAGATGATATTTGTTTTTTATGTGAGGAGAAATTAAGTGAATTGTTGGACAGCAACTTGACGTCATTCAAGAACAGAGAAAAATTTAGTTCTACTGAAAGAAAAGTTTGTATACAACGTTTGTTTCCATAAGATACGAAAATATTGTATTGTTTTTAACAAATGTAATTCCAGGAGGCCCACAAATGAAAATAATACCGTTGGAACTGTTGTTAGTTATTTTGTCAAGCAACGAAAACGCCTACATTTGGTAAATATTTGAGTTCAACTTCTATACAACCTGACATGTAAAGCAACCCTATTTTTATTTTTTTTACTATTACCAAAGGTTGTCATTGAACGGACAGAACATTGAACATAACTTTTCTGTCTTTGAAGAACTTGAGATTTTCAGTCCTGCAACAATAGATAAAATACAGTTTATTTTCGTTACATAAGGTTTAGTTTCGTTTAATTTACATATAAATGAAATAAAGAGTAATAAAGGAAGAAAGAAGAGTATTATGAAATGAAGAGTAAGATAAGTTACTAGGATAAGTTACTAGGATAAGTAATTTGCTTTGATATTTTCTATATTTTATATCTTTGACGTTTTCATAACTGGGGCCAATATCAAAGAACGAGATAACATCATTTAACCCTCTGAGTTATACAGACATATAAACCTGACAGTCAGATTTTTCAACATTATGCATATTTTTATTTTTTATATATTTTTTACTCTATTAAATTTTCAAATTTAAATTATGGAGGAGAGGTTGATAATCGTCTACTACAGAAATATAATTTTCACAAAAATTAAATAAATTACATTTCTCATCAAAAATTTAAATTTTAATCTCACGCATCGAAAACAAAATTCACACTTGATCCAAATTGCCCATCCCTTTGAAGGCTAACAAAATTGGCTTGGTGGCAATAAAGTACCAAATTTTACTGCTGGAACACCATAAAAAGTGAGGGGTGTTTGTACAAATACTCGAAACAAAAGGGCATATTCAAGCGAACGTTGGATCAATGATGGATTATGGCACCTATAACAAAAACGGAGCTGTTAAGGGTAGTATGTGTCAGTGGGGCTTATTTGACCTAGATGCCTGGTCAGATGTCGTACATAGGGGGCCCTTTGGGACAGGGCGGGGCCCTGGTTTTGTTCTACAGCAGAGGGTGTTGGTGTGCGTAGGTGTGTGGAAAAATTCAGACGATCGTTAGAGAGATGGATGTGATGCAGAGTTCCAATTGGCGCTCTATTTACAAAAAAAAAAGTTCACTTCCGCAATGCCCAACTGCCCGATTTATTTTGGGGCGAGAGGTCTCTGTGCCAGGAAGTAAAGGTTTTGTTTTGAGGAAGTGTGTTATTTGGTTTATATGGTTTAGTAAATATCAAACGTTGTCCTCCCGAATTTTGTTATTTGATATAGGTTTCAAAATTGCGAAACATATATTGACTGTGTTATAATCTTGTTATCAGGGACGAGAAATGGCATCAGAGCAGTGTAAAAAACATATAGTAGCAAATCTTTAGATTAAGTTTTAAAATTATTTTGTTTAACGAAGAGGAAATATTTTGAAAACGGTACATTTCAACTAAAGATATTTTATAAATTATTTTTAATTTGAAGGGGTAACTTTAAGTTATGTTCCTGTCACGGCTTCAAACCCTATTCTTCTGATAAACTGCAATACCTATATTAATGAATGGGACCATTGTTGTAGGCACTAAATAAAATTTCAACCTGTTAGAAAGTAAACTAAAAAGATTCATTGCGTTGAGGGCAAAAATGGTCCAACTCGTTATTGTTGCCTGCTCACGGCGGCATTGGATAATGTATAATGTGAAAAAAAGTTATTAAATATTAACTTTGAAGTAACAAAAGAGTGCTTAAAGACGTGAGTGACCCAACATTTTTTTGAGTCTTACTAAGAGCCACATTTAGTTAGCATATTTTATTTCACACAAATGTTACTAAATATTCAACATTGTGTTTTTATAAACTGAAATGGAATAATATGGACGATTTCTTTAAATGTTTACTTCGTGCACTTTTGCTGTGCACATGATACATCAGATTCAGGTACCCCGTCACACGGCATAGTCATTCGTCATTAAGAAAGATTTTTTTCTAGCAGCACACCAGCATTCGAAGTGTGTGGTACCGAATTCAGAACTATTTAATATCAAACTTTTAATACCTCCGCACTAATATAACAAAATATTTTTTTAAAAAATGGTTATTAGGTTAAAAATTTGTTTAACGTTTCTTACATAAGTTCATCATTAAGGCTTTTTAGTTACAAAACTGATTACAATATAAAAACGATACCTGATTGCATAAAAAATAATAATAATTTGTAAAATTTAAAAAAAAACACGGGAAGCTGATTATTCATATTAAAGCATAAAACATACAATAAATTTCGATTTTAGACGTTTTACAACCATAACAGACAGCATAACCCATCGAAAAATCATATCCTGGTTTGCTTTATCAAATGATGACGTCATGTGAAACTAATTTCCCGGTAATTGGGTTTCACACTATTAATACGCACGACAATCAATTGCGTGTAGGGGAGAGTGTTGTACCTTGGGACAATTTTTACATTTTATTTTTTTTTCTTCGATAATTATAGTCAAAATAAAAATTTAAAAGCAGCATTACAACACACCAATATATTCCTCTATAATATATTTTTTTAAATTCTGGCAGCTTGAAATTAAAAAATTGCCACTCATTTAAAGTAGAGAGGATAAACTGTCCCAAGGTACAATATGATGTTGTACCTTGGGACATGCTTTATAATTCAGTCAATAGTCATACACTTGAACTAATTTGTGTCAGGAAACTAACTTTATTGGTTTTTCAAGGAAATACACAAATAAAACTTCATAATTCAAGAATAATTTAAATTATACAGCAAAATTGCAAGTCCAAACTATTTAACATTATATGACGATACAATATGCTTTACTGCCCCAATGTACAACACACTACATGGTTTAAATAAAAGCAAGATAGTGGCCAATCTAAATGCATTAGCATTACTTTCTCATAACCAAAATATTTTAAAATCTTCTCTTTTATGAAGAAAATAAAAAGCAGCTGACATTTTGAAAAAGTACAAAGGTAAAAAATTATATTAGAATGAGAAAAATATTTACTTTGGGGTAATGAAATATTATTTTTTGTCACCAATTCATCAATTCAATGATGCTAGTGTTAAATTTTATTTTGATGATGTCTGTTGGTTAAGCTACTATTAGAAATAAACAATGTATGAAGATTCCCAATAGATTCTTAGAAATTTTCAGTGTCCCAAGGTGCAACACTCTCCCCTACATCTTCCCTGAAAGTTACAGTTTTATACCGTACTTTTAAAAAATTCAATCCATTTGTGAGATACGAAAAAATCACTATTTTTTTTTTTAGCCAAAACACTCAACTGTATTCACTTTTTATTCATTTTTAAGACATCTGACAATATAAAGAGAGGGGGGGGGGAGGAGAGATATTTCTTTTTTGTGGAGGTAAACTGCAGTAAGTAGTCTGATGACTTGGACCATTGTTGCAAGCACCCAATTACTCTAACTCATAAGAAAACACCCGGAAAAATATTATTTCAGAGCAGAATCGGTGTAATTCATTGTTGTGATTACTGCAGTTTACCCTCTTACGTCAGATTTTCACCCATGTGTTTTACACCAAATCTGCTTACGTGATGTCTAGATTGTATGGGGGGGGGGGGTATACCTTGGCCATTCTCCCGCCAGGGTGTTGTGCAACTCAACTCACGTGCTTCGAATGTTCGACCCCACCCCGGCCACTTCCGGTCTTTGTACAACCATGAGGTCCTTTTCTTATTGGATGGGGGGAGGGGGTGGTCAGTCGATTCTTGAGAAAAAGTCCGAAATGTAGGTCAGCACGAAGGGAGAGTTTTCTGTGATTTCGGATAGATGGATGAAGGTTTGTGGAAATGCTTGCTCTTGAAATGGGCAAGCTCGGATTATTGATTGAAAAATTTAGTAAAACACATTATTTATGTGTTTCACTGTATGAATATACAGGGTGTCCGTAAGAGAATGTCTGAGTTTTAATAGTATATTGCATACTAAATATAACAAATCGTGCATGAAATTGAAGAAAAACTAACCAAGTTTTTCCTATAAGTGCTCAATATGAGCGCCTGTAGTGATACGGCACACATCCAAACGAAAATACAGTTCTTCCCATACTGTCTTCAGCAAGTTCGGAATTATGTAAGCAAGTAATGAATAGATGACAGATTACACTGCAGTTGCGAGAACGATGTAGTGGTACAAGCGCATGCACTTATCTGAAACTGATGGAGTTATTCTTTATTCGTCACCTTCAATCACAACTGTCGAACAATTATAGCTAATACTATTATAATTTGAAACTCAGACATTCTTTTACGGATACCCTGTATTTGAGAGACAATATTTTTTCTTTAAAGCTAAGCTGCTCAAATATATATAAAAAAATGTTTGCAGTTTAATTGTATCGATAGGTAGTTCTTTGTAGTGTTGAAAATCTTAAAATAAAAATGTTTTGGATAATATAGTTCGTTTTTTTTTTACACATCTAAAAAAAAAATTCTACCAGATATTAAACTTTTCATTTCTGATATCCTAATGCCCATTGTTTGTTTACATAACAATCTAACACAATTTTAAATCAGGTATTTAAAGTATTTCAACTGAAAAGGGTTAAAAATGACTAACATTAATTATATTTGTTTTCTGTCACTTAACTAACAAAATATTTATTGCCCCCTGACAAACTTTATCTACATAAATCAAAAGTGCAGTAATCTATCTTAAATTCATCAACAAGTCAACAATTTTTCTACTTATTTTGCAGCTTCATTGAAAAAAAATTATGTTATTTTACAAAAGATATCTAGCAGCACATTTGCCATAAAATATCCGTAATGCTAAGAATTTTTTTGACAGAATTTTTCCAAAGCAAAGCAATTAAGAAAATATTCAAGCATAACATGTATTTTCTCTATTGATGGGCAGGGTACGCTATTGAAAATAACCTATCCGACCTGAAATAAGAACCCGAATTGACTGAATAAGGGCCAGGAGATCTGAATACTATATCATGGAGACGTGTGGAGATTATATAACATAGTAAAATTTTTGTTTTCATCATCAAACAAAATAAAAATACTTTCAAAATGTGCAATCTGTGTCAGTGGTTAGATATTTATTCCATTTACAGATGAAATGTGTGTTGTGATAAATCGAGGTTTAATTTTAGAGTAAATTTCCGGAGCCATAGAAAACAAAGCAAACGAAAATGTTGAAAAATAACAGAAATATTCTCTTTTCTAACAGATTTTTTGCAGTGTTATTAAAATAGCTTTCTCCTCCATCGCCACCGGAATAAAATAAAAAAAACTATATTTAAGCTATATCATAGTTATGAAGACGTAAATATGTAATAAGTGATATCAGCTTTTCCATTAACACTCATAAAGTATACAATTGTCATTTATTCTATAAAATTATTGTAAAATTCCATTTTAAAAAGAAACAAAATTCGAAAGTGTAATGCATTTAAAATTGTATCAAGTTAAACAAGATTACACTTTTGACCTTTTTACTGCTTAATTTTGAAAAAACATTGGTGAGCATACATATTATTCATAAATTGGATTTGATTGATTTATAACAGTGTACACTTGATTTTAGATTTCGTGTAGTAACTTATCTCGTAACTGTTTGGCACTTTATCAGAAACTAGAATTCTCACTATCCGAAATTAGGTACGTCTTTTAAGTTATTCCTATCATAAAAATGTACAAGCACGAATTTCGTTTATCTGTGGTTAAACATTGGAAGTATATGTCCTTGAAAATACCAGTGAAACCAACTAATTAAAACTTTATAATGCTTAAGTTAAGCAATGCCCAAATAGTTGTCTTATTTGATCGAGTTTGTCTCAAAAAGTTACATTTTAACGAATTCGTCGAAAAAATGTCTATCTCTTCAAATATATCTTCCAAAATTAGGAAAATTATTAAAAAATATTGTTAAAAACTTCAGCATCTAGTATTTACTAATATTAGTCACTTAATTATTAAGCTTTAAATTTCAAACCGTAAAGCTTAATCACGTATTTCTGATGCATTAGCACTGTAAAACGATACAAAAGATTCAATTTCAAGACATTTTTCTACTTTCAATAACCAACAAATTAGAAACTAAACCACCCCTTGCTTCTAGAAATGACATAACAAATTTCAATTTCATACTTTAAGCATTAATCTACCAGTTTTTGCTTTTCAAATAGTAATAATTAAGGTAATTTGGCCATTTTCTTTATATTGACTATGAAACAATGGCTCATTTTAAAAGAGTAAATTAGTTTAAAGTAGGTTATTTAAGTAGACTTTTGAAAATTGTGTCAGATTCAGTTTGGGGATAAACTGTTCGGAGAAATTGCTTTAAAAACCCCAAAAAACAATCTGTGACTTGTTTTTATAAGTTGGTTGTCGCAGAATCGGAAGGAAGTAAGGTATTCTAAATTCTATTTCTTGAGCTTAAAAGTCGCGTGCAACTGGACACTAAATAGAGGCAAGGACTTTTTGGAGACAAATTCCAAATGGCATGGGCCCAGAATTGTCGTTGTCCGCAATATGGGGTAGATTGTAGTATATAACTCTTTCACTCAAAATGATTCCATTTGGAATCACCAGCTTTATATATTTTCCCTCACTAAGTTAAACTCGCACTTATTTCAAATAAATTTTATTACAAATTTACCCATACATTTTTCTAAAAAATTAAAATTTTCTCTTTGTATCGTAAGATGCAAGAATCATGTCTTTTGAAGAATTAGATAATATTTGTTTCTGTTAAAAAAAATTTGAAAAATATGGCAAAATAAAATTCATTCTGAAATAAATTTATTAAATAAATTGCCCGTAAATTCTTTATTCTTGCATTTTTGAACAATTAATAATTGAAGTTTTAACTTTTTATGACAAATGAAGTTTTGAAATAATTATTGGTATATCTGATTAAAAAGTTATTATTCCAACAAAATTTTCCTAAAATTTTAGTTTAAAAAATTTAGATTTTCCACCCTGCTCTTAACCACATCATTCTTTATGCATAATAGTTGATTTCACAAATGTTAGATTTTCAGAATAAAAAATAAACAGTTGGGACTGAATGGGTTAAAATATCGATTGAATTTTGGTTCTAAACTACGCCAGTTTGCACACTAATGTGGAATCCATATTATCCCATATAGGAAATGTCTGCACTACCCGTTCTCTTTGAAAAACTATATGATGGTTTAACTGCAACACTTTTCTTATAACTTGAAATTTTTAAAAACAATTTTTTTATAGCTAAAAGCAATTTTTCTTATTACTTGAATATTTAAAAAGCACTTGTAATTAGTCACTTGTCCGACTAAGTAACTGTAACATAGTTACTTCTAAAGAGTAACTTTCCAACCCCTGAGTATTGGTTATTATTTGACAATAATAATTTATATTTTGCTATAAATTATATTTAAACGTTATTTTGATATCATTCTGCTACAAAAAGTTAAACAATTTCCAATTTATTTCTATCGAAATATTGTATATATGTAACATGTTGAGTTATTATTCTATTTCATATAGATGTAAGTAAGACTTAATTAAAAATGGACTTGCGTGGGATACCAGGTGGACCCGTGTTGCTTGTCCAAAAATGAAGGAGAGGGGGGGGAGGGGGGGGGGCTTTCTGGGCCCCGTATAGGTATTGTCCGCATTAAGGGCTTCAATACCCTCAAATCGGTGAAAAAATCAAATCAAAAATTATTGGCTTAAAATACTATTAAAACCTTTATTAATAACGTCACAAAGTATCAAGACGATTGGAAAACTATTTTTGACATTAAAAGCCATTTTAATGTCATGGCTTTGTAAGGAAATGGGTTAACAATAAAAACTTTAAACGCGTTTTTCTCGGAACTTGATTTTTTGAACTTCGATGTACCTTTTCTCAAAAACTATGTTATGTTTTCTCGTAATTTTTTTTTATATGATGTAATACATAGTATAGATTAATCTGAGGTTATGAATTTTAATAAAACTAAAGTGAAAAAATTGTTATGGGGCAAAAAAGTGAGAAATTTCATGATTTTTTGGGTACTTTAAAACTTATTTTATTTAAAAAAAATCTAACAGTTATTTAAAAAAAACTTTTAACCTCAGATTAATATATAAGGTTGGTATAACACACACAGAAAATTTTAAGATGATCTGATCAGTAGTTATTGTGAAAAGGTACATTGAAATTGGCCAATTTAACATTACTGATATACAACATACTGAACCCCCTTAACCAAATGAGTCCATGTAGATTCCACACTAATGCTACCTGTTACTAGAAAGAGAACCTAACTAAAATACTGATATTTAAGATATCCGAAATTATTCGTTTACAATTTCTGATATTCTTTTGTACAAGATTTTCATAAAACTAAATTTTTAGCTTTCTAAACGCAGTTTTATACTTAAAAAAAGCGGGTAGTGGGAGAGGTCAGATCGGGGATCTGAAGGTCCGTGGTTTAATCTCGGATTTCTCCAAACTATTACTTCTCGGTAGTATGCATGAAAATGGGAAGGTCAAGAACAAAAAATTTATATTTAAATGGGTTTTTTTCTGAGAAGGAGGATGGAAATATAAGAAAAAGAATATTAAAAATAGGCATTTTTTTATGCATGCGTGTCATAAGTTTCATTCATTTCCTTGATATTTGTTTAATCTTTAAGAGTAACAGTCAAAATAGTTATCATTTTAAGAAAAGTCACGCAACTTAATAGGAATAACTTTCACAAAGATGTATATATACATTCCAAAGAATTCTAAAAAATTAGGTTAATGTTAAAAAGTTTATATTTCAGTCAATCTCAAAGTATAAAAAGTAGTCGTACTATTTTAAACACTTTTTCTTTTAACTTTATCGGTATATTTGTAATAGAAAGTAAAAACATGATTGAAAGTTCTTACAAATTTATTTTGGTTAACTAAAATCAAATTTAGGATTTTAAATTTTTGAACTATTTTTTTCTTAAACATAACATCCTGAGGTTTTTTTTTATCTCCATCTCATTTTACAACTCCCTTTACATATTTGAAATTTTATTCGAATGTATAAAAACAAAATTGTACTTTTCATATTTATTCTTGAACGTTTAAAAGATTTGAAAAAATGTGTTGGAAACGCCAATTATAATTATTGCAGTTAGTGAAAAATATCTGATCCCACTTCTTTTGTAAACTACAATACTCTATCTCCAATCTTCAAAACAATAGAAAACTAAAAAATTCTTTCCCATTAACTAATGCTACTATTAATTTATTTACTTACATAACTTCAAATACTAGTCGTGAAATTTTCCCTCGAATTAACTACTGCCACTATTTACTTACACAAACTATAAATACTACTTATTCAATTATAAACGCAGCACATACAACTAAAAAAAATTAAAGTATGAGGATCGAACAAAGCTGTATGTTTACGGAACCAATACCACCTAATCTAGGTCCCTCGTTACAGTTTTCTCCCTGACAATACCCCGATCCGATTAGGCATTCCGAGGGTGCCCCATTAATCGGAGAAAGCCGAGTAATAATAAAGAAAAGAAATCGAGATAGAAGTATTACGCGATACAGGGGCGCACCTGCCCGACCAATGAGCTTCGAGCACCCCAAAAGTGTCTTGGAATGCGAATTAGGGGGTTGTTTTAAGGGAACAGTTAAGGTCGTTTCTAGTGTAGTATTCCGGTAACGTTTGTTGTATTTTTGATGCCGGATTATTATAGTACTAATATTACATTAATTGGGACTTTCACGAGCGATAAAAGCGAAAATCGTGCCTTTGTGTTTTTTTTTCACCTGCGGTTTTTAATGAAATAACGGCAGTGTTAAGTTAATTTGAAGTGCGAAAAGAAGTTGCTGCCGTACATTGTTTCTACAGAAGTGTTTATCATTGTCACTACTTAATTGATAAACATAAAATAAGTATTAGTTCCATTTAAACCCGTAATAAGTTCGGTTTTATTATGTGGAACAATTAGGGTAACATTGCTGTTGGGACATCCGGTTTATGACATTCCAGAATCCAGAACCTTTGCACAATAAACGGGTTTTATCTTTTAAAAAGTGTTTGTTTAGAAAATTTGTTGTTTTTAGCTGGCAGATTATTTTAAATAGTTAACTCAATTTATTTCATTGAAATGCATATTTTGCTTTAAAAACTAAACCTTCTGAGGGATAGGCGAGATGGTAAATGTGTAAGTTCCTTTTCCCTGCATGATATTTTTATTTAAATTTTAAGCTTATTAAGTAAAAAATTATTAAAAGGTATGTTTCGATAGTGGAGAGCTTTTAAAGCCTTTTCAGTTATTGAAATTTTCAGTTTTTTTTATAAATCATAAATTTTGTAACTTTTGAAAATTATATTAAGTCGTGATTCCTAGAGACCTCCACGCTTCCCTAGTAGTTATTTTCTCTAGTATTAAGTAGTAAAATAAATAACAATAAATAACATTTCTGTTAGATTATCATTTTCACACATTTTAAATAAAAAGTTTAATAAAATTTATACACTTTAAATAAAAAATCACAAATTTTATATTATAACTACTGTACTTGTGTTTAAATGAATACACCGGGTATATGTAACTCGCGGACTTAACTAATTATGCCGACATTAAGCAACTGTCGAGGAACAACAGGATGTTTATTCTTTAACACCCCCACAAAAAAGTACAGACCGCCTAGTCCAAGGGCTGTAGGTTAGGGCGGTGCGAATAGCCGAGCGAGAAGGGCTGATGCTACGGTCTGATTTAATCTTCATCAACAGAGTATCGCCGCGTGACGACTTGTTGAGAAATTTATTAAATATTTACCCGGCCATATTTTATGCAACCTGATGTGTGTTTCGCCTTTATGGATGAGTTGGATTATGAGGATTTGATTAAGAAGTGTGATTGTTGATTGACAAGATTTGGATTGTATTGAAGAAGCGTGGATTTGTTTTGGTGGATGAACATGGTGATGTTTCAAATATTAAGCTTCGTTTTTATAGGTTATAGGATTTAATTAGGATTTTTGAACTAGGTTTAAGGGATTTTTTAGGATATACTGTGATGTGGTTTATGTTAGAATTGTTTTGTTGTCATTTGGTTCCGATATAGTAGTTTGAAGATATTTAAACTGAGTTGAAGGAACAAGAATTTTTCACCTTTGTTGATAAATTTGACCATTGATCGGATATTTGTTGAGAGAGAATACTATTTAGGAACTAAACTGATATATAATCGGATCAAGATTCTAGAAGAAAATAAAAATGGTTTCAAATAAAATTTTTTGAAATATGATGCATGAAACTTAAAAAAAATAGCTGTGATAAAAAATTATTTAAAAAGAAGCCGCGTGATTTAGTGATAAGTGGTGCTTGTGGATTAGAGAATAATGAATTTAATGATTTCAATGATGAGTTAATCGAGAATATTGTTGAAAAATATTGAAAGATTGTTGAAAGAGATAATTAGATTTTGCAATGTTATGACTCATTTATCAAAACTTAAATATACATAGCGATAACTAATATTAATTATTAATTTTCTTTTAATAGCCATAAATAAAATAAAAGCTGAACAGAATTTTTTTTAATTAAGCATTTTTTTTGCGGAATGTTTATAAATTTTTGCAATGAGAAATTTTGGCGAGTTTATTGAAGCAATGATAAATTTGGAATAATTTAAACATTTGTTAAAATATTTTGACTGTGTCATAGGCTAAAATGATGTCTACTAAAATTCATATTGTTTATAATGCTTCTTATAAGCATAAGTATCTAAAATACACAAAATCTTTCCAAATTATAAAATGAAGTGATTGCTTACAAATATAAAAATGTCAATGGCGAAAGATTTTAAACATATAAATAACAATGTTTGCCTTTTATATTTGAGGAAACCTTTTAATAAAATTATCTTCCTAAACTGTTTATCCTTATGACTTGGATTTTTTAAAATTAAATTATAAACATGCCAGGACTTCCTTCTGGAAATGAGGATAAACCTCCTCAGGTTCCCAAAGACGGTTTACCTTCAGGAAGGATAATCAACACTACTTTGCCCAGTAACCGACCCCTTCCTCCGGGCTTAGACAACAATCAAGAGAATGTTGGTGGTAACACCTACCAACCAAGGCTTCCACCAAGTCTAAATGTCCCTCTAGGTGGTGATCCACCAGTCCCACCCTTCCCTAGGTCCCCTCTAAGAACAATAATTGCTCCCCCCAACGCACCAACTGCAATTGGTAGGCCAGCTGCTCAAAGACTTTTAAACAATGGCATTACTACAAATGGAATCCAAGATCTCAATGGGAATGGCAATTCTGATCCGACAACGGTAGTCCACACGAATGGCGTGAATCCTCCAGCTAGAAGAACTTCGACTCCCATCAGTTCTCAGCAAGTTACGGCCAAGAATGTGCAACCTGGTGTCTTGGCAAACACTCAGAGAGTGGGAATACAGGCCATCAGTGTCGTCAATGGTCATGACTCTGGCACCAAGTCTGAGGAGACAGTCACCAATGGTGTGAACAATCCTAAGAGGACTCAAATTGTGAATGGCCAAGAAAAGGTGTTTACCAAAACTCCGAATGCGTTGAAGAGGGAAGAGGCAAAGAAAGAAGGCGGCGAAGATCCTTCCAAAACCGGTAAAAACACCCCTCCTGAAAATGGTAAAAACGGAGAACTAAAAAATGGAAAGGACAAAAACGGAAATGGAAAGCCAGGAAGCCTTGCCAACTCACCTACCAAAAAACCTCTTGGGACAAATGGCAATGGTAAGAATGGAAGTCTTGCGAATTCTCCTACAAAGAAACCACTTGGCACAAATGGCAATGGTAAGAATGGAAGTCTTGCGAATTCTCCTACAAAGAAGCCGCTTGGCACAAATGGCAATGGTAAGAATGGTACTACGACTTCTCCAACCAAAAGACCTCTTAAGGCAAATGGGACAAACGGCACAAACAAAACGGACGAGAATGCCTCTCCCGTTAAGCAGAGCTCTCCCCTAAAACGTCCACAAGAGTCTCCATCTCCAACTCGAAAAATCACCAGCAACTTAACAAATGGATCCCCAACAAAGAAAACCGTTCCAAAGCAACCGAAAGGCTCACCATCCCCAACAAGGAAAAAGGCAACGAAATCTCCTCTTCCATCCCCCAAAACTGCCAGGAAGAATGTCCTCAACACAACATCCCCTTCCAAACCCCTTGGAAAACCGGGGTTGGCTCTGGTTCCTGGCAGACCCATGCCGGCCACCACCACACTCGTGAGCAGCCAGCCACCAACAAAAGAAGACGGTGCAAAAGACGACAACAAAGATGCTCCTGGTGTTGCTAAAGATGGAGCCAAAGCTACAGATGGTGAAAAGACTGAGAAAGGTACGGAGAAGAAGTCAGAGGCCACTATCATACTTGATAGATTGCTGGCATTGTGTAGAAGAGGCGATTGGCTGGCCGTAGAGACATTGCTCAATCATCTTGATGGTTTGCAAGTTCCGTCGGATTTAGTGGATAAGGTAAGTACTATTTATTGCTTTATTTTCTGTGTATAACATGCTTCTGCCATTATGTACACGCTGTTAAAAAAGCGCTCCTTGGTTGGTTTTGCATCATTTATCAGGTTTTGGAAATGGTTTAACCCTTTCAGTCAGAGTGATGCCATTTGGCATCATCACTTTCAATATTTTTCCCCCAAATGTTTATGTCCCATTATGACATCCAAACACACATCATTCGATTCTTCACACTTTGTTCAATTGGACAATATTTTACATTAATCAAAATAGAAGTCAGAACTACTACTTTTTTCTATTTAGAAAATAGTAACAAGCGTTGCACCTGATTTTTGAAAAGTTCACTTCAGTTCAACATATTTAAAACACAATTTAAACTATTTCGGTTTAAATAATTACTAATTTTTTTTAATAATATGGTCAGACACCTGAAAATATAAAACTCAAAGTGTTTTTAGGTAATATATATTTTTTTCATTTTGTTGTTTTCTACAGTTAAAAAAAATTTGGCATCATATCAAAAACCATATAAAAAAATTTAAATGATTTTTTTTCTAATGGAACTCTTATTTTTGACCTAAAATAAGCTTATTTTGGGAATATCAGACGTTTCTGTAGTGTAGTAAATTTTTGGGATTGAAAGGGTTAACCAATTGCCGAAAATATGGTTACAAATTTCATCACACAGCCGTCGCAGCTACTACTAACCATTACTCTGGTGGTGAAACCAAGCTTAAAAAATGTTGACAGTGCAAATGACAGTGTGTTATTTTAATTTTTTTAAATATGCATATTTATTTGATAAAATGTAATTTCTATATTATGCTCGTATAAATGAACATATGATAAGAAGATATTTTTTTTACCATTCATTCTATATGATCCTAATTCAGAAAATAGTACAAAAACATACGGATGTTATCTTTTTAGTTATCCAAAAACCTTTAGAGGAAAAATGGTATATTATGTTTCTTAAACATCAAATTAAAAAGGTTTATTGAAGAAGAATTACTAGTTTTAATTTTGTTATTTTATTGTTTGTAAATAGATTCAATTTAATTATAAATGTTTATATTCGGTCAGTATATGTTTAAATAAAACAGAAAGAAAAAGCAATCGGGAAAATTATCTCAAAATTTGTAAACGTAAACGTACAAAACGATGCTTGCAAAGTAAAACATTTACTGCTTACAATTCAAAACATTAAACTAATTCATTAACTTCTATGGCTAAGTTTGCATTATTATAATAACTATGCAAATATATTTTTTATTTGCTACTATAATATTAAAAACACCCCTGTTTAATTTTTGATATATATGTAATTTAATTAGTTCTGTATTTTTATGACGCTACTTAGAACATGTTCATGAAAAGTAGTTAGTGTCTCAAATAAAATGCATATAATACCTAAAATGCCTAATACGGAAATGAACAAAAAAAATTTCGATACTTTTAACTTTCAATTTAAAAATATTAGGACTTTTTCTAACAAATTCCGCTATAAGATATGGCAAGCCGTATAAGAAAATGTAACGATTAAAAATCTGACAATATTTGACTACTAATATGTTGAAAAAAAAAACGTAAATGTTAAAAAAAAGACATTATTCATTTACATTCCAGCAATCTATAGGCAATTTTTTTTAATATTTGAATTTTTTGTTTTATATAATATTATTATTTAACATCCAAATTTTAAATTCGAATAAATTTTTCAAAATATAATTTAGAAAGTATTTCCTTTAAAATAATTTCTAAATACTGCTTTTCAAGAGTATGTCTTTAAGTAAATTGAATAAATAGACATTTAAAAATAGATTTGAAAAACGCGATTTTTGTAAGTTAAGAGGAATTAAGAACGAGAATTTTTTTTAAATATAATTTTCAGTGAAGTGCGGAACTTAGATATAAAAGAAAGTCGATTATATATTATAATCAATTAAAAAAGAAAGACGTTATGAACTTTCATTCAATTCAGTTTTTTTGTGTGTGTGGAGTTAACGAAATAGAGGCCTGATTTCTAAAAATATGTAAGGAAATACATCCAAATTGAATAGATTGAGGGAAATTTATGGCAATATTGATTCATTGAAATTTTATCTTTTGCGAATCCATTTCGTGACATTAAATACGCTGAAATAATAATCATTATAAGAATAGTGAACTTTTCAATAAGTATTTAGATATCAGAGTTTCTATTTCATGCGACTTTTCAAATTTAGAATAATGCCTCAGATTATTGACCCTGTTTCTTCCGAAAAGAAATGCTACCTGGAGTGATTCTTCCCTATAAATTTAATTAACTTTTATATTTCCTTACTTCTTATTGTAGTTCATTTCAAGTGCATTGATTTTTTGGTAACTAGATGGTTTTTCCTTGAACTTGGAAAGTGAAAAAAGTCGGATTCCGACACTTCCATGTATTTAATTTTCTTCTTCTTCGAAAAGGAATCACAAGTTTAAATTGAGTTTAAGAGAAGAATAAATCTTTACCGTTTCCTATGAAATTCGCACGAAACAGATGATTGCTTAATAGATTATAATAATACTTTACATGTTTAGTAAAAAAAAAATAATAATAATACTTCAATATAATTCCTTAGTATTTATAATGTAATACGAATACTAAGGACGGATTGTATTTGCATTTGTAACACGAATAATATTTTTATAAACGAAAAAAAATTCTATATCAACGACATTAAAGACAAAATGATTTAGGTATTAGCGATAAATACTAAACTTTTTCATACATTACTTGCTCATATAAATAATAATATATGCAGAACCTTTCACTTCAGCCAAAAGAATTTTAGCAAATCATTAAAAAACAAAAATGTAGGCTAAAAATAGTTTAGGATATAAAACATTTTCATTTTGCTCAGTGAGCTGTATTTGTTTGAAAAGTGGGACAGACACAGAAAGAGTTTTTACAAACACAAGAGACACACAATGAAAGTACAACTCAAAAACAGATAGACAAATAACAATATTTATTGATGGTCACAAACATCCATGCCTTACCGGGATTCGAACCCTACCCCTGCAGCTCCAAAAGCTAGCATCCTAACGATTGCGCCGAGGCGGCATTTTGATTAAAACTGAGTATGTTTGGTATTTTGAAATTGAATCTTTGGGTTGTTGTATTTGAAACAAATGATTTTATTTAAAAACCAAAACATAGATTTACTCAGATTTGAGTGTGTCATTTTCTCTCAGTGCATAGATATCAATATTTCTGTTAGTTATCATTTCAAAAATGTAATATTCGAATATAAATATTAAAGATCGGGCAAAAGCATCTGAAGTAACATTGTAAATAACTGGTTCTAGCTTTTTTTATATTTCTTTTTTTTTTGTATTTGAAGCACATAATTTGTTTTCAAATTCCAAAGAAAAAACATTTTTACACGTTAAAAATATAATATTCAAATAACTGAGTAAATAAATATATAATAATATTGCAAACATAGATATTGGAGGGAAGGGTTTACAAATAATAATTAAAAATAATAATAATAATAATACTTCTACTGTATTCTTAAGTTATTTTCCAAAAATAATATTATTAGTTTCTTTATTAATTAAATTATTCAGTCATTAGTCCAAGAAAATTTTGCAGCTGCACGTCATGATTGGGCGTAACTCTCATTATCTCTTCGTAGATTTCAATGCTCCTGTCATTGGTCTATTTCCCGGACATCAAGACCGAATTTTAAAGTATTTTCTGTCTAACATGCATTAGAGTCTAGGACAAAATTATAACCCGCTGACACACACATTTCTTATAAAGTGAAATGGGGCACCACATGTCAATTTAAACCTTTGCATTCTTCTTAGATTTGACTTTTTTTTCATATTTTATTACCATGTTTTTGTGGTTAATGGAGAAAGACATTAATTTCTTGATGGCCGTGAAATGGGTGCATTTATTTTGTCGTTAAGGATTTATTTATAGTGTGTGGTTCAAACCATAGAGAGAGAGAAAAAAAACCGTGCGCTATCTAGGGGGAAACGGAGGGTCAAAATCTGTTTCCTTTGAACAATTCAACATGGAGGCCAGTTGCGTAGAAAATGACAGTGCTAAAATTGCTCTTTTTTTAGAAGCTTTTATCTTGGAGCTGATAGCTCTTTGAAATTTTTTGTAGACGTGGATTGTACTTGCATGATTCATGAATCAGGATCATTTTTTGTGTAGTTCTATTTCTATTCAGTGAAATAATTTTACTGTCAAACTCAATATTGAATGACATTTTGAGATTGGTTAGGCTTAACGATGAATATAAAATCAATAATTTTAAATTATCAATAAGCAACTACGCAAATTTTCGGTTACTTAATAACATTATTTTTGACACTCATTAAAGGAAATTCGAAATATTTGCAGTTATCAACTAGAATCAACTCAACAATCATGATTCTAAAAAAAAGCGCAATTTTAGTACTGATTTTTTCTACGCCAATCGCCGCCAAGTTTAGGTGATGCTTCGGCACAAAATTCACTCTGGTTTCACCATTACGTTTATCCGCTAAATAGTGGGCGATAGCGTACTGTTTTTCTATCTCTATGATTCAAACTTCGAGGAGAATCAAAATAATAACGTTGTTTCTACAGCATTATATAAAAAATCTGTGTTGGAGATAAATTTGTTAACTCTATTAAATTCTATCATCCCAAATGTTTTTTGTTAAAATATGCACTTTTGAAAAATACTCATTTGTTTATTTGTTTATTAGGTCTGATTTTGCTAGTTAAAGTTTCGTATTAATTTTTCCATATTTCGAAGAATTCGTCTTTAAAGGTTACAAATATATATTTTTAAATATCAAAAATATGGAATCACACAGGGACCCATTATTGGAATTTTAGAGTCAAATCGTGGTATACAGTTTTAATTTCCACTAAATGCTTGTTTATAAGTATAGTTTCTTTTAAAAAAAAGTCTAAAAAAGCTGATTTTCAGAAAAGTTAATTTTATTTAGAATTATATTTTGGTTGAATTTTTTTAACTGAATTTTGTGCAAAACTACTGATTACAAGGCGGCACTAATTGCATTAAACTACAAATGAGAGCATATAAACTCAAATCGTTATCATAACAGCCTATTGATGGGCCAAAGCCTGCTGTGGATATTTCAGCTGTAGTGAACAAGGGCTCTGAGTTAGGCATGTATCCTGGATAGATGATTAACTTCAAACGGAATCCCAAGCATGCTTGGTCCTAATTTTTATTGAACTTCTTATAGGGTAATAGTACCACTAGGTAAATGAGAGCATATAATATAAAAATTAACTAGTAACTAAACGCTTGTAAATAACAAAAAAGAAAGTCGTGCTTTTGATACGCATTTAATCTATTTAACATAAAACTGTAGCATTAAAAAACTCAATATCAAAGTTAATTTTCAGATAATATTTTGTTTTGCATATACTTATTGATAAGTAGTTCTAAAAATTTATTTAAATTTTTTAAAATCACATTAACCATTCAAATTTGTTTTAATAAACGAATTTACTTCGAATCCTAACGAATAACGGTAACGAATTTAAACGAATCCTAAAATTCTAATATCAATCATCGCATTACATTTAGAGTTTTCAAAGTCACACAAACCTTACGTGACTAAACTAAACACTAACGCAAATATCCAGAACAATTTATGTTCTCTTACTAAGATGAAAGTCGGGCAATTATCATTACCGCATACTTTGCATAAGAACGCCTACATTTTCTAATAAAGGTAAGAGATTCGTCATTTGGCAATGGAATGTTCGTAGAACTAAGCTTTTCCTTTCTACGTGAAATGTTCTAAATGTCAGCAACCGACATTGAACTACAAACATATTCTGTAATGGATTGTATTCTACTAGGACATCGGTCGTGCCTATCTTGCAAATAAGTAGAAAATGGTTACACTTATGGAAAGTGTTCTCAACACTGAAATGTGAGAAATGAAGCTAATTTCAAGAATATAATGTTGATAATAATATAGGTGACCTTGTTTATGTGGGAGTTATGTAAATGAAGGGTGACAGCTATTCCTAACTTTTGGATGTAGAGTAGCAAGAATTGGTAGCAAAGGTATTTGGTATTACATCAGGAGCGTGAGGACAGAAAAAAATATAGTTTTTTTGTTAAACTTATTTTCTCACTAAAAACAGTGATTATTTTTCATCAATTTTCTATTGAACAATTTTGTGATTATTAATTTAAATAAGGTCTTTTAAAAAGTTTTATACATACTATCTGTGTTGTGTTTTTGAGAATTATTACATCTCTAGCTTGTTGAATATTTTTACATTTTTTTTTTTGATGATAAATGTAGCAGGCTAAAAGATTCAATTTTTTAAAACTGTTTCGAGTACTTTATTGTAAGATTACACATATAAATAAAATATTCAAACCATTTTTTTTTAAATTTAATGATGGGGACATTTGCCCTAACTACTTTTTATATTATATAAAAAAACGTTTGTCAAAATATTCAATACATCTGAATTAATAAAGTTTATAAAATTATTTTACCCTATTGGTTTACCACAGAGGGAAGTCCTGATTGAAGAAATCAATTGTCGGTCTCATTATCTTTTAACAACTGCTAATATTAACTGTTGCAACTTATTTTCTAATCAAAGAACATAATTTGTAACTCTAGAAGAAGGCCATTTTTTGCATAGATTCATAATATATAAAAACCGTAAATATCTATATTTAACGTTTCAAACGTATTAAGAAAATTTAGGAATGAAATTACAAATTTCGGCGAAATTCAGGAACTTTTTGAAAATTAATTATAGGATTTTTTTTTAAATTATTACCTCAAAACGAAAAGCCCAAACAAATTTATTTATACATAAGTTTTAAATCATTAAAATGATATTTAGAAAACAAAGTCATCAAAAATATTCAACTTGATTGCAATTTTTGGTAACTAGTTTCCACTTTTGTGGGTTATTCAACGTTCTTTCAATAATATATAAAGCTTTTAACTAATTATCTTAATATTCCTTTTGCACAAAAAGAGGAGCCGAAATAGAAATGTATTTTAAAAACTACATTGGATGCAATCTCTTTCCCCAACTATTTAAACAAAGAATTTTTTTCATTACACTTATTTTCTCTCTTTACTCCAATTCAGTTTATTAAAAACTATTCCATTCCATACATGACAATGCCTTGAATATTAGGTCAAGACATACAACTAAACAAAAGTATACACTGTTACATCGATTTCACCAAAGAATATTTTTGACACCTTCACAGAATTTTCTTTTGTGTCGGACGGCAGTGACATTTCTAAAACTGAAATTCCTGTGGTCAAAAACGAAACCTAAAAAATTCTTTGTTCGACATTCGACGCCATTTTGTGCTTCTACGCCATCGGCAATCTTCATTAAACTAATGGGTTCCAAATAAAGCTTGGTTTGGCCGTAACCACTGCTGCCAGCACCTTTGGGAATACTACGGCTTGCGCAAGAGATAAAACATGGCTCTTATGATGATTATAAGTTCCGTCAGGAGTTTTCAGTATGGCTTTTAGTTTCGTTTTTTTTAATGTTTTTCAAAAGTTTATCAAAGCAATGGAGTAGTAATGCCAAAGGTGCTGGTGGTTGGGTCAATGTTATTTTGAGATACAGGGGGCGTACATAACTTGCTAATTAATTAAAACTATCGAAGAAAATAGAATTTTATGAACATATAGCTCATATGCACTCTTACAGTTGCATATGTATGCCCTTACTACAGTTGAATCGCAACTGTAATGAAAGTTCTTCATTGAAAAGAAACTTAATTGATTTTCTTAGTTTATTTTTTAGATTAAGATTAGTTTAAAAATTAAGTGTTAGTGTCTTTTATGAGGTATAAGATAATATTTTAAAATATATCAACGCTTGTTTTAGTTGTTTTCCATTTTACTTATGGTTTAGCTAAGTACATATGAAAATATCAGCATGAACATAAATAAGTGTTAAAATACATTCTAATTCGAGGATTATGAAAGTGAGTCCATTAGGTGAAAATCGTAATTAAAGTTTTTTTTTTCAATAATAGAATGGTTCTTAAATAGATTTCTTACTATGTTTGTCCCTTATGTTTTCAGACGTCTAGCATCTTTTTATGCCATATAAAATTAAGTTGAAACGTTTTCACGAGTCCCAATGCAAAACCATTAGTATGTACAAGCACCAACATGATTTTATTACTTATTATTTTCAATGTAACCATTACGCTATTCTTCAAGCCATCGTTATTACATCAGTGCAATGAATTGCAACTAAAAAATTATTCAAGAACTGTTACGAACTGTTTAGGCATAGGAAGTGCCTTTTAATGTTCGCCTATAATGGCGGCTTAAGCTCTTCTTAGCTTAAAATCATTTTTGTTATGCTTTTAAATGGTCCCTCTTTAGCCTAAAATCCATACATTAAAACACAATCTTCAAACTAACATCACTTTATTACAAGCTGCTCGTCTGCCATGTATTTGAAAAGCTTTAATGGATAGTTATAGAGCACTTCAACAAAAACTTTCGGAGGAATATTCGAAGGAAAAGAAAAAATACCGAATATGTATTAATATGCTGGAGATGTCCGTCTTGTCGTGCATCCGTATCCACCTTTTAAAATCGGTTTTATACTTCTGATATTTTTTTGTTAGAACGGTATGACATTATATTTTATACTTTTTTCACGTCCGTCCGTACCGTACGAAAATAAATCTGTCCACCTGTCAGTCGATTAGGTCAGATTATTTCTTAAACATTCAAAATGGTTATTGCCACGTCAACAATAGCATGAGAAAAAAATATTTTGAGATTTTTTTTTCATATGAATTGTTTGGAATGACGTCATAAAATGTAGCACAATGTGATTTTATCTGATTATTCATTATTTACTTACTACCAGAAAGCGGCAAGGCTTCCATTTTTTGCATAGGAAAGCTGGTTGGTTTTAATTTACTTTTCTTCATTTATTAATGCAATTATAAATATTAATGCAATTTAGAGTTGTTTCATGTTTTTAATACCTAAATATTTCAAAAAATATTAGGTTTTTGCAAATTTTTGATGCGTTGTTGATACTCATAGAATAAAAATCTCGTGTCATGTGTAGCGATTTTTTTCCAAATGTAGCATGGATAGTAGGATTTGACCCAAGCAATGTTGCATAATTTTTCTTCGAACTGCAAATAAGTTTTGCAAGCGATAAAGAATTGCAATTTATTTTACGGAAGAATATTAATGAATGCAGCCAATTTTAGTTTACGCTGATACCTAATTATTGTTCTACATAATGTATCAATCATTATTCGAAATGAAATGAATTATAAATTTACAACGATAATCAAGTGCTCTGCACAGTCTTCATAATATTATATCTCCAGTATATATATATAATGCCAACATTTCAATGTCAAGATTACGTCACATACGAAGAATAACACGAGAAACCCTTGTATCGTACTAAATTTAAATCCCATTACGATACAAACGGAGTCCTGACGCACGATTCAAAATCAAACGCACATTTTATTTTAGTAAAACGGAGGTTTAATTGAAGTCACCCCATCACTTGTTATACGAAGACACAGAAGAATAGAATAAGAAGAAAAAATCCGATTATGCACATTAGACGATCCCCCACGCAATCATCGATTGGTGTATTTTGAGTTCACCACTTGCCCGGAGTGCATCGGAAATAACGGGACCCGAGGTCATTAAGGCGGGGACTTCCAACATCCCTAATCACCGGTCAGTTCCGGTCGGCTCCTTGACCTTGAAAGTCCGAAGGTGTCCTTGTCCGAAGAGGACCCCACCTAGTCCGAATCTCCTCCCACTGTAGGAATGTATCGATATTCGGAAGTTATTAATTTGACATTGAATTCTGTACTATATAGCAGGGGGAAAAGGAAGATTTCCTATTAATGATGCTTATAGGGGAAATGCCGATAGTAGTTTTGTTAGAAGTTTCTTTGTGTTTTCTATAATAATCGCAAAGACACTGATTAACACAACTTATAAAACAAGTTGATGGTTATCAATTGTTTATGATGCATAATGTATTTTGTAATAAATGTTTTTTTTTAAAGAGAGAGAGAATATTTTTACTACCAGAAATCTATTCCATCATGCAGCATCTTTCTTATCTTTACTTATATGGTTAAACAATATGTTAAACATGAATGTTAAACAGGAAATGAAGCAAATTACCAATCTGATCCAAAGTCATTATACCATAATTGAAAATTATTGGTAATTATGCATGCATATGGTTTATCAAAGCTTATGCCTCATATACCTAATTTAAAGTTAAAAGTTGAATTGTATTTGTCTTTTTTCTTTAACACATTTTTTATTACATTTAGTACATAAACCATATTACGCTAACAAAAGCTACTGTTTTATGCAACTGAATGCATTTATAAACATTATTTTCATGATTTCAAATAATTAAAACAAAATTGCCCAAAATTTATTATTCTTATGATGTTTCTTGCTGGCAGAGTACCTTTAGAGATCAAAAAGAATTTTATTTTTGCATCGTCTTCTTTTTTTTATGTATCTTTCCAATTGTTGTTAGCATCATATTTAAAAAAATGATCATTCAATGTGCTGTTTTCGATAAGTGCATTTTTTAAAAAAAATGTCAATTGCTAGTTAGCTTTAATTAACTTTGAAAATACTCGAAACGATTATTGTCGTTGGAGTACTATGTTAGTTCCCCGGAACTTCTCCCATTCTTCTTAATGCATAGATATTTGGAGGTCCTTTGAACATAATTTTGAATTTTCGAAAGATTAAAACGATTTGAGATATTAACGTTGAATTTCGAGAGTAGTGATTAGTGGTTGTTACTATTGTAAAGATCTGTACAGACGTTTGTAAGCTATTTAGTCCGGTAAAATAGATTGTGCAAGTTCCATAAAATAAATTCAAATGGTTTCTCAACGGATATCACCACTTCTATACCCTACTTAACAAATTTAAAAGTAATTAGAAATATGACGAGTTGAAGTATCAAAAAAATTTATGATACACTTATAGATTTACGATGCAATACAAAAACCTTTAAAAATATTTATAAAATTGAATTTTTTACTCACAATTTCCTATTTTCAAAGGAAAAATAGTAATTTGTTTTTACAGGAACATTATTTAGCGTCAATTAATGTAAAATTATATTTATATTATTTTTACTTCAAACTTCTCAAACTTGAAGTTGATAGTTTTACCGTATATGACAAAAATGTGAAGAAATGACAAGTTTTCTGTGGATTTTCCGAAAAAACATTTTGAAATAATTGTGTTAAACTCATGTACGTATCAGTGACCGAACTAATTTTTTTATATTTCTAATGATGCCGGAACTATATTATATGGATTTATTTGTATGGGTGATTCAGCACATGTAAAAGATAATCCTTGCAGTAATTTCAGTAGTGTAAGTCACTAGAAGAAAAGAACAACAAACATCGTTACCATTTCGGAAATAATTATAACACTTGTGTTTTTCGTGCTTTTTTTGTCTAAAAACAAATTTTTGAATTAACTTGTTATCATTTTTTATATAAAAAAGATATTATAATGCTACGTTTTAATGATAATAACAAATAAGTGACACCAAAACACAATAAAATAGGTTTCAAAAATTTATAAGACAATCCAAAAAATTCAGACGCTTTCATTACTTTATCCACAAGCAACTCTTTTTTTTTGTTTAATTTTTCTCTAAGAAAAATTGGGCCCTTATTAGTAGACGTGACATGAAATAATTAAAAATATTATATTATGGTTGAAAATATTTTTCTTCGAAAAATGAATTAATATATTTCTAAAGTACAAAACAGTAGAGCACAGAAAATTCGTTATACCTTGATTATAACTTATACCTTGATTATTCATTATAACTTGATTTTTTTTTTATGTTTAATGAAAATTCTGTTATAAGGTATTAAAAAACAAGTGAGGAAGAATTTTTAGTTTTGTCATTCATTTTTCTTATTCAAGATTTAATCATTGATAAATAATTAGGCAAATTCTTTCTAATTAATCGAGGTGCGTGATGTGAATTTTCCAAAGAGTGTTTTTCACAGAAAACGTTTTGTTATTTTAAGTTTCATAGTAATTAGGTTTGATTTATTACGACCCCAAAATAGGTGCTAATGTGTTCTAGTACTAGCTAAAAATAAATTACCAGTAATTTATTCGGAACCTATTAAGAAATAAATCAGTTCTTCAATATTAATGTTTCAATAGACACATTGTATTCAATATTCATCTGTTAATCATTTTTACTATCATCTTTAGTAGAAATTTCTGAAATTTCCTTTTTTAATAGTTTAGTAAAAATTACGATAAAAAAAATAATGGAATGCTGTAGAGTCCCGTTTAACCGAATCCCGGTTATACGAAATTCGGTTTACCAAAAAAAAAAAAATCCCTAGCCTTTGCGTTAAAATATGAAATGTATGCAAATAAATACACAAAAAAAAATACGTACTTACAAAGTTGGATTTATTTCTCAATATGCAGTAATTTTTAGCCTTCTTTTCTTTTTTTCAATTCGAAAAATTAAAAAAAATAATAAAAGTAGGTATTGACATGCGGTCGATGTCCGTTCGTCCGCCTGTCTGTCTGTCCGTAACCCCCCCCCCCCCCCTTCCAAAATCGGTTCTATCCAACCGATCTAAAAAATTCTTTTTTTATTAGAAAGGCATAACCTCAGACACCCAACTTTCATACTTTTTGTCCGTCTGTCTGCAAGATCGGACGTATTTGTCGACAAATTTTCCATTGAGTTAGCATTGAAATTCAATTTCGAGTCATTTAAATCCCTATTGCTATGTACAAATGCTACGGAAAAGTGAGATACATAAAAAAAATTCAGGGCATCAAAATGAGAATACATAGAAAATTTCAGAAAAGAATTCGAATTCTAAGTACTTCAATTATTTAAAAAACTTCAAAATTTAATGCTCATTTGAAAAGCATAGAATTTTTTTTTATTACAATTAAATCACCATTGCCATCGCAATAATCGCTCGAGAAACTTTAATTCTTTTGGACAATAAATTAATATAAATTTATTTTTGCGACATCGATCAGTTTGAAATGACGTCAAATATATTTCACTTCGAGTGACTTTGTATGTTGGTACGCAATGTTTTCGTTCTATTTAAAAGCGAGAACTATTACATATGTATTCTTTGAAATATAAATTTTTGCAAACGATTTAAGTAATAATTATGTAATTTTGGAAATAAAATAAATAAAACTAGCCGAATTTAGCGGGTAAATGTTTAATATAGAATTAATGCTGTGTTTGGCGCCTTTTTACCTGCTAAACACAACTGTTGTGCAGAAGCGGGTTAAGTGACAGATTCTGTTACAAACCAACTAGTTAATTTAAATTTCCTATTTTAAGTGAATTTTGGAGTAGTTTTATGGTTTTTGTTCTGCGAATAATTAAATATGTATTTATAACTGCAAATAATCATGCGGACGATAAGTAATATTTATTTTATTGACGATAGAAAATTAATGAAAATAATTGGCTTTAGAAGTTGAAATTTTAGCTGGATTCTATGTTCAGTGAAACCTATTCTAAAGTATATAAATTTAATGTAGAAAGTGTTGTTGATGTCACTTTCTGTAACGAACCTAGTTTTTTCAAGATAAGAATTTTACTAAGTATTTAAGTAACAGGAAAGTAGGCTATTTTAGTTCTTTTAGAACTTCTTGTATTAATAGTTATGGTTTATAATATTTATTTAATGCTCTCGGAAAAGATACATCGATGATATAATGTGCAGTCTGTTCATTGGCGACGTTTGGCGAATTTGAAACTTAAATGTAGAGTATGAAATATGAAGTGGAATGTCTACCTTACTTGGGCATTTTCGCTGCTTAGCAACGTAGCGCAAATCACCAAATCAAGACTGGAAATTATATCAAAGATATTCCTTAAAAATTAAAAATAATTTAATTGTTTTAAATGTTACTTTTCAAAATACTTTAATGTTTGGCAGAAAAATTAAATAGCTTAATAATATTCAATTTGCTAACGATTTAAGAATGAACCTGTAGCAATATTTTACTAGATCATTAATTTCAACATTTCTATTGCTAATGCGTTAGTTTAATCCACATAACTAGCGCCAAATACACAATATCTCTATTTTTTTACTAATCATTCTTTTATAAGTTTGCGAGTTTGATATTATAAGCTAATAGTTCTCTAACTTTTACTAGAAATATTAAGTATTTTAAAAGTGTATTCAATCAAGTTTCTATTTCCAATTAAATACTTTTTTGTATAGCTGCAATTTTAAAATTAAAATTTTGCATTATGAATATTTATTTGGTTGCTACACAATTTCGTTTTAAATTTCAAATTTTTATCAGTTCCAATAGCTTTTCTTTCTATAACTAATTCCAGCAAAAAAGCTAAATTTATAACAAGTATTTTAAACTGCACAACGGATTCATCAATAAACATCAAAAAATGTAGTATCTGTAATAAAGTATTTGTAATAATTCTTTTGCACTTTACTTAGTTAAGATTATGCATCTATTATAATTAAAGAAATATTTTAAGAGTTAATATTTTTTTTAAATATATTTACTAAATAAAGCAAAAAATTGTCGAATCTTTTGTAAATCTGCGAAATTTTATATCTATCTATTATGGATTTGAATTTAATCTCAAAAGAATTTTTTTAAAAAAATGCAATGATTATACAAAATTAATGGAGTCTATAATTGACGCATTGGATCCTAAGAGATTCAATATTAAGGCAAATAACTAAAAACATTTAAGCTACGTTCTTCAACGTAATTAGTATACAATTCCCAGTTATTGAAGTTTTAATGCTATCCTATTCAAAGAAAATTACACACTTATATACGGTTAAAACAATCTTGAGTTTTATTCGGAAAGTATCAAGCCGTAGCAAATATTTTTTTAGAGTCTGTAATTGCTCTTTAATATTCCTCCACTTTTGGAAATAACCTGATTGCTAGAATGTATTATCCGGTTCATTTGAATTTGTTTTATATAGCTTTAAGAACAAAAAAAGGCCGAAAAATATATTCCAATTTAATTTTTTGGAAAATTTTGAAATTTGATATGTTTTCATTTATTGAAATAATCCTACTTTAAAATTTCGAATTCTAGTATCGCTGGTTTAAAATTTTATCCAAAATGACTGCTTCTGATTGAAGGATTGCCGGATAATACATTCCTATCGCTTCGAATTCAACTGTGCTGCTGAGGATCAGCTCCAGCTTCCTTGGAAGGCTTCTTTGGTTTAGGTTTTTTCTTATCGGTGGAATTCTTCCTCGCATTTGATGCCGATGCCTTCCTGGCTCCAGCAGACTTCTTTTTTGGTTTTGGCGACTTCTTGGCAGAATTTTTTCTCGGCTTGGATGTCTTCTTTGCAGCCGTCTTTGTTCCAGCAGACTTAGATTTCCTTGTGGCCGAGGCCGACTTGTTGGTTTGGGACTTCTTGGAGGTGCTCCGTTTCTGTCCAGCATGTCCTTTGACATCGTAGTTGGCTGCGAGAAGGTTTTGTCCAACGGTTTTCAAGGAACTCTTTCCATCGATGTCCATCAAGCCACTTGAACTTCCTTCATGGCCAAGGGAAAATCCAACGAAAGTCGAAAATTGTCCAGGAGCTTTATTTGGTTTGGCATATTTAATAGTTTTAGCAAGATGATTCATTTCAGCAATTTTGTGGAAAGAACTTTTTAATAAAAGAGGTTTAAAAGAATTATTTTTGACCGAAATTTTAAACGAAATTAAAAAGAACTGATATAGGAAAGAATTTTGTCTATTGAATTTACGATCTTTAAATTCACTTATTACTTCACGATACAAGCACGCTTTGCGCGAGGAATAAAATTTGAATTTGATTGGTCTGAATAAAGATGCCATCACTATATGATCAATGACTTATGACTTTGTTGGTGGGGGCAACATCGCCAAGCACTGCGACTTTAAGTCTATTGCCCCAGAAATGACACAAGCACAAGAGACACACAAAGAAAGAGACGACACAAACATAGACGAATAACAATATTTATTGACAGTCACAAACATCCATGAATGACCGGGATTTGAACCCGATCCCAGCAGCTCCAAAGGCTAGAATCCTAACGAGTGTGCCACCGGGGCGGCCTATATGATCAAAGTAATATTACTTTTTTTTATATATCACGGGCAAAAATATTATTTTACCCATGAGCTTAAAATAGCTTTTGCATTTGAATATTTCCGAGATATTATAAAAAATATCAATTAATGACACTGCTCATGATAGATTATTGAGTGCTTTCAAATTACATTTTTGTTTTTAGTCCAGTGAATAAAGGCGTTTTATCTTACAAAAGGTCCGTTATCGCTGATTTTTAGCATACTTTTCTTTTTTTTTTAATTCGAAAAAATTTAAAAAAATTGAAAAAGTAGGTATTGACATGCGGTTGATGTCCGTTCTTCTGTTTGTACCATCCAAAATCGGTTCTATCCATCCGATCTTAAAAATTCCTTTTTTTTTTTTTTGTTAGAAAGGCATGACATCAGAGGCCCAACTTTCATACTTTTTCTCCCTATGTCTGTACGATCGGATGGATATAAAACTATTATTTGTAGACGAATTTCACATTGGATTAGCATTTAAATTCAATTTCGAGTCATTTAAATCGCTGTTGCCAACTCAACAATTGCATGAGAAACTTTATTGATTTAAAAATATTATTCGAAGCAAAATTTATTTTGGTCATAAATCATTTTGGAATGTCGTCAGGAATGTGATTATTTGATTGTTTAATATTTGATTACTAAGTATGTGGCAAGACATATTTTTTTGCGCATAATCATGATTAGTTTTAATTTACATTTCTTATTTTAATTGCATTTTGGTGTAGTTCCATGTTTTTTTTTGTCATCATAAATGAATACTTAATTATTCGTGAAACTACAAATAAATCAAGCAGACGATAAGTAATATTAATTTTATTTGCGATAGAAAATTAATGAAAATCGTTGATTTTGCCTTTAAGAAGTTTAAATTATACACTCTCAAAAATGAATGCTCAAAAACGACGAAATTTTACTTAATTTTGACGATTCCATTACTGGCAAATGCCCCGAGTTTTCGTTTCCTCAAAGTGAGGAAATTTGAATCGTCATTTTTATGAGGATTTGAATGCCGTTTAATCTAAAGAAGTATTTCGTCATTTTTGAGCATCTGAGTACAACAATGAGATTCAGCTTCCTCAAAATCAAGATACAGAATCGTCAAATCACGATCGTAAAAGTGAGGATTCGCGTTTACTCAAAATTCACGTGATAGTTTGACGAAAAAATCCTCAAAATTAACGAAATGAGGTTTGAGGATTCATGAATCGTCAAAAATGAAAGTGTTATTTCTGAGAGTGTAGCTGGATAATGTGTTTAGGGATGGTTATAAATATGGATATAGGGATTTTTATAAATTTTATGTAGAAACGGTTGTATATTACATTTACTGTTACGAACCTAGTTATTTCCCGATAAGAATTTAAGTTACTGGAAAGTAGGCTAATTTAGTTCTTTTAGAACTTCTTGTTTATTTTTGCTGCTCAATTTTGGCCCCGTACCTTTAGGATAAGCGGGACTCTATTGTAGTTAATTTAAAGCTTTATTTTTGATTCTTAAAAAGTCCACTAATATTAGAAAAATATCCATTAGCAAATTGTTTCTTTTGATGAAAATATATTCTAGTATTTTTTAAGCATTTAAGCTGACACTATTTTCAGGGGTTGCTCATAAAAATATTTTATCAATGGACATATTTAGACATATTTTAACAGCAAGTTAAACTTTTAGTTTGATAAAATATTCAAAAACTGTTTTATTTGAAATGTTTTCAAGTAAACTTTTGCTAACTTATGGATTAACTATTTTCTTATAAATTGTTTATAGGAAAGGCAAATTTATAATATTGTGGTAAATTAATTTTATCCTATGTGAATTATGTGGTTATAATGTCATAAAACGAAGATTCAACATATCAAACTTTTTATTACTAAATGGTCTGTTTACAAAAAAACTTATATATAATATAGACCTAATATGTACCTTAAACATAATATCCTAAATTAAAATATCTTCTTATTCTGTTACTTTATTATTTCAAATTTTTGGTTCACTGTGTTGAAAGTATGTGTATGCATCACCACTGAAGAGTTAAACCTTCCAAGTAAAATAGAAAAGTGAATCAAAGAGTTGTAAATGGTGTTTTGAAATAATGTTATTTAAAACTGACAATAAAATTATAGTAAAATTAACTACATATAACCCTTTCCAAATACATAACTATATTCAAATATTCAACTGTGTATTAGGGGAGAGAAGGGGAATGGCGCCACCTTAAGGGAAATTGAATTTTCATGCAGAATTGTGTTGCAATTAATGTAAATTGTAATGATTATAGCATACTACAGTTCATAACCTATCTTGTAGTGATTTTTTAAAATTTAAATTTTTAATAAAAACTGAATAAAATTGTATTTTTCTAAAGCTCGCACAGTGGCGGGATTACCCCGGTATCTGGGGTAATGCCGCCACACCACTGGGGTTATGCCGCCACATCAATAAACAAAGCAAATAATCTATAAATAATGGAAAATTACAAAATAAAGCAATACATATAGAACTAAAATAGTTTCGATTAGCTTTGGAATGGTAAATTGTACACGGTACAGCTCTTTTATTAACTTTCTGTGTGCAACTAACTCTGCAGGTTTGTTAAAGCTTCGTTGGTTTATTTGACTAGTTCAGTTTTGCTTTTTCGTATACGTGGCATCTCTAACGAAAACTAATAGGTTGTAGGGCCAACATATGAAATTTCCATTTTACGGATTATGCCGCCATCCTTTTGCATGTGGCGGCATAACCCCAGAGTGATGTGACGGCATTACCCCAGGAAGACAAAATGGCATAGATGGTTGTTTAAAGAAAGGTAGTTAGCCTAGCGTCCAAACTAACGACGTGATAAAATAGCCAAATAATTACTCTTTTAAATGATACATAACTGATTTATCTAACTTAGAGATAGCAGTCACTTATCGCTTAATTTCAAAAGGCTCAAGATTAGATGAAAATCACTAAAAACCATATTTTTTAAATAATTTTACACCAACTCACCGCACGGCCATTAGCGTCTATACTACAAATTACTTTGTTTCCTGCTACAGGTCAGCGCTCACAGCCCCCCTCTCACACACCCCGCTGGCGAGATACAAGGGGTGGCGGCATTACCCGAGGTGGCGGGATTCCCCTGCTCTCCCCTATATCAGGGTTTTTTTTTTGTAAAGAAACGGCTTTAGGATTAACAGTTTAAATGAAGAGTCGATATTTAAATCAATCGCTTTGCACGCTGCGCTGTTTCCTTAAAAACTTATTATAAATTATATTAGCAAATTTTGAATATTTGTAAATAAAAACTGATTAGAGATTGACAAATTAAAAAAATGCATTTTAAAATTGTATGGTAACTAAATATATAACGTAGTGTAAGCCTTTTGGAAAAATGGAAAAGTAAAGAAAATTCGTAAACATTTAAGTCAATTTCTGACAAAACTTTGACATTCATCTTAAATAAAAAATTGCTCAGTTAATTTTATTTCTCTTTAACAGAGTGTAATACAAATGACCCCACATGATAGTTTTACTTTTAGTATTATAACTAAGTTATATATTATAAGTTTGATCAGATATGTGCAGTTTTAAATGCCAACTTGTATTGCAAAATATGTTTTTTCAGTTTATCACCAATGATCTTTTACTATTAAACTTTTATATTACTTTTTAGGAAATGGGATACACACCACTAATGTATTCAGTGAAAGACAATCGAGTGTTTGTAGCTGAGCGTTTTTTAGACATGGGGATGGATATCAACATCAAAGGAAAGGTAAGTGCTATTATTTATATAATAACTTATACAACAAAAGTTTTATTTTGTTTAATTTAAATTTGAAAGCAGTGACAATAAATGTGTTTAAATTTTTCTGTATAAATCTTCACAATTGCAGAATAATTGTTTTTTAAGTAAGTATGTAAAATTAAGTTATGAAAAGTTATGTAAAGTTATTGCCATGTGCATTTATGGAAACTTTGTTTTTTTTCTCTTCCATGTTTCGTATTAGGAATATAATTGCAAAATTTATTAACAGTTAAACCCACAGTGAATGTTTAGGTCTCATTTAATAATTTTTATATCTTTAACATTGACCTGGGATATCGAATACTCAAATACCTAATAACAAACAAACTTTTCAATTGTTTGGACAAATACGAAAACACTAACTCACTCAATCATATAATTTTGTGGTCAAAGAGAGACTTTATACTGGTTAACTCTTATACATTTAGAATATGTTTTATGAACAACACAAACTCTCTCTTTAGTTACTGCATTGATAATACTTCTACTATTTTATATATTCCTCTGAAATAAATTACAGACATTACAAAAGGTTATGTGTGAAGGGTTCTACACTCTTAAAACAAAAGAGTGAAATCCACTCCAGTTGGAGAAGTGCATTTTCGACACCCTAAAGGCATGCATATTTTCTCAGACTGAGTTAAAATCACTCGTTTTGAGTGATCCTGTCGGAGGTTTAACACACAAAGGATCCACTCCAAAAGGAGAAGTTCATTTTCCAGTCTGGAGGAGTGAAATCCACTCAGACTGAGGTAAATTGGGAGTGTTTGTTTTAAGAGTGTAGATAATAAATCGGTACTATGCCAAGCTGAAGGCTTGATTCCACAGACCGTGTCCCCGCAGACACGGAATTAATTAATCTTTGACAAAAACTGTGAAATGAAGAAGAATTCTATTACTTTTTAGAGAATAAATTTTCAAGACATTCTTTTAAAACAAAATTATGTTTATTTAATGATAATTAATTATTTTTACATAAATTAATTACCTGTACTCATTAGGCAGATAAAAAGATGTTTCATCTTGAAAAATTACGCATCGAAGTACTAAATACATAAAATTTTAGAGGTTTTACCAAACTTTAAAAACCCACCCTAATAATTTTAGCTACCTCAAACTGGTCAAGGAAGACTTTTAGATCAAAGCTCTCTGTGATTATTTCATAGCTATTAATGCTCTTCAAAGCTTTCTTCCGAAGTAGATCAATGATCTTTTAAAGGATGTTTGAAATTTAAGTTGTTATTTAGGTTATAATGGATTAGTTATATCGATAAAGGATCTACCAGTCCTCAGACAACACATTTTTCTGTAAACCCTCAAATAATTTTTTGTTCAGTTCGTAAAATAATAGAAAGTTTGAAGACTTATAATTTAACTGTATTTAGTGCTTTCTAAATTTAGATGTTTACAAAAATGAATATTTTTAAAATCAAATAATTTAAATTACCTTAAAATGTTTATTTTAGGTGCTTTACATTAAAAATAAGGCATTAATATTCTAATTGTATTAAGTTTCAGGCGTCTTACCAAACACCAAAGGTTCAACCAAACATAAACCCAAATGCAGTCACCAACTACAATTGGTCAAATATTTGCGTGTAGCTTACTCTAAGATCAACGCTATATGTTATAATTTGGTAGATATAATTTCTCTCTCTTCACGGCCTTCTTGTGAAATAAATCAATAATCCTAAAAAGAAAGTTTTCGAAGCAGTTTAACACCTGGGGTCAACTATACCAGAGTTAAAAGGTCTGGTAGCACTCGCAGAACAAAGGTTTCTGGAAACCATAAATTTCGTGCAGAGTTCGAAAATACTAATAATGTCTAAAATTCTATTGTATTTGTGTTTAGGCTAAACTGATATGCAAGTTCAGTGCTTTCATTTCGGGACAATTTACTTTCATACGCATAATTAGTAAGACATTTATCATAAAAAAGAATTAGTACTCTTTGCAAGAGCATTAAAACAGACATTTCACCTTCAAAATCAAGCATCAAAGTAAAAAAATTTACAACATTTCAGGTTCTTCACCTATCTTTTAAGACCCACCCAAACTGAGACCCGAATAATGGTCAGGCACCTTCGAATGGTCAAGGATTCCGTTTAGAATACGCCTTAAGATCAACGCTCTCGGTGATTATTACGTAGCTATTAGTAATTTTCCTTCTCACGACTTTCTTATTAAAAAAGCTTTCGATGCAGTTTACCATCTTTGCGAAAATGGCTCAGTTATGACATGGTAAAAGATCTGGAAGTACTTGCGAAGCAAAGTTTTCAGGAATATATAAATTTAGCTTTAAAATATTAATGAATTTGATATCTAAAATTCCATTTTATTATGTGTGTATGCTAAACTGATACACCAGTTCAGTTATTTCATTTGGGAAGAAATAACTTTGATACGCGTATTTAGTAAAAAAAATTTAAGTAAACAATTAATTAGTACTCTTTAAAAAAACGTTTAGATAGACGTTTTAACTTCAAAATCAAGTATCAGAGTACAAAATTCATAACTTTTCAGGTGTTTCACCTATCGCTAAAGACCCACCCAAACAGAGACCCAAATAATGGTCAGGCACCTCCGAATGGTCAAGGATTCCGTTTAGAAACGCCTTAAGATCAACGCTCTCTGTCATTATTAATCCTTTACTTCCCGACTTTCTTATTTATAAAAGTTTTCGATGCAGTTTGCCGCTTTAGCGACAATGGCTCAGTTATGACAAAGTAAAAGATCTGGAAGTTTTTATGAAACAACTTTTTCTGGAACTATACACTTAGTTTAAAAATATTGATGAATTTGATGTTTAAAATTCCATTTTATCGTGTGTGTATGCAATACTGATACACTAGTTCAGTTTTTTCATTTGGGTACAAATAACTTTGATACGTATATTTAGTAAGACATTTATCTAAAAAAATAATAGTACGATTTAGAAACGCATTAAAAGAGACATTTCACCTTGAAAGTCAAGTATCAATGTACAAAATGTATAGTATTTCAGGTTTTTCATCTATCGTTTAATACCCACCCAAACAGAGACCCAAATAATGGTCAGACACCTACGAATGGTCAAGGATTCCGTTTAGAATACGCCTTAAGATCAACGCTCTCTGTGGTTATTACACAGCTATTAATCCTTTCTGCTTCACGACTTTCTTATGAAGTAGATCAATGATCTTAATAAAAGTTTTCGATGCAGTTCGCCACCTTCGCGACAATGGGTCAGTTATGCCAAGGTAAAATATCCGGCGGCCCTTGGACAACAAAGTTTTCTGGAAGCCTGCCCAAGAACGTGTTGTGACAAATATATGAGCTGGATTGACAAAATTGTTATTCTAGTTTCAAATTAAAAAAAAAATTATATCGAAGTTTTTAAACATACTGTTTTGAGATTATAAAATTTCTTAGTTTCTAAATACGTAAACAAAATTTACAAATCTTATTCTTCTGTTTGGGTCGAGCATAACCAATTTAACCTTCTACCTATAAATGGTATGTGCAGCCAAAGCGTCCGATCACTAATATCCTTTATAGTGTGAATGCACGTTAAATATGCTCCAAAATCCCAACGCAGCATACGCGATGTCGCCCTTAAAAGTTGCGTTAGGAGAGTATTCAGGTGTCGGCTCGTCACTTGACTGGGATCTGAATTTCTTCGCTGGTCACCAACAACCCTAAAAAGCCTAACACCAACCTAACCAAGCTTAATTCTTTTGTATACCATAAGCATATTTCAAAATGAAAGACGCTTAGATAAGATTTTCTATCTTTATATAACATTATGCGAAATTCTGTTTAAATAATTTATTTAATTTTATCAAACTACATTCGTAAAGAATTTATGGAAGGACAATTTCAATAAAGTAAGCATAATTTTCAAAATAAATCAATTAGAGTCTGCATTCAGTTCTAACCAATATTAATTTTGATGCAAATAACCATGAGACATCCCAAACTTGGAGGTGCATTTGAGATTTATTTCTTACAAACATATTTTATTTAGAATAGACAATTTTTTAAAATCAACAAGGAACATATATTTGTTTTTGTCTAAACCTACTCTTTTAAGAGCCAATACGAGCGGTAGCCGAGTTTTCAAACCGAAGTCTTCTCTGTATATTAATCCAACGGAAAATATAGATTGCTAATTTTTTTAAAAAAGAAACATAGTTTATCGACATATTATGTCAACAGAAGTCGGAAAACTGAAATTTAAAAAAAAATTTAACAATATCCCACATTGAGAATCCTTGAAAAAACAGAGATGATATTTTATTCATTTTTCACATTTTATTTGTGTTTTGCTATTTCTATTTTTATACTTGGTTAAATTAAAGAAATGCGTTGACAAATATCCTGATACCATTATTAATGGATTAATGGAATTTATTAATGCATAAATCGAAAAGTTGGTGGTCAATTTAACAAGAAATATATGTCATTAAACTGCAAATTCCTATCTAATTAGGTTTTATTGAAATTTTTAATATTGAAAAGTTATATTTCCGAAGCATATCAGTCGAATTGCTTATTACATTTTTGTCACACCGCTGAAGTACCGGTGCAGAAAGAACTCAAAAACTTGGCAAGGAAACATCTCGGTGATATAACGCGAATTTGTCGGTGATGTCACGTAAAAGGACGTGATTTGCATGCACAACTGTTGGCTTTTCCCTGCACTGGTTGACAACGTTGTAAGAAACTATTGCTTAATTTTGATTAAGACGCTGGTCACAATAGTAATTTAGGTATATGATATGCCATGCGTCAGAATTAATGCACAGTTTTTCAAGTCATTTCTATTTGTTTGCAGTTGTAAGATCCCTGGATTATTAAAAACGAATATTTTTTTTCATGACCCCCCCCCCCCAAATAACAAATAATCTATTTAGTTCACTTATTAACTCTTATTTTATAGCCGCTTTGAATCGTCAATTTAAGCTATTAAAGTCTATGTGGCTTGTAAAAGATCCCTGGAGGGGTCATTTTGCTTGGGTTCCCACAGAGAGCTCCAATTCATTGTAATCTGAGCGTCAAAATTGGTGGCGAGAGTTGCCTAGATGGTGCCACAAAAATATGACTCTCAGTTCTGGGGAATATACCGAGGCTGACCACCAATATGGCAGCCCTATTGGAGGAAAAAAGCCTTTTAAAGTTTTTACTATATAAAGACATAAAGTACACTGTAAGAAAAAAAACTGTGAGAAAACTTAATATTTCTGCCGTTTTTCTTCTTAAAAAAAATTCTATTTTCTAAAAACTACTGAAATTTAGACTGTAACACTGCATCAGAATTTGTATAAAGACACATTTTCTCTTTAAACAGATAAAATGTACTCAGGTGTAATCTGTTTTGATACAGATAGAACATACTATTTCTTTGGTGTAGTCAAAAATAAAATTTGAATTCCACGAACTACGTCGGTGGCCAAGTTAGAGGCGTTGTCTAAGCGTGTGGCTTATGATACTGACAGCGAGAATTCGTACAGGGTGGAGGGATGGGGAGCCCAGTCGATTAAGCTCTCGCTTAGCATGCGTAAGGTCCCAGGTTCGGGTCCGGTCATCGCCAAAATAGCTGCCGACCGATAAACGGCCCGTGCAGCCAAAAATGTCCGACGAATAATACCCCGTGAAAAGGAGTGCACGTTAAATATCCTTCAAAGTCCTAACGCTGCGTACGATGTCGCCCTTAACGGTTGCGTTGGGTGCCTATTCAGGTGTTGGCTCGTCACCTGACTGTGGTTCTAAAAAACGACGCCCGTCACCAATAGCCCTCGTGCAGCTGTAGTGCGACGATAATTCAAACCTAGCCTAACCTAACGTACAGGGTGGTTATAAAATAACGCTCGCTATCCGGAGTGGTCTGTAGCTTGAATGAATCATCCAAATGCATCAAAAATTGAGACACTTATCAAGAAGGGGGAAAAAGAATGGAATAATGAAAAAGATAGATTACTAAAAAATAACCATAAAAAGGAATAATCATAAAAAAAAACTCGTCTCTTGACCAGGGGTTCTAAATTACGAGGCGTCGTCCATTATGGCTATAGCCAATTATGGCTAATTACGGCCAACACATCTAATTACGCCTCGTAATTTAGAACCCTGGTCAAGTGACGAATTTCTTTTTTATGTTTCCATTCTTTTTCCTCCTTCTTGATTAGTAAGTGTCTCAAAGTTTTTTGCATTTGGATTATTCATTAAAGCTACAGACCACTCCGAATAGCTAACGTTATTTTATAACCACCCTGTACGTATATGAGTGTATATGTGTCATGAGAGGAATTTTCTTTAGATAATGTGACCAGCTATACAAAAAATATATTTATGTATGAATATTTTTCTGTATTGCTTAGTTACTGGAAAATCTGTTAAAATATTTTTTTTTTAGCATTACCGATATTTTCTGGTAACTTTGTCACTATAAGTTTTTTCTGCAATTTGCATGATTTTTATAACAAAGATTTTACAACTATTTTTAAATTAAAAAAATGGTATTTAGAATATTTTTCTTTAAAAAAAAACTATTTTCACTTAGTGGTTAAATTATGTCAAACACTAACAAAAAAAACTGTTTTATATTCAATTCAAATTGCCAATTTTTCCAAAACTTTATCACGTACAATTTCAGATAAAAACAAGAATAAATCATTCAAAATTTCAACTGTAGTGCTATATTTATAAATCTTCTTCTTCAACATCAAAACAAAGTGAGTTACAGCTATGTCAAAACAGACGTCGCATTGTGTCGGCGGATGGCGAGTTTTCATGGAAAAGTTGTCTTTTGCTGTTGTGGTCCACATTGGAGTTTTGAAGGGCGCATTTTGCAGGGAACGGACTCTTAATGGGTTATTTGGTCACGGTTGTTGCTATTTCTAACACGAGATGGGGGGCTATAAATTGAATTCTGAGTAAAAGGCTATTTATTGCTTCGTAAAACTGCAATTATGTTTGTGTATAATGCCGGTCACTATACTTTATTCTTCTTACTTAAATTCTTATTGGAAGGACATAAAAAAAAGTTTGACTAAGAACACTATAATTGTCACACAAACTCACGAAATTTTCATACAAGAAGTTTTGAAATCAATTTTGTTTGTGTGTATTGATATAAGGCGCCATACTTTGTTTTTCTTACTTAAATTCTTATTAGAAGGACATACATAATTTTGCAAACAAGAAAAATATAACTTTCACGGAAAACACGAAATTATCATGCAAGAACCTTTGTATAATTGTAATCGAAACATAAAAGTCTTACGATCTCTTCTTTTTTTCAAGTCTTGCTCAAAAATTATTATACAAGTTATGTACAAAACTTTTTAAGCATTTTCAGTATTTGCAAGAAAACTTGTAATTGCTCTTTTACATAGCTTTTTATTACTAAAAGTAACGTGTTTCCCGAATATTAAGTCGCGTTAACAAGTATATAGTGAAATTTTAAGCTCAAATTTTGATGTCATTTTAATCATTCACATCTTAAATTGACTATTAATATGGCTTAAAAAGACATAGCGATATGAAATGATATCCAGTTTGTACGCTTTAAGTTACTTTAGTTTAAACATAAAGTTTAAAATATTAATTCAAAAAACTCATTTGAAGTGTCTAAGAATTGCACAGATTTTTTTTCTTTCGTCAACTTTAATATCATTAGCAATTATCTTTAAGTACCATAAATATGTTTGTAAAGTTTTTTTTATGGCAATATATAAGCGTTTGACACTTGTTTTTTTTTGGATATTTTCACATATAAAACAGATTTGTACTAGTTAAGTACTAATATTGTGAATATCATCTGCACCAAAAAAATTAATACTATAAAAAGATGTTCCTTTTCGGAGAATACTTTGATTTATACAAGTTCTAAGACCAAAAATATGTTCGATATACACTTCCATATATGATTACAATGCATTGAGTATGCGAACATATATGACAAAAATGCAATATCCTTTTATTTGTTTACTACCCAACAGAAAGGCCTTGAAATTCACATGATAATCTCAAAACTAGTGTCAGAAATATTAAATTTAACGTAGAAATATTAAGTATCTTTTGTCCTATGTATCTCTAAATTCAAATTATAAAATATCCGCTAGTTACTCATAAATGAATTTCTAAAACAAAACTTAAGTAATAATAGTAAAAAAAATCGCAATTTAGTACATTTAACCCTCTAATGTCTAATACATACTGTTTTGCCGTTTGGCAACGAATAACTTAATCCACTTAATTCTATTGAAGTAGAGCTCCCTCTCAACAAATGTTTTTTCATCTATTATATTCCATTTTGAAGTTTTAGTTACTAATAATCCTCATAGATGTCAGTAGAAAATGTTTATTAAAAATTAAAGAGTGATGTTATTAATAGTTGTAAAGTTACGTATTTGGCAGTATTCAAAGTGTAATAATATTAGTACTAAATAAAAATAAATTGTTTTGAAAAATTAATTATAGTTAAGGAGGATTATTTTGAAATATATTTAGTAGTTTTCCAGTCATTATTATCAAAATCTTAATTTTTGTAGTTGGTTTTTATCATATGGGAAAAAATTAAAAATTGAAATTATTTAAATTCTAATGCAGTTAATTTTTTTTTTCAGTACTTTTCCCGTAATGTATGAGCATTAAAGATACATATATATATTTTTTCGGGACGAAAAAAAATTCATGCATTAACGGGTTAACCAATGCCGTGTCATAAATGGATGAAACTGAATTTAAAACAATTCACCTATATAATTTATGTTGTGTATTTATAGGAAGGCTTCACAGCTTTGCATCTTTCCGCCCAGCAAGTGCGAGAAGACATGGTGAGGCTTCTGCTTGGCAGGAAAGCAGACCCAATGGCCGCAGGAGGGGTGTGTATTGTTACTATGTTAATAATAATTATTTTTTTTTACCAATTAACAAATTGAAGAGCTTAGTGGAAGAACGTGCGAAGTGACATTTTTGAAAAAAATTTAGATTTTTGTGCCAATAAACATTACTAACTTCTTTAAAGATTGCAAGCTTCCCCTTTTTTATTTGGCACGTTCTTCCACTAAGATCTTCTGTAAATTATGTCGTACGTATAATCCTTTACTATTGTTCTGTTTGGTGTCGGTTACTGTTTCTTGTGTCTTCTTTGTCTTATGAAATTTTCTAATTTCGATTCTCTGTTATATTGTTTTGTATTTGGTTCCTAGCAATTCAAACAAATTCACTAAATATATGATAATGCATTTTGATTATATTGTTTGGTTAATAATGTTAATTGATAATAAAAATATTACTGTATCGCGGTTAATTCTCATTTGAATAGGCCTTGAAAATTTATAATTCGTTACATGCTATTTACACTTTTTTGTAGATAATGTATTGCAAGGCATTAAAGAGATTGAGTCAAGTGACATTTCTTTAAGTTTCCCTTTAGTGAACAAACTTGAATATAACAATGTAATAAATAATTACACAATAAAAGGTTGCGTGGGTAATAACTAATTATCATTTTGATGCAAAAGTTGAGAGTTTGCTGAAACAGTTTTAATTCTAAAGAATATATCGTGCACAGTTAGTTATAAATATTACTGTAACGTGGTTAAATCTAATATAAATAGGCTTTGAAAAAGTTATAAGTCGTTACTTGCTATTTTCTTATTGAATTTACTCGAGTTGAAGTTGTATTAATACCAAAACCTTACGCTTAACATTCTATAAACGAATATTTTGTGCACTTTTTAACATATTATGCGTATTGTAAGGAATTTTAGGTATTGAGTAAAATTGGGGACAATTGTTTATGTTTCCCTTTAGTTAGCAAACTTGAACATAGCAATGTAATAAATAATTATTTAATAAAAATTTGCGTACGTAATAAATAATTAATTTTATGCAAGAGTTGAATGTTTGATGAAACAGTTCTTATGGCTAATGAATACAATCGTACACATTTGGTTTCCGTAACACTTTCAGCTCATACAAAACACAGGTGATATTCTAACCTTACAAATTAAATCTATGAAAACATATAAAACCCATACATACTTTATCTTAATATCTTTATGCATACATATTTGGCATATAAATCACCATATTTATTAATCATATCAACCTATGTATTAAACATATATGGAGTTAAGATTTATTTGAAAAATATGTCAACAAAATTATCTTTATTGCTTCTATTTTGGCCACGCTTAATTATTAAAACAAAGAAAATCTAATATTCTTAGTTCTTTATTAAGGAAATTAAAATGACAAACTTGGGTATTCTTTCTTATAATAATGTCATGGACATTGACACATAGTTTGCAAATCCTTTATTTTAAGTCACGCAATAGAAATTCTAATGGGTAAAAGCGTAGTGAAACTCTGTATTCTTAGAGAAAAATATACAGTGGGATAACAATACGTAGAAAAACCCACACAAACATAACTTTCCATTTTGTTTTTCTAAATGTTTCAACTCACTTCATCCATTAGAAGAAGGACAATCAATAATATCACTTAACACAAATCACTAATGAATTGTTTCTCTTTGAGTTCGGTTTGAATTCCGTTACTTAGAACGTATGATTGATTGCTTATTGTTGTGATATTTTGGTTTATTTTTTCATAAATGTAAACAAAAAATTGTGAAAACCATTTTGGTTCAGAAAGAGTTAAAGTGCAGCCACGTATTTTTTGCACCGCTGCTTTCTAAAGTTTTATCGGTGGTGTAGCCATTTCCAGAGTAGTAAATTACTAGGTGCTGCAAGAAAAATGTAAATGTGTATCTTTTTAAAGAGTGTTTTTAATAACTGGATTAAGCAGACAGAAATAGAAGTCAAACACAACCTGAGTTAGTTCTAAAAAACGGATTAAATTACTGATTACGGTTCGAATAACCTGAGGATTAATTATTTTTGGAAACTTGGACTACCCATTAAAAACTAGTTAAAGGATATTTCAACAAATTCGCAATGGAAAAATTCAGGTATGTTATAATTCAAAGGTATTGAAATAAGCTTTTGAAATACCAAAAAAACATTTTCCATTTGTTATAACTATATGCAATGCATTTATCCCTTCAAATCAAATCTTATCTCATCAAATTTCTTTTATTTGTTAAATTTTTTATATGTTTCATGTTTGCAGGATTTTAAAATCAATTTATATTATAAAATAAATTTCTAGCTAATCTATAGGTTTAAAATGAAAATAGGGATAACTAAAAAGTCTGGTAATGACTCAGCAGTGAAAAATAAAAAGATTCCAAAAAAATGGTTAAAATAAAAAGCGCCTGGCAATTTTTGGCTGCAAGTCTTTATGAGAGGATATCCTAAATTGTTTAAAACCCCTAACATATATTGTACTACCAATTTTAAAATGACACAATGGCTTCATTTTTTTTTGTAAAATTGTGTACATGTTGTTTTAAATTTGATTTCAAGTCATACTCCCAAGTATATCAGTTTGGTGAAGTATCCCTAATGGGTACGTGGGTCAAGTATCAAGGTAAAATGCAACACTTGACCATATGCAATACCTGATACAAGTGTGTCAAGGTAAAATGAAATACTTGACAAACATTTTAGGTTCTGAATATATTATTTTTTTTAATTTTCAGTTAAATATTTTGATTAATAATGGCAAATATTGTGTAATATTCAAATTAAGTATGAATTGACTACAGTTACTCACCTATAAATAATGGCTCAACAAAATTAAGAAATTCATTCATGGGTGAGTGTCCTTGGTTCCCTCTAATGAACAGAAATAGTAATGAAAAATCATGGTTATCGAACGAAAGTTAACACGAAAGAAATGAATAAATGAATATTTTTCTAAGCTAAATGAATAAATTTTACTGTAACTCCTACTAAAAGTATTAAAATTAGCACTGTTACATGGTTCTTTGAAATGTATTGAACAATTTTCAGTACTTTCAAAATTCTGAGGGATACAGACGTATAAAACCGAAACCTGCACGAACGCAATTTTTAAAAATTTATCAATTTTATAATTTTACTAAATTTTAAAACTTAATGAATAGTACCTAAATTATGTTTTACTTAAATATGGAGTTATCATTAATAACCATGTGCCACAGAAAAATAATTTTTAAATAATTCAAAAATTTATTAAAATTAATCTTATTTTCATGGATTGAAAAAAAGTTTACCCTTCAGCCAACTTTCTTATCCCTCAAAGGGTTAAAGCTGTATTTAACTTGGCTTGTCGGAAAGTTTCATAAAAAAGTTAATTGATATTTCTGAAAGTACATATAAATATGTAAAAAAGCAAGGACACTTTCTGACAAAAAGTACGAATTCATTTCTTGCGTGTTTAGAATGACTTTAAAAAATACTCAAATTGAATCGCTTTTTTTATTAGTTATGTAATTACATAAACGAGCTTTAAATCTCGATCCAAAATGTAAAAAAACTTTTTGCAAAGGAATAAACGCACAATTCTAAAAGTATTGCGGAAGATGCCATTATTTTTATTGACTTTTACTGCAGCTCGATATTTTATTTTCCAAGAAGACAAAAAGCTCCTTCGGACACGCCACAGACAAATTCATTATTTCCTTTCAATGGGCATTTGCCAAAGCTGAATACGCCCTGTAAGCAGTGAAACACTTAAATCCTTCGATTTCATGAACGTGTGGCTGGAAGGATATGTCATCAAGACATGGGCTTCTGGATATTTTATTAGGGATTGTAAAATTAAAGGTCAGACCAAAGTTAGAAGCGAGTTTTCTGTATGTATCAGTTGTAGATTAGGCAAGGGTGTGAAGAGTTCTCATTCTTTAGTAGAAAACGTTGAATTCTAGTTTACAAATTGCTTAAAATTTTCGGGCACCTATGATTGATTGAGTAAGTAATCTCTAAAAAGGTTTTCATGAAAATTTTAAACGTTTAATTGCGAATTTGTATCTAGTTGAAAAAGATCTTTTTGTAGGTTTTAAAGTGACTGGGCTGTACATCTACACAATTTTTCCAAATCGTTACTTTAATTAAAGTTCAAAACTAAATTTTCTTATAAATTATTAAGAATAAATATCCTTTAAATAACAAACATATTTTTCAAATTGATGCTTTAAAAATAACAAGCTTAGTTAATGGAATTGAGCTAATACATAAAGTATTTTTAAAGCGTGTATGTATCAGTTATGTAGTGGTTATTTAAATTTTCGAAATGTTGTAAGATTCGCAAATACTTTTCGAAAAATTTTATTCTGTATCATGTGCCACGCTTTGAAAACATTCAGTATCTGACAGTTATTATAAAATTCAAAAGAAACGATAGAGACAGTCTTTTATTGGTATAAATCTATTCGTTTCCACTTCACTTTTTTTTGTAAAATAAAAAAGAAGCAACCGTGGGTACTACATGTGTTGTAAAGACTTTTCTTTCATTCACTCTTTACACATCTTTTATGGAATACATATTACTTTTACGGTTTAAATATTTCAGTAAACTAAAATTTTATTATTTTTGTCGAACAAATTAGCCAAAAGGACAGCTACCTCTTCATATCGTATGTTCTCGGGGAACTGGTCAAGCACTAACTCCTCTTCAGCTGCTGTTGAAAGCGACAGGAAAAGATGCGAGGCTTGTCAAAGATAAGGTAATATTTTATGTTATTATCAATTGTGGAAAAAATTGTTTCCGTTTAATGCTTATATTCTGTGCATGCTAATAGATTTTCTGTTAAAAGTTAACCCATTAACGGTGACTTTGTGAACACCATGAACACCATTATTTCCATTTTCCAAAAAAAAAAAAGAACACACATTTTGAGATTTTTAGAGTGGAATAATATTTCAAATGTTACCTACAAAATGGAATAATTTAGTAGGCAATATGTCCATTAAAAGTATTTTTAATTTTTTTTAACCCGACAGCACTCGCCTGGGGTCTAATGGACCCCAAATAGATTAAATACACTGTAAGATCTGAAACTCTGATTGGGTTACCATTATAAGGATTTTCTATATTGAAATGAACTAATGTAATGGTTTACGGCTTCCTTTTTCTAGCCTCCTTTCGGAGTTTTAGCACAGTTATGGTTTAGTTTGTTATTTAACTATCTAGCTATAAAAAATAGCAAATAATCTATGTTTTATTTTTTTTGTAGTTTTTTCAAACAAAAACAACCCAAAAACAATGAATTATGAAAATTTAACGATGATTTCATAGTCGAAAAGTTAATCACTGAAACAAATCTGGTTATTGGCTTTCAATTCAATGATTAGTGACAGTTGATGAGTTATCCGATCGGAAAAGGCCAGGAACAGTTCCTCGTACTTTTACGACTAGCTGTCGTGTAGACAGCTTAGTTAGCGACGTTAGCGCTAAGATCGAAAAGTTTAATTATCCATTCAAATCTGACGTATTATAGTACACTTCGAAGAAACAGAGCTGCAATCGGAAAGTTTAATTATGCCAATCACAAATCAATCGTTAATAGTGTATTAGTTCCGTTCGACACTTTGGAGGCGCTAGGCATCAGATTGAGTTCCCAATCTAGAAGATTCTTAGTCTATGCTAAGTTAGCGCGAGTGCTGCCGGGTTAAAAATTCTTTCTGCATGAAAGACTACTAAAAGTTATACTTCAAACGCCTTTTTCTCAAAACGCATATTTTAGGACAAATGTACCTTTTACTCAGTAACTACTGAATATTTTACTTAGATTTTTTTTACATACACATTAGGTAATTTTACACTTTCTATCATATGCTTTTAAAGAAATATAGTCCAGTAACCACGTAGTTTTTTCAGGAAAAAAATACAGAAATTGTTTTCTCAACTGTTTTATATGTTTTCGAGGGTGCTGAATCCGAATATCAACTTTGTTAACAAATTCGGGCATGGGAACATTAAAACAAATCGAAAAAATCCCGAAATTTCACCCCTTTTTTTGTTTTTTCCCTTCTAGCAGGAAAAGTATTAATTTCTCAACAAAAAAATCAATGCAAAAGTTAAAGTACTTTAAACAAGCTAAATAAAAGTCAATTACACTATTTATGTCAGATTAATAGTTTAGTGGCTACAGCGTGCTGAAAATCGTGCAAATTCCTCCTGAATGTGAAATGTCCGAAATTTCCACTTTCAGCACACACACACGCAAAATAGTACTGTCGAAATAGAGTTAGGGGTGGAATTAATTGGAACACAAACTAATCTTGTTTCAAATGGTAGGAAATATGCTTCTGATGAACATACTAAAAATCACTACCCAAACTGTCGCTCAAAATAAGTTTTTTAGCCGCAATCTTGAAAAAACATCATTTTTTTCTAAAAATTACAATAAACCATAATAAGTCAAGTTTGGTATCAAATTGAAGAGAATTTTATGCTGACAAAGAATATATACTTAGTTTTAAAACTTAAATATTTTCAAAGATGATTTTGGAAGGAAGCGATGAGAAAACGGCCGAAAAATTTCACTGCAAGCCACGGCACTCCTTGTCATTGTTGAGATATCCAACAAAAGTTTGCGACCCAGAGCCATGCTTCAGTGAATAACAAACATGGAGTCCCCAATAATAAGCAATATTGAACAAACCCTCATAAAAAGTACAAAAAGAATTGAAAAAGAATGGCTGAAAGTCAACATGGAACCTGGTTTTAAATCATTCAAAATGCAGTGAAATAACTTATGCAATGAGTTTGCTGACCAGTGTTTTCGTTAATCTAACTCAAGCAAGGACGAAAGATTTTGTAGAACGAAACAAGGTAATACATTTTTTTATAGACCGCAGTGTGTGTGTGTGGGCAATCCATTCACTGATTTTTTAAGTAGCTTTGTAGAATTTTGCTAATTGGAATAATATATATTGCAGACAAGGCTAACGTAACATGATTTGAAGCGATATTTAAAATAAACTAGTCTACATACTTTTTAGAGATGGAACTTAATAGAAAAAGGACTAAGCAGTTACGATAAAACTATGGAAAAAAGGATTAGTAATAACTAGTCGGTACCGAGGGAACCATAACTAGTCCTTTCTGGTGAAACTCATCGAATAAATTCAAGTCTTTTAACATACAGGATGCGAGCTTACATGTTACATCTGCTTGGATAATAAAGGACAGTACGAAAAACTAAATTACGAGCTATCTAAACGTTACCAACTTCCTTTATTGACCATAGCAATCGACGAATGAATAAAACGAACAAATATATTGCAAACTCATTAGATTCCATTTATAACAATAAAATTCAATAGACTCCTTGTGCCCAGCAAAGTATTTCCTACTTGCTTGATAACGGTGCATTAATTTTTCTGGAACACTTGTACAACATTTGGAGATGTCATAAGGAATTACTTGTAGAATGTCAACAGAATTTATGGAAAAGTTATAATAGTGTTTGATGGGTATGAAAAACCAAGCATAGCATATATGGAGCGCATTGTTTGCATTAGCTTGTTTAGATCTACAAAATCTTTCACCAATCTTGCATGAGTTAGATTAACGGAAAACACTGGTCAACAAACTCATTGCATACGTTATTTCACTGCATTTCAAATGATTTAAAACCAGGTTCCATGTTGACTTTCAGCCATTCTTTCTAAATTATTTTCGTACATTTGATGAGGGTTTGTTCAATATTTTTTTTACCGTTTTCCGGAAACTTTTAGCCCCTTTTCTCATCATTTCCTTCTAAAATCATCTTTGTAAACATTAAGGTTTTAAAACCAATAGTATATTCTTTGTCAGTGTAAAATTTCCTTTGATTTGATACCAAACTTGACTTATTATAGTTTATTGTAATTAAAAAAAAAATTAACGTTATTTCAAGATTGCGGCTAAAACACGTATTTTGAGTGACAGTTCGGGTTGTGATTTTTAGTATGTTCTTTAGAAGCATGTTTCCTACCATTAGCAACAAGATTAGTTTGTGTTCCAATTAGTTCCACCCCTAACTCTATTTCGACAGTACTGTATTTTGCGCGCGCGCGTGCTGAAAGTGAAAATTTCGGACTTTTCACACTCAGGTGGAATTGCCCGATTTTCAGCGCGCTGTAGCAACTAAACTATTAATCTGACATAAATAGTGTAATTAACTTTTATTTAGCTTGTTTAAAGTAATTTAACTTTTGTATTGACTTTTTTGTTGAGAAATTAATACTTTTCCTGCTAGAAGGAAAAAACCGAAAAAAGGGGTAAATTTTCGGGATTTTTCGATTTTTTTTTACTGTTCCCATGCCCGAATTTGTTAACAAAGTTGATATTCGGATTCAGCACCCTCGAAAACATATAAAACCGTTGAGAAAACAATTTCTGTATTTTTTTCCTGAAACACCCCCTTTTGACTACCTGGTTACTGGACTAATATTTATTACTTTTTATAAAAGAAAAACAATTTTGTTGATTTTTTATGAAAATGTGAAAACAAATTTTCGAGAATTCATAAATTAAAAATTATTATGCATATTTCTAAAAGCATGTGACACAATGTGTAAAAGTGTTTGAACTTTAATTGTGTAAAAGTGTTTGAACTTTAATTGTGTAAAGTTTTAAAGTAATCCAACAAGTAGTTCCTGAGAAAAAGGAGCATAAAAATGACCATTTTAACATAGGCGTCAATGGGGGCTCCGGTTCTCCTTAATATAATTTTTTTTGTATTCGTTTTTCATCTAACTTAAATTTGTCCTACATAAATTTTTCAAGACTATTGTGTGGTTAGCCTTATATTTTGTTTATTTAGGTAAACTTAAGCTGAAAGACACACCCATTTTTGGAAAGAGTTGGGTTATTTTCTTTTTGGTTACAACTAATACCAAATATAGATTTTAAAAAATTGCCAAAGCGCTTTCGCCAAATATCAATAATTTTCAATGTATTACTTTCAAGATTACCTAATGTGAAAGTGAAATAGAAGGTAATGAAAGTGTTTCGACGGGTTTGAAAATCCGAAATGGAGATTTTTTGTTTCTACACGTTTTGGAAGATGCGCCTGATACCGAAAAAGTGGTTTATGTTCTTAAGTCCACCTGTCTGCTGGTCTAAAAAGAAATCTACAACTCGAACTAAAAGAGTTATGACTTTAAATTTGGTATAAGAGTTCTTAGTATCAGTTGGGAGGTCATAATAAGATTTTAAGGAAAGTAGCGCATGCTCATGGGATAGCTTCTAAAGAAAGTTTTCGGATTTAATAGTATTACTTAAAACGAAAGGATATACCGACTTCAAATGTGGTAAACTAGTTCCCAATACCTGTTGGGCGTCATAATAATATTTTAAGAAGATCGCGAGTTCACAAATGGTAGCTGCCAGTTAAAATTTAGAGTTTTAAAGTTATTGTAAAAAAATTGTCTTAAGGGTACAAAATTGCTTTTAAAGGTGTGTATTGATTTATTGTGGGATAATTGAAAATCGTGTAGTAGTGTTATTATATCATTTATTTTTTATGTATTTTTAAATTTTTTTGGTGTTATTATATTATCTATTTTTTTTATGTATTTTTACAATTTTCTTTATGCATTATATATACATAGTAAGTTCAGACTTCTAGACGTACATGTGTGAAAAGTACACGGGAAGAACCGATTGATTTATTAGGCGGTCGCACGCAATTGTCTGCTTAGCTGACATTGGTGGCAGAAAACCGGTTTCTCTCTTTCTTCTTCGCTTGGTCCAAGCGTGGGGATCGTCAATCGCCTGAATCTTGGTAGCTAGGAACCACAGAGATAGTAGTTAAAGTATTATAGTGGATCATCGCCAAAGTGGCCTGCTAAGGACACTTCTCTACATAATCAATCGGTTTTTCCCGTGTACTTTTCATATAAGTTCAGACCATAGGTAAAACTTCGCCGACCCGCCGGCGCAGTGGTTATGTCTTCTAGCCTTTGGAGCTGGTGGGCTCGGGTTCGAATCCCGTTAAAGGCATGGATGTTTGTGCTTGTCAATAAATGTTGTTATTTGTCTATGTGTTTGTGTCGTCCTTCTTTGTGTGTCTCATGTGACTGTCTCTTCTGGCGAGCTGGGTAATGGGCTATAAAGCCTGCACTCTCCCTTCTAGAGGGCGCAATCACTGTCATTGTCATAGGTAAAACTTCACTTAGGAACTAAAGAAAGAATTGTCCCGTATCTCTTTCTTATAGACGGGCAACATCCCCCTGATGCTGGCCGTGGAGGTGGGCAACCACGGCATCTGCAGGGAGCTCCTGATGGTGGACGCGAAGGAGCAGCTGTCGGTGCGCAGGCCCGACATCCGCGACACCCCGCTGCACATCGCCTCGCGCAGGAGGGACATCGACCTCATGCGGATGCTCATCGAGAAGGGGGCCGCCGTCAACCTGCAGAACGTGAGTATGCACTCAGGAAAAAACTCGTATTTGAGCAGCATGGGTAGAACCTACACAATATATGAGTAGAACAAAGAACAATTACATGAGTAGCAACCCCTTGTTACATCGCGCTTCCCGGGAGACAAGCAAAAAGCCGCGATATAACCGAATGCGCTATAAAACGAGCGACTTGATAAATATTATACGAATTATATTAAAAAAATTGGGAGACATGATACAAGGTGTGATATATCCGAATGCGCGTTATAAAGAGGCGCGATATATATCTAGGGGTTACTACAACATATTGCGTAAAAATGGCAACATTACATTTGGCACTTAGACACAAATTTGTGCTGTTCCAACACAATTGATGATCGCGAGAGGAGACGATTATTATATCCATACACTCTTAAAACAAAAGAGTGAAATCCACTTCAGTTGGAGAAGTGCATTTTCGGCACCCTAAAGGCATGCATATTTACTCAGACTGAGTTAAAATCACTCGTTTGGAGTGATCCTGTCGGAGGTTTAACACACGAAGGATCCACTCCAAGAGGAGAAGTGCATTTTCCAGCCTGGATTAGTGAAATCCACTCAGATTGAGTTAAATTAGTAGTGTTTGTTTTAAGAGTGTACGCGTTCGACAAAAAGGAGAAATATATTATTGTCTATAAAAGGTATATCAATACTTCGGTATAACATTAGTTTAAAAGTACCGTAATATATATTGTTTAAGCTTTAATACAGCTACTTATACAAAACATTAAGAGAGAACATGGAGACCTCATAACATCGACCTCATGAGGATGCTCATCGAGAAGGGGGCCGCGGTCAACCTTCAGAACGTGAGTGCCATTCAGACAAAAAGTTGTAGTTAAGCAGCACGAGCATTGTTTGAAAATGCCAACCTACCAGAAACGTCAAAGACCCCTTTTCAATACTTAAAACACCCCATTATTGTTGTTATTACTATATATTCGACTCACAAGAGCAACCCCAACCCCTCCTTTTGGTAACTTTGGTGCACTAATTGTCTTTAAGCTACTCACAAGTTTTCCTTCTTTAGTAACATTCAGAAGATCAATTACCGTTACTTAAAAAAAACACAATAGTTGTTATGATTCCTTTACTCAAATAACAACAACAACCCCCCCACTTTTGGTAACTTTGATGAACTGCTAACTTTGATGTACTATTGCTCTTCAAGCTAATTGTATTTGTTTTTAGCAATCTTCAGAACATCCCTTACCATTAATTAAAAAATATATTGTCATGATTTCTATACATTAGACTCAAATAACAATAGTAAAACCTTTATTTTGTAGAGCGAAGGCATGACGCCGCTGCATTTGGCTGCCATGGAAGGCGACGAGGGTATGCTGAAGGTGCTTAGCCAGGCCAACGCCCGAGCCAACATCCTCGACAGGAGAGATCGAGCTCCGGTCCATCTGGCCGCAGAGAGAGGACACACTAATGCGGTAGAGATACTGCTGGACAAGTTCAAAGCATCTATCTCACAGAGGACGAAGGTAAGACTATCTTTATCTTTGACTGTCCTGGGATAGTAAATATCAGCTACAAACATTTTTTTTTACCTATCCCTGGGTCAAAATTAAACGAGTTCCATGATGTGTGTGACCCAGGGAAATTCCAAAAAGAAAAGTGGGTCGTCGTTGACGCCCTTCCACGTCAAACCGAGGCAATGGAGTATGATGTGCTCGGGACTGACTTGAGCACCTCCACGACAGTTGGGGCAGTCAGGGAACAGCTTGGTTCCGGCCTCAAATAGCTACAAACATGACTTTGTCAATAGTCAGAGAACACCCCCATCTTTGAGCATGAAGACAATGTTGATTCTTGGCACAAATAGTTTTATTGCTTAAAAATTGACATCCTTCGTAGGATTTTTTCTTTCATGGATAGAACACAAATCTGAGTATCTGACTGAAAACTAAAAGGCTCGGCTGTTCCTGTTCAGTCAGATGTGTGTACTATTCCGAGGGAATATTATCTCCGTCCTGCAAAACGTGGTCAATATATACACAATTTACAAAACTATTTGCGCCAAAACTCAACGCTGTCTTCATGTATCTTCATGACTATGACATGTTTTTTTATATTGTCATAGAAAGGTAAACTGAAGTATCTAAAACAACAGTTTTTGTCATGAAATAATCAATCCTATAATAAAATTTCGTTGTAGAAATTAATGAGTGTTTTCAAAAATGGTCCAAATCATCAAATCATGGTAATAGGTGCAACAGTTTACCTACCCACGGCATTGTAGTCAAAAGTGAGTGCTTCAGACAAAAAAACTTCCTTATCGTTGTATTATTGTAGATACTTTACTATGGCTGGCCTGAACAAGTCAGTATAAGCTGATCTGCTGACTATATGCCCAGAGTGTTGGAGGAAAATCCTCTTTACACACCCAATGATTTTTTTTCCTATATTGCATTATTTATCCTTTGCCGACATATAATTGATTTTTTTATTATTAGGACGGAATAATTGATTTATTTTATATAATTGATCATTTTATATATAATTATGTTATATACTTGATTTATTTTATAAGGACGGAAGCACTCTGATGCACATTGCATCCGCTGCGGGATTTCCGGATATCGCTATGATATTCATGAAGAGAGGAGTCCCTATCCACACGTCAAACAAGGTAAAAAAATTAAGCCGTTATCACCAATATATGATCAACATTAAAAGAATATTTATAAGCATTTTAAAATAGAATAGCTAGTAATGTTCTTGGTTGCTTGAAAGTAAATTTGTGTAGATAACTCCCTAACTTCACGCAAAAAACTGTCTGGTACGTACAAACGAAAATTTAGTTCTCCCAACCAAACTGTTCGGTCGCTATAGGACTGACAGGACTGTCTAGTTGCAGGAACCAAACACGTTTGGTTAGAAGCGTTCGTCTGGCGCAAACGACTAGTTCGGTTGAGAGAACTACACTGATACCGCGCAGTTTAGTTCTCACACAGAGTTTAGTTGCCTCAACCGAACTCATTGAGGCAGTCTGGTCCCGTTGACTAAACTCGTTCAATCGAACGAGTATAGTTATGGTAACTAAACTGATAGGTTTGAAAGAAACCACCAGTTTGGCTGTGCCAATTAAACACCCATCAACCGAACTTGGTTGAGTAGCAGGACCAGCACCATATTTTTGCGTGTTTCCGGATTTCGTTTGGTTCATATCGGTCTGTTTGCTACACACGAGGGATAATTATAACGCAACCAACAGCTCAAAGTCATTTCAGAACGAACATACAAGGCAGAACTAGTCTTCGAACCGCAGACTTCAGCTTCTGGACTTAAGGTTCTTACTATTTGGATATATTGCAGCCCCTCCTAACTTGTTAATTAAGATTTTTTTTTTGCTGCTGCAATTACAATAAAGGCAATTCTGAGTTTTCAGGTATTCAAGTTTTAAAATTTTCTTTAATTAGTGTATATCAATGTGCCAAATTCTTACTCATTAACGCTATCGTTCTTAAATAAGTCTAAAATAATATAAATTTTTCTTAATTTTACCTTATGTTTTATGGCTAAACTGACCTTTCCACAGTAATAGATAGAATTGCCTATAATAAGCCAGTAGTATTTTTATAACGTAACTCCAACGAGCAATGTCAATGTAATTTCTATGGTAATTCGAATACTTAATGCAATCTATTAATATGAAAGCTTATTACCTAATATCATAATTGACTGATAAGTAATGAATGATGTTACGCAATTCCGTTATACTCAAAAGATAATGAAGTGGATGGGTGCAGTCAGTGAAACACTCCATATTAGGTTTGAAATTGCAAAAGCGTCAAACCCTTATATGAAAAAATTGTGAAAAACAAACGCATTCGAAAAATAATCAATACTTAATCATTTTGGTCTAAAATCTGTCAAAACAAACATGGATGTTGAAGATCGTCATAAATCTATGTTGGATATGTACATGGGAGAAGTAGGTATTGCATTCAAATTATTTATGAATGCTTTTGTTTAAGTTTTATAACTATTATATATGGTTTTTTTTAATTTAAATAAAAATGATATTAAAGCTTCCATTTATATTTTTTAATGAATTATAGCCTTTACTCATGCAAGAAATTTAAATAACGTAACGAAAATATTTCTTTAAAAACTTAAAACAAATCCCTCCTATGTTTTTTTCCCTTCGAGAAATTTTGAAAAGAGTTTAACGATAAGATTTACCTTCCGAATGTTCTGAAAATATATATGTAGGATTGTTTTATATGCATAAATATTAAAAAATTAATAAAATAGTATAGTAGCTTATTTCTATTTAGGAATTCAACTTTATGTTTAATTTGGAAAAGTTGATCTTAAAATCATTTTCGGTTAAAAATTATAAGATATTATTAATAATTCCTTACCTATTATTATTATAAAATTTATGTTTATTTCTAAAAAAAACCTAATGTATAAATTATGGAAAAAGTTGGGTCTAACGCTCAGAAGATTAAATTATATTTATGAGGTAAGTTTTGTCGTAAAATGTAGTTAAAGTCACATCATCTAAATCTAAATGTAGCTGTCATACTGTTTTTGTGTCTAGTCTGGTGCCAAGTGTCTCCATATCGCTGCAGCCGCCGGACACGTTGAAGTTGTACGTTCTCTGCTCAACAAGGGAGAGAGCGTGGACATCAAAACCAATGTAAGAAACTTCATTCAATTTGTAAAATATAATTTCGATTTGAAAATGCGTTGCCTTACAGAACATGAATTTTGTGGCTAATAGATACTATTTTAAATTGAGATATAAAATTTTTAAATAACAATAATTGAGGAATACTTAAATGAAGTGGAAATGTGTTTGATAAACATGAAATTTTAATTAAATTTTCCGAGTGTTGAGTTTTATTAAATGCATTTTTCGCATTATTTTCTGTAGTTCTTTTGTAAATTAGTTTAAGACTTATTCACAAAACTGATGTGAAAGTTCGCATTCAAAGTTTGGCATCTAAAATTAAAACCCAACCCAAAGTTTAGATTACTACGATAAATGCTTTGTATAAAGCATTGCAGACTGCATTTCCATGACAACCTTTAAATACCTTTTTTTATATAACCCACTTTTATAACATCCCATAAATTGCCCTTTTATAAATTGCATTCATTTTCACAGCATCTTTTAAGTTATTTTTTGAAAGATAAAATTACCCTTTCAAATGGTCGGAAAGAAGTATTTTTAAAATTAGACAAAAAGTCTCACAACTTCTAATTGTTCCACAGGATGGTTTCACAGCGCTACACATAGCTGTACAAGGATGTCAACCGCGTGTCGTAGAGACCCTATTGGGTTATGGAGCGCAAATTAGACTGAAAGCCGGAAAAGTGAGTTAAATTTCTTTTTTGTTTTAATCGATTCAAACTGCTGGTTATTGGCCACGTGTAACCATATATTGAACAATTTTTTGCTTACTTTGCAGTCTGGCGAAACACCACTTCATATTGCTGCTAGAACACCGGGTGGTGAAAAGTGTGCTGAGTTGCTGCTCAAAAGTGGTGGAGAAGTGAATGCAACACAAGAGGTAAATTTCTTTAAGCATCAATGATAGGTTTATTTTAAAGCTGTTCTTTTTTTTTTTTTTACTAAAATTTTAGCTATCTAAATGGTATGTCTAAAATGGTATGTACCTTCTATTTAACCTCTTCACTCCAAAGGTACACATACGTGAACTATTGTACAATTCTCCTCATAACCTTATTTTGCAATTTTTTTAGTACTAACTTTTCTAATGTAAACTAGAATGTTCAAGCTTTACGAAAATATCAATACGGAAGCCGCTCATTTATTAGTTGCATTAAAAAAATTTGTAGCAAGAGGACCGAGCAGATTTCGAAAGTCTTGCAAGTACGTCTGCAGCTGTAAATTCAAAAGACACTTTGGATTGAAACAACTCTTCCTTCTCGCTCCCATGATATTACCAGACATAAGTGTTCAGTAGTAACGCTCCAATAAGATTAACACTTACTTGAATTCACCAATTACACCACTAATGGCTAGAGTGTTCAATAGTAAATCTCCAATAAGATTAAAACTTACTTAAATGCACCATTGAAACCGCCAATGACAGAAGTGGCCAGTACGTAACGTGCCAACAATATTGAAATGAGCACGTTAATGGAAGTTTTCATGAACATTATCCGATCGTTAAGGGGTTAAGTGTTTCAATAATTATTAGTTTTTACCATTTAATTATTCATGTTTGCTACAATTCTTGACTTGGGCTACACTAAATATCGACTAAGATATGACACTTCTGTGCTTTGTAGGAGGGAGAGACAGCGCTTCATTTCGCAGCTAGGCACGGTCACCTGAACACGGTGGCCCTTCTACTCCAGGACAAGGCAGACGTCCAGCAAAAATCAAATGTAAGTAAGCGAGTTTTTAATTAGAAACACAATTGATAACCTGTTTGTGTGATTAAAAAGTTAAAAATTGCTATTTTTTATCTTTGAGAAAGAAAAAATATTTTTGTTTCACCACCAGTTTAATTCATTAACGACGACTTTGTGAATACGATTAAGACCTCCATTTTTGAATAGAAACGTCAATTTAAATTGTTTTTAATTCGTTTTTAGTACAACTTAATGGGTCTTGTTTAAAATTTTGAGGTCTATTGCCTTCATTTGACTTATATTTTGTTTACTTAGGTAAACCTAAGCAGAAAGCTCATTTTCGCGGTGCAAAGTTTCTTGCCAATCGTCACTAATAGGTTAAAAAATATTAAGAAAACAATAATTAAGAAAAATTAATTATTAGCAAAGTTGCTAAAAACATTTTTGTAAGGAACCAAAATTTGAACTAAATTACATTGAAATTAAAAAAATTTGAAACTCAAGATTCGAAAGAAATTTTCCCTTAAAATCTAAGTAGTTGAACGGATAACGAAATGATGTACATGATGGCGTAAAAAAATATACTCCATGTGGCAATTTATACAACAACATATTATTATATTACATTTCGGCTCAATTTAAGATAATATTTCTTTTCGAATACCCTGTTTCCATTATGTACCACTGAGGAATTGTGTGTTACAGAGTGGAGAGACCCCACTCCACGTGGCTGCCAGAAACTGCCACTATGCAGTGGCACGGAGCCTGCTTGACCACTGGAAAAAGACACATCCCGGGGACAACGGCGCAACACTTGTCAATGCACAAAACGAGGTATGGATCGTTATTCCTTAGTATTTCACTCATATGAAAACATTTCTTATGAAGAACAAAAAAAAGTGTTTACTAAGAAGTAACGCTAAAAAATAGTATGGTCCAGATATTATGGTGTTGTAGTTTGCGTTTCTCTGAACTCCAAATGTCTTGCTTGTTTTATATTTCAAACCAGGTCGCTGTATGTATATTTTACATATTGTACACTCCGTGTGCTCATAGTTGAATTAGTCATAAGGCATGGATAATAGCTAGTAAAAAGCACTCCAGACTTAGAGAAATGTAAAAAAAGAAAGTACGGGTATCGCCTGAAGAGTCAATACACAGTTAAATATTTGGTGCAAGATTGCACTAGAATCTTGGAACTTTCTACATTCAACTTTAGTACTACTTTAATATAATTTCTTTGCTACATTTGCAAAGTTATAGACCTATATGTAAAAAAGGCCTAAGTTAATATACTTTTGTTTATTATATAGCACTTTCAATATCAATCTTTGCTTGGTGGATAATATTGCGTCGTTTCTGAATTTTACATTAACTTCTATTTAAACTAATACACATTCTTTTCTACTATGTATTTTCCTTGTTTTTATTTCATGTCAGCTTGGGGAAACAGTTCTTCACTATGCGAGCCTCGTGTCCAAAAGTCAAGCTCATCATCCAACTGAAGATAAAGACTTGGTCAAGCTGCTATTGCAATATGGAGGAGAAGTGAACATTCCCAGCGAAAAGGTAACATCTTTATATTTGAAATCTACGTGCATTTTCCTAATTTGCACTTACAGTATTCAATCATAAGTAGAAGTGTATGAATTAAAAAAATACTTTATATTTATTAATTTAACCAATGTAGACATACAGAGAATTAAATAACATTTCCAGAAAATAGGTAGTTAACTTCATATTTGAGATACTCAACTACTTAGTAGTAGAAAAAATTTAAATGGGGACTAACATATGTACCCAATTAACTATTTAACTTTTACAATATAACTGATGTGGGCAATCAAGTATATCAAATTCATTTGAATGTACATAGGGCAAATTCAAAGTAGCAGTAAGCAGCATAATAATAAGATAATTAATTTGCCCTATTTATGCGCAACAATTATGTTTAAAACTAAAAAATATGGTTCTTACAATTTATAATAATTTCAATTGCCTATTTTCAGAAACTCTCGCGCAGTTTAGATTATCTGAATTTTGCTTATAAATAATGCAATTGGTTCGAGAAAAATGATTTCAATTGTGATATTTTATCACGTTAGCTGTCAATACGGTACACTATACCATTTCTAGCCAGAATGTAAGCTTCGAAAAGACTCTCTTTCCCCATCCCTTCACTGGGTTTTCTAGGAAGAGAGGGGAACATCGCTTATCTAATCCTAGCGCGCTTGAGGTTTACAATCAAAACAGTTAGTATATTTCCCCATGTAGGGTGGGAAAAATACAGAAACAGCTATAAATCACCCCGTTTCCAAGAAAACCGCACTCGTGGATGGGGGAGGAAATGGTTTCCGAGCTTACATTCTAAATAGACCTACTATAACACACGGCGTACTCTTACAGTATCGCATGACAAGCATACACTACTGTGCCAAAGAAGGGAATGCAGACATTCTGCATGAGATCCTCAACCAGATCGATCCCACCATGCTTCAAGGCGCCTGCAACCGAATAGCATTGGTAAGATAGAGTATTACCTTTCTACATATCTCCACACATTATGTTACACTACATATGTAGATTATTTTAGTTTACTTTAATATTTTTTTTAATACATTTAAATATTGAACGGAATTTTAATTCTGAAAAAAGGAGTTATGCTATTTGAGAACTAAAGTTTTTTTTCTTTACTTCATATCTTTTTTTTACCTTAATACTTATAACTAAAAAAATATTTTATTATCACATATTAATTTAAAAATTCTGAATTAGTTTTTTTGAAGATATGATCTTGAAATCCTTTCATCCGAAAAAAATAATAAATATATAAACATTTATTTAATTTGTAAAAATTTAAAATCTATTGTTATTGCTGAAATAATCAGTACATGAATTACGGAAAAAGGCGGGTCTAGAGCTCAGATGGTTATTAGCATAAAATTAATTTTACTTACATATTAGAATTTGGACATAAAGTTAATTTTCTTATGTATAATTAAATTGAATAGATTTTGAACGTTAGATTAAATACTTAAAGCATTACATTCTATTTATAAACATTATTTATTACCCTTGAAGAATTTGTACTATTAAAATATTTACTTTCTAGAATGGATGGACTCCTCTGCTGTACGCCTGCCAAACTGGACATCCAGAGGTTGTGAAACTTTTGCTTCAAAACTCTGCGAGGGTGGATGTCTTCGACGAGGTAAGTTCAAATTTGATACTACTAATTTTTTCTTAGATAGTATAGTTTTTTTAGCTTTAACAAATAGATATGTTTATAGTTTTTATATGTGCTATAGCATAAAGACAGTTAAATAGTGTTTTCATGTAACTTTACTCATTAAAACTTGTTGCACCATTTGCTACCTTCAACATTATTAATAAGCTTTCACTCTAAACAAATAGTTAGTTAATGCAATATCGAAATAAGCTTACAACACAAAATTGGGGGAAGCTTACTTCACAAAAATGATCAAGCTTCCACCCCACAAAAAATGAGTAAAAAACAAGTGATGTTTATATTAGAAATTAACTTTAACTCATTAGAGTGTGAAACTTTACTAGCAATGTTTTATGGTAATAATTGATATTCTTATGCAAAATAATCTTTGAACTAAAGAAAGACCCGTCTTTATAATTCTTAAATTACAAGATTATCTTTTTGCATGCAACTCAACGCTCTGGCTTTATAGAATCCAAAACTCTTCATGAAAGGATCCTCACATAATAAGAGTTTAGTCAACTTAGTAATGATTTCGAGTAACGCCACAAGAAGTAATTATCGTAACCTTACAACATATTTTTTTTGGAATGAGGAAAATAATTGCGTTTCTATGCAACATATATAGCAGTCTTTCCTTGCAGAATTTTATCTCGTTCTAATTATCTTTTTATGTTGTTGTAGAATGGCAAAGCGGCCCTCCACTTGGCGGCCGAATTCGGGCACGGCGAAGTGGTGGACATCCTTCTGAAGCACAAGGCCTTCGCCAACGCCCGCAACAAGAAGGGCATGACCCCGCTGCACTTGGCGGCCAAGAACGGATACACGGAGATAGTGCAGAAGCTGGTCTCGCAGTACGGGGCCACGCTGGATGCGCTCACGCTGGTAAGCTTTTCTAGGGAATAAGCTCTTTGTTATAATAATCTGCATTGTTAAAACAAAAGAGTGAAATCTACCCCTGTAGGAGAAGTGCATTTTCGACACCGGAAAAGAGTGCAAGGACTCAGACTGAGTTAAAATCACTCATTTGGAGTGATCCTGTCTGAGGTTTAACAAACAAAGGATCCATTACTGTAGGAGAAGTGCATTTTCTACACTGGAGGAGTGAAAATTAACTCAGACTGAGTTAAAATCGCTCGTTTGTTTTAAGAGTGTATACACTTTTAAAACTAAATTTTGGCAAATAGAGGCCATTCTTCACCCGACGTGAAAAGGTAGTCCCATTTGGCACTTCCGTGCTTTGAGTCCAATGAATCTAGGGCTCAGGAATTTGGACTTGAAATATTGAACGAGTACTAGTCCCATATACACGTTACTATTTATTGACATGATTTTTTTATGTTAAGCACGATCCAGCTGAGACAATGACAGAACCCATGCGGTTATTTTTCGCGGCATGACGCCTTAACCTACGTGCCACATCGGAGCGCTCACGATGGAAAGAAAAGCAACAGTGTTGTGCAGATTGGAAACAAAATTATGTACTGTACCGTTGAAGATAATAGTTTTTGTAATCTTACAAACATCGATTTATGCAATTCTATTTGTTAACATAATATATCCTTACTTGAATTGTATTGAATGCAAACTTGCACAAAATATATAGCTTGGTACTTTGAATTTACTCACAAATATACATCTACAGAAAATGTGTACAATTATAACTTACAAATATGAAATTAATAATAGAATTTTCTTAATATAATAACGCCTATTATACCTCAAATTTATTTCTTTCAGACTAAAAGAACACCTCTTCATTTGGCGGCAGAAAATGGAAAACTGGACGTGTGTCAAATTTTGTTGGAAATGAGAGCTGACGCGAATGCTATAGACAATGTAAGAGCGCAACTAATCACAAGCTAGGTTTAAAATTTATTACAGTAAAATATATTATAATATGTTTATAATGCTTATTTTTACAGACTGGTCAAACCCCGTTACTGCTAGCAGCCGAGAATGATCACCCAGAAGTTGTGAAACTATTTCTACGACACAAACCAGAACTTGTATCAATGGCCAACGCAGTAAGAATACATATTTTTTTTATTATTGTTTTATTATATAATATTTAAAAATGTATAATTTAAAATTTTTGAAATTCTAATACGTTATTTATTTTCGATGTTTTTTAGAATGGCTTCACTTGTGCCCACATTGCAGCTATGAAGGGTAGTGTTGCTGTCATCAAGGAATTGATGAAGTTCAATAGATCAATGGTTACTTCAGCTCGAAACTTAGTAAGTTACTTTTAAATGTAAAGAAAATCAATAAATAACAATTGATTTATTTTCATCATAATTTTAACATCGATGCATTATTGGCGTTTTCGATTTTCAATTACGAGTTATGAATTTTCTTTTTAAAAAATATTTAACTAAACTCCTCGGCTCCACAGCTCGTTAGTGGTCCATAAGGCCTGCGGTGCCCATTCCAGCTTACGTGACAAAAGGCTCTGGGGTGCTAGGCATATGGCCCGGTTAGGTGGTCAGCCTCACGCAGGACCTCCAGTGTTCAGTTCCCAAACTGGCTTGGTACTCATTTTATCGACCCAATTGAGAAAAGGAATTCTGAGTCAACCTCGCCCAATCCGGGACTCGATCCCCGGATCCGTATCGTGGCAATGCGAAGCACTAGCACTAAGCCACTGGGGCTCTCGAAAAAAAAACATAACAATGTATTAAATTTAAACATTTATTTTAAAAATTATCTTGATAAGTGTAAAAATGCAAATTTTTATTCTGGCGTTCATGTTAAATATTTTACTCTTTTAATTGGTTTGTTTAGTTTAGTATTTCTTTCCAGTTATCCTTCCTGGCTTTCCTTCGATGGGTGGTACAATTTGGCCTTGATTCACCAATCGTGGCTCAAGAAAACAATATTTTCATTCGGCATATCTGCTGTCACTCAAGATTTAAAACATCTCCGCTACAAATGCACATAGCAAACAATAATATACGCCAATTGATTTTGCGAAAAACAAATTGAAAATCCATTTAGAGTGAAAAATTCTTAATTAAATAGATAACTGTTTAAATAACTTTTTTTAACTTTTGAATTCTGTGTGAAAATGGTTTTAAGTGACTATTACTCTGACAAACCAACTTGTTTTATTATAGACTGGAAACACGTCTTTGCACCTCGCATCCTCCCATGGTCACGCAGAAGTCGTGAAAGTGCTGCTGGAAGCCGGATCCTCTGCAACCGAAGAAAATGCGGTAAATTCCGCTTTTGAAACAATAGATATAAAATTAAACTTAAAATTAATTTGGAATTGACCTATAACTAAATAAACTGTTTGATGAACAATAATTCAAATTAATGCGTTTATTAAAAACTACGAGTTCCATTTTACCCCAAAGTTTTGTAGATGGAATCGAAAATAAAATCAATTATTTAATATTTTATATGCATAAAATCCATTTATTTACAAGAACAGTTTATGTCTTTTAAAGTACGTTGGGATTTTAAATGGGATTTTATATAATGCGTATAATTTTGTCGTTTGTTTTACTTTTTCATTACAAAATAAACTATTTAATAAAATTATTTGCTCTATTTGCCACTGAAATTCATTTACACTAAAAACTCTGAAAAATACGTATATTATCTCATATACGTTCATATATTTACAAATTTTATGCAAAAACCTACATTTTACCAAACCTTTTACAAGAATGAATCAATTTACAGCCACACATAAAAAAATATTTGATTTAAAACAGCTAAGCTACGTTCAAAATAGAACAAAGCAATACTATGGGTTTATGTTGATATTCCAATGAAAAGTTATGAAATAAAAAATTCCATTAAAACTTCTTTATGTATGCTTTTCTTATTGTATCTCAACTCAATCAACGTGCATTTTAGGATGGATTCACTGCTTTGCATCTTGCAGCCAAGGATGGGCATGTAAAAGTTCTACAAACACTAAAATCATCAGTATCATGGAGAGTATGCAGTAAAAAGGTATAACAAATAAATCGAATAGAGTAATATTTTGTTAAGTTTTCTTAGTTTATAGAAAAAAAATTAATAACTAACAAAAACTGCTAGTTTCTAAAGCATTTTAGCGTTACATAAAAACTGTTACAGTAATAATTTTACCAATTTTCATCTTAGAAGCATTTATAGACAATTTGAAGAATAATACATTTTTTTCTTCTAATTTGTAAAACTTACAATATTAAGAAAAGTTTTCTTTAGTTTGTAGAATTTTTTTTATTAACTAACAAAAACTGCTAATTTCTAAAATCATTTTAGCTTTACATAAAAACTGTTACAGTAATTTGGAATTTAATTTTAAAAATTTTAATCTTAGAAACATTTATAGACAATATGATGAATGATACAATTTTTCTTCTAATTTGAAAAATTAACATTTATTAAGAAAATTTTAAAATGTTAATTAGTTGAAATATATATAAATGAATTTGGATACAAAGTATAGATTTTTTTAAGAACATTTACTTAAATTGTTATTTTATGCTTGTAGACTGGAATGACAGCTTTGCACGTTGCGGCGAGTTGTGGACAGACGGAATTCGTTCAAGAAATGCTAACGCAGATACCAGCTACTATTCCCAGCGAAAGGCCAGGAGACACGAGTTTAAGTGATGATGTAAGTTAATTTAATTTTTTCTTCATTTTTTTATTTTTTTTCAATTAATTTAATTGAAAAGTTTTTTCCCTGATAAGTGAAAAAGAATATTTAATTTAAAATTTATGTGACGTAATTATCAAAAACCACCCTGAGTGTTTGTTTTTCTGCAATAAATGTCATATAAAAAAACAGTTTTACAGATTCGTTTTTAAGAAAAGTTTCGTATAGTTTGGGTATCTTAAAAAATCACGTAAAAGATGAATAAACGCAATTCACTTCTTACATATTTTATAAAATGCGTTTAAGTAAAAAAAACACCCTGTGTGTTGCTTTTTTTGTAATAAATCTCCTGTAAAAAAGAAAGCACTTTTACAGAATCACTTTTTTAGAAAACCGTTGTATAGTTTACCTTTAAGGATACTGTAACTTCGAATATCATATAAACAATTTTTAATATTGACAAAAAAAAACAATTTTTTTTTGCAATCGTTTTTACAAATCCCGTAAAAGATTAATCTTACGCAATTATTTCTTACATTTAATGACAAAGAGTATCTTGTTTGTGTCAAAAACACCTTACTTGTTGCTTTTTCTGTACCTATTGTAATATAAAAAAGAAAACACTTGTACAGATTCGTTTTTAGAATAACTTACTCTCTAATAAGTAAGCAGTAAATTCCGTTTTCCGTATTCGGCATGAAACACGTAGTAATAATTAAGAGCTCATTGTGTTGGTTTTTCTTGAAAAATATCATTTAAAATAGAAGCCTTTTTGTAGATAAAAAATATTTTGTGATGTTCGTCTATACATGTACAAATCAACAATATCAACTTTTTTTAAAATAGGATCTTAATATTTAAAATTTTGATACAAAATGACTTTTTTTAATTATATTTTTGGGCTTCCAATCACAAATTAAGTAAACACAGATTTGAATACAATAATTATATCTTCGGTGGAAATATCAAAAAATAGAGCAATTAGTATGCAAAATAGCGAGTAAAATAAAACTGGTTTTGAAACATTAATATTTGTATTGAAGATATTGTTATTATATTATTGCCTAAGTCTACTTAGCTCATTTTCATATGAAACTGAAAATGTATATTTTCCCATTTCAGTACGGTTTTACTCCGCTGCATTTAGCAGCAGAATCCGGCCATGAAGGTGTAGTACGGGTGCTACTCAATAGTTCAGGCGTCCAGACAGATGCAGCCACAGTTGTTCAGGTAAGTAATCTATTAACAATATACAGAAAACCAAACAATACTGTCCAGTGTATATGGGTCAATATTAGAAAAATTTTCTATTTTCCAAATCGTCAGCGTTTAGAAAAATTCGATTCAATAAAATACGCACGATTCCTTTATCAATTTTCCGTAATCATGTACTCAAGACGCTGTACTATATTTTAAAGTTTGAATAGATGATTGATATTATAGTTTAGTTTAATGTTGTCGTCAGATCTGTAACCCCTCATTATCTATGTAAATTGGCACTTTTCATAATATTTACAGGGCGTTGAAAGATTCTGATTGACATTAATATCAAAAGTAAGTGTTCTTATACACCTTAGCCAACTGCGAACTTGCGCTCAACTTTAACCAATTTACGACGATATTCAAGAAAATTTGCCACGCGATAAGAATTTTTCTACTTTATTTTATCTAAATATAAGACAAATGCGGAACATAGTCATTAAAAATTTATGTAGGACAAATTCAGTCACACGAAAAGCGATTTTTAAATCAACGTTTTCATTTTGAAATGAAGATGATAATGTTATTCACATTGTCGCCGTGGATGGGTTAATTTAGAAGCTTGACTCCGTCCATGTTTTATTGTTTAACATTTTTTTTTACAAAATGAGAATCAATGGTTAAGTACATTTTTAAACTAGGTCAGGAAGTAAACATAAAAGCACGACACACAGAATACAAATAATTAATATACGTAAAAATTAAGAATCGAAGTCTGAGTAGGTCTAGGTGTAATTAGACATGAAGCAACAGTCTGTCAGAATCTTAAATAACATAAAAGGCATAGAGATCTTAATAAAAGTATTAGAGTGGAGATCACGTGACCTATCTATGCTAACGACGGGACGAGCCTGGGGGCCGCCATCTTGAGTCCAAGACCAACTTTTTTAAGTCGAAATTGCTTAGAAAAAAAATTTAATTCTAAAATATTAAAAAATACCATAAAAATACTAGCTGCATTTTGGAATATTTTTAGTGACTTTAAAAGAACTTTTAACGCTTTTTCTAGTATTTTAAAATATTTATTTTGTAATTTTAGAATTAAATTTTATTTTTCACGTATTCTTCTTCTTAATGTGACGGCGATGGCTGCAAGTTGCCAGTGTCGCCATCACATAAAGAAAAAGAATGCTAGGCAAAAAGTAAGATTTAATTCTAAAATTACAAAATAAATATTATAAAAATACTAGAAAAGCGTTAAAAGTTCTTTTAAAGTCACTAAAAATATTCCAAAATGCAGCAGTATTTTTATGGTATTTTTTTTAATATTTTAGAATTAAATTTATTTTTTTCTAAGCGTTTTCCACTTTAAAAAGTTGGTCTCGGACTCAAGATGGCGGCCCCCAGGCTCGTCCCGTCGTTAGCATAGATAGGTCACGTGATCTCCACACTAATACTTTTATTAAGATCTCTATGATAAAAGGAAACTGAATTGAAGAGTTTAGTGGTAGAACGTGCTAAGATACAAAAAGGTGAAAACGAGAAAAGTGGTAAGAAAATATACGTAACTTGCGTAATATACGTTAAGTTTCTTGAAAAGAGAGGAAGGAATCTTGTTATCTTTAAAGCAGAGAATAACAAGTTCATTGACACAAAAATATTAACTTTTTCAAAAATGTTACTTAGCACGTTCTTCCACTAAGCTCTTCAATTGTGTTTTTTACGAGCCATTAATTGAAAAATGTAATAGAATTGCATTAGCTTCAAGTTAAGGTTCAATGGATGCCCTCGAATGAACTAAAAAAAATATATTCAGAAGTGAAAGGGATAGAAAAGTCGATAATAATGTGTTCACATAATCTTGAATTTTTGCGTGCCAACCGTAGAAGAAGTGAATTAGATTTGTGATATGAGCAAATTTCCTAATTTATTTCTCTGGAAAAAGAATATCAATATTGGATTTTTTATATTTAAATACATCCAGGTAAAATAATTTTACGAAATCAATCATCGACACTTGTTATGCGCAAAAGTAAACGAGGAACTTTTTATATAAAAAAAATATTTGGGGTGAAATAGCGTTATAAACGTAAGATGTTATTAATTGACTGTTGCATTTATAAATTGGAGTATACCTTGAAATAATTAAGAATGTTGAATGATGTTATTCTTCGAATTTAAAATTCACATTCACAATTAAAAAGATACTTTGGACAATGAAATAAATAGCAAGTATTTTATTGCCTAAATATGTGTGCGTGCTAATCTATATACTATCTACAAAATAATTAAGACAACGCATATTTCTTTGCAATAAGGAAACGTGTAAACTTGTATTTACAATTTTAATTGAAAAAAAATTATATAAATTAAACAAATATTTATTGTTATTAAAGATTCCTCATGATAATTCTTAGTTAATAAAACCATAGTAGCTAAATGCTTTACAAATATCTGTCCATCACATAAACTCGTCCTTCAGGGCACATTACCAATGCATCTGGCAGCCAGGGGCGGTCACTTGGCAGTGGCGGGTCTACTGCTGAGTCGTTCCACCGAACAGCTACAGACAGCCGACAAGCAGGGGCGCACCCCTTTACATATGGCTTCGGCCCAGGGCCACAGAGAAATGGTAGGGCTACTGCTGGGACAAGGTGCTGACATCAATGTGGCTGATAACGTGAGTAATAATAATATTTATAGTACCGCATGCGTTTTAAAAGTGTTATTTAGAATACCGTATGTATTTTAGCAGTGTTATTTTAAATATTTTAAGCAGTTACTAATTGTATTCACAATATCCTATAGTTTAGCTCGCATATTCTAGCAGTAATTCTGTGTACAAAATGTAGTTTGGCCCCAGCCTCTCCCAGTTACCTCCTCACCTCCTTGCTTGTATGGGACTGGATAAAACTGACTTGGTGGAAAGTCCTGTTCAAGTTATGGACTTTTTAAGGGTGTACTATCTCCAGAACATAATCTAGTTGATCTGACACAACAACAGCAGCAGATGGCAAATATGGAAGATTCCTATTGGAAAAACGGTTTGATGTGTTATTTATTGGGAAGACTTTGGTGAGACTGTTTCACAATCAGATAGCTTCAGAAGACTAACCCACCTCAGTTTCATAAAAATTCTGTTCCAAAAGTGAATATTGACTTCGTATTTCGTAGACATCCACTATCATATCGAACCCTATCGAAGGTTCGGCGCAAAAACTATTTTAATGATATCAAATAACTAAAAAAGGGTTTATAAAAACTTCGTAAGGTGGGATAAAACAGATGGTCCATATAAATATTTTTCATTTAAAACAATTAAACTTGACACGAAAAAGTGATTGTAGCAGATTAAAACGCGATTTGTTTGGAGAATGGTCATAGGATTAGAACACATCTGCTTAGTGCAGCTAAACAATTAAACTTATCAATTAAAATCGTGAATCAATCGATTAATATAAATATTTTGCACAAGTTAATGGTTGGAATGTTTCTACAGGAAGGATGGACGGCGTTGCATTACACCACGCGCCACGGTTTCCTCGACGTTGTTCAACTTCTGGTCAACAGTGGAGCCTCTCCCACGGCTGCTACAAAAGTAAGACATTTGTTTCTATTTAGTGGATTTTACCTGTATTAACACTTTCGCTGTGTAAGCACTATGTTGCCGCGGAACTTGTTAAAGGAATAGAATTATTGAATCCTTACTTAGTACGGACGTCCGGGCCGTTTTGGATTTTAAGGGGTTAAGTTGTATCAAATTATCGTAAAAATTCGAAAATAAGTTACATTGTTACTTTTTAATTATGCAACTTACTAGTTTTTTTAACAGTCAACAGATTCGTCTTGATTTCTTCTACTCGATTTTAGTTTAGTTTGAATTATCGTCGCACTGGAGCTACACGACTGCTAATGGCAACGGGCGCCGTATTTTAGAACCACAGTCAAGTGTCTACTCTATTTTACTTCATAACCTAATGGAATAAAATATTTGATAACTCTATCATTATTTCATTGATAACTCTACTGTAAACAATATTTTCCCCCTTCCTCTCAAAAGCAAGAATTCTTTCATTACAAATCCTGACTTCTGGTCCGACTATTTAAGTTCAAGCCTCATTCCTCTATATGCCTCCATGATTTATGAATTTGAATAACTGAATTAAAGTCTACTTTTATTCTCGTATTTTCCATACAATACACGTTCAAAATTCTTAACCTGGTCTTTTAATTTCTACCTAATAAACCAGAAATAATGTTTACAGCCCTGTGCTGATCTTCATTGAGCAAATCAAAATATTTCCCGAGGAAGGCCACAAAAACTGTTCAACATTCCAGGTGTAGCCTTACCAATCCCCTGTACAACGCCAACGGCCAAATAATCTCCTTACATGTAGAATTTATACTTTTTTCTTAACGAAACTCAACATTCTATTAGCGTTCCCCAACCCACTTGCGTTTATTTAGAGGGGAAAAAAGCGAAGCTGTGTTTCCAAGTGTGGCGTAATCAGAAGACATAAAATTTTACTTGCAGTCAAGAATTAACACGATGCCCTACCTTTTTTACAGGACGGAAAAGTACCTTTGTGCTTAGCTGCGTCAGCTGGACATTACGATGTTTTGAACTACCTTCTCAAGAAAGAACACGACACACATGTTCTGATGAGCGATAGCAATGTAAGTAGGACCTAAAACGAAACCATAATTACAGAAAATTACGTTCATTTAATTTTTTTACATTATTTTTAAATTAGACGAATTAGAAATATAAATAAGTTGTCGCAAAAAAAAGCATTTGCTCAAAAACAAATTTATGACTCAGCGGTAGAGAGTTTCATATTATGTGTTATCCTACCTGATGGAAAATATATTATGGCAAAGAGGTGTAGAAATAAACACATTTCTTCAAGCATACAAACTAATATCAATAAAACTTACTGATACTAATACACATAGCAATATTTAAACAGCATTATATACTTTTTAATAATCCTAAGATATTAATTATGCGGTTTCCTTATTTCAGTTTCTCATCGATTTGATGGTTTCAAGCAAAGCCCACGCCAACAAGCCAGTCCTCGAGTTCGTCCTGGTCTCGGCCGCGCCCATCGAGACGGCCGCGAAAATGGCCCGCAGCTACCAGCTGCTGTCCCTGAAGGAGAAAGACCGCGCCAGGGACCTGGAAGTCATGGCCATCTTCTGCGAGGCCATGGCGGCCGACCTCCTCGGAATCACTGCCATCTCCTACAACACTGGGACACTCCTGAGGTCGGTCGATTCCGCCAACCAGCCATTCCTGGACGTACTCATTGAGCTTCAGCAGAAGGAAGTGGTCGCCCATCCAGCCGTGCAGAAGTACCTGACGGACTTGTGGATGGGCAGTCTCACGTGGGCATCGTGGAAGATGTCTCTCATGTTCATGTCTTTCTTGGTGTGTCCGCTGGTGTGGATCGCCTTCTCGCTGCCACTAGGACATAGGTTCACCAGCATACCCATCATCAAGTTCATGTCGTACTTAGTGTCTCATATCTTCTTCATCGCCCTGCTGACTTTCACGATAGTTAATCCCTGGCTGCCGCTGTGGAACTCGACTCATCTCATTCCGTACATACACGAGTGGCTCCTGCTTCTCTGGCTCATAGGACTCTGGGTGTCCGACGCCACAAACCCGAAAGACAGAGAAGGGCTGGGCTTCATAAAAGTGATCATCATGACTGTCGGTTCCATGGGAATCCTGACGCACGTTTTCGCGTTCGTTTTTCCAGACGACCACTCCATTCTAGTGTGCCTGTACATTCGCAACCAGTTTCTTGCAGTGGCGCTTCTGCTCTGCTTCGTGGAGTTCTTGAACTTCTTGACCTTCCACCACCTGTTCGGACCGTGGACGGTCATCATCAGGGATCTCATAAAGGACTTGATGAGATTCTTGGCCATCCTGGGTATATTCTTAGTGGGCTTCTCGCTACACCTGTGCGCCATCTACCAACCAGTATTCCTGCCCCAGGGCGCAGACAACCTCACGCTGGTCGTGTTCCAGTCGCCCATCGACACGTTCGAGATGCTGTTCTTCGCTCTGTTCGGCCTGGTGGAGCCGGACTTTATGCCCCCCATGCACCTCAGCCCCAGCTTTTCCAAGGGCATCATGAAGGTCGTGTTCGGCATTTACATGATGGTTACCGTAATTGTGCTCATCAATCTGCTTATTGCCATGATGTCCAACACGTACCAGAGGATCCAGGCGCAGTCGGACACAGAGTGGAAGTTCGGGAGGGCGAAACTCATCAGGAACATGAACAAGACTTCGCCCTCTCCGTCGCCCATCTGCCTGTTTACCTTGTTCGGGGAACTTTTCTACAGGTGTCCGAAAAAAGTTACCGGTAAGAGATGATCAGTTATCTACAATGGTTGTGAAGCAAGAAGTTCTAAAAGAACTAAAATGTCCTGCTTTCGTGTTACTCAAATACTTACTGAAATTCTTTTCAGAAAACAAGTAGTTTTGTAACAGTAAATGTCATCTACAACAACTTCTACACAAAATTTATACAATACAGCTTCCAGTTATAATTTAAACTTTTAAAAGCCGAAATCAACTAGTATAGTCATTAATTTTCTTTCGTAACTCAAATTTTTAAAATAATTCATAGTTTGCTTAACATATTTGCAGAACGAAGAATAACTAAATATTTATTAATAACAAAAAAACATGAAACTACTCCAAACTGCACTAATATTTTAAGAAATGTACATTAAAACTAACCAGAATTTTATACACAAAATATAATGCCTTGCAGCTTTCTTAGTAAACAAATAATGGACAATCAAAGAATCACATTGCGCTTCATTTTAAGACGTCATTCCAAATAGACTTATGACACACACAAATTTTTTTTCCAAATAGTATTTTTAAATAAAGTTTCCAAGCCTCGCAGTGACTTTTATAAAAAATATAATAGGAAATATAGGAATTTTTACAGAAAATATGGGGATTTATAGGAATAATTTATAGTCGATATATTAATATTCGTGGAGTAAATAGATGCATAAAACGAATGTCAATAAGCCAATTATTTTAACCTTGATTAAAAATCATACATAAAAAAAATATAAAAGATTTTTTTTTTGCTATCAGAGGACCTGAAATACCCTTAATTTCCAATAAATTTTGCTAGGTTTTAATCGGCGGCTAAAGTGATCCCACAGCATTAAAAAAAACTAAAGCTGTCTTTTATTCAAGAAAACTCCGGAGATCCATAACCAATTACAGAACCGCTAAGGTGGGCCCACCCATAATCTAGACACTTTTTAAATTCGAAGATAGTCCGGAAAATTTCCGATACCCCGTTTTTTTTTTTTTTTAAAACTTAATCCTGTCCAAAACCAGAAACCCCAAAATAGACTTAAGTAGAAATAATATGAGAAAAAAAAGTTTCAAATGTGAAAAAAAATCTTAACAATCAATCTGTTCTTGTGATCACAAGGCCACAAACACTAGATCAAAAGAAATTTGCTAGTTGGTTCGATTGGCTTGAACCGGAGCTACAGTAAGGAGATTCCGATTCTTCTGATCATGCAGAGCGAAAAACTGTCAATCATTACGTATTGCAACCCCATTGGTAGATTTGGTGAAAATTACTAGGCAACAAAATAAGTACATCAGGAAACATTATTGGATCGCACTAGCCGGTTAGCGATTTTCGAAAACATCTTAGTATATTCTAATTATAATTCATCTTCAAATGTAATTAAATTTATCTTTATTATTAGAATTTATCATTTATGCTAGCTTTTTATTGAAATTTAAACTTAGTTTTCATTGATATAGACTAAGTATGGATAGGAAACAGTATTTTCAGGGTTGTCAATGTTCTGAAACATTTGAGGTCTCTGTGTAAGAGATGGCTCCCCTTTATTTATTTCCGAAATTTTTCTACCTTTGCACTATATTTCTATGCCTAGATATTTATAAGCTTGGGTGCTTATAACGCGATTCACGGACAAGTAGTTCCCCTAAACTCATTTCGATTTTCAGAATACTGGAAATATTGGGTAGTTAACCAATAATCCTGAAAAGCTCAAGTCCCGCGATATCCGGATTAAAGGTTTAGCAGAAATTGTCATGATGAGACTTAAATTATATATTATTTGTGCACACATGTCCTTACACAAAACGCCAAGTTATTGCAAATGCGACAGTCTGCCAAATAAAAATGCAATAATGTCTTTTTATTTAAAAAAGGCAATAGTTTAAACGGGGAGCAAGTACTAAAAAATCCAAATATTACTTATTTCAATTTCTTATTTCAAGTCGAATTAACAAACTTTTATGTGTTTCTTATGAACCTCAAAGTAATTTAAAATACTTTCAATAATTTTAAAATATTTATTGTTAAAAATATTAAAATCTTCCCATCTCCAATTAAAAGTCAAACCTATTATTTAAAAACTGATTTATCTCTAATTTATGTGACTTAAGCGATTAAACTATTTTTATATAGGAATGAAGCCTCAACTGCACTTGATGAAAGCAAAGCGAGACGCGGCTGTTCAACGAGGAGATGTTCCGAGGATTATGCCAGCAAAATGGCAGCGAAGATGCACACGCAGATCTCAGCAGATTATGCCAGTCGGTAAGGCACTTTTATTTAATAAGAATCGATCATAACTTTTATAATTTAAATTAGAAAAACAAAGCAGCGACTTTTAAAAGCTTCAACTCAATACAACTTTTTATTAATCTAAGCCAAAAATATCTTAAATCACATTAGGTTACTATAATTAAGGTATAAATTTAAATACTGTCATTTTCTACAACATAATTTTAAAACTATTGAAGGTAGGAGAATTAGAAACCAAAAATAAATATATTTGACATTAATTTAATATTGTGTTGTTTATAATAATACAAACCGCAAACATTTCATGTAGATTTCAAAAATCCTGTATATATTCAGAATGCAGATGCATTATAGTGATACAATTTATATCTCAGTAAGTACTGAAAAATATGCAGTGTTTTACCTATATTGAATAATATGCAGAGCATATTTTGTTTTCTTTTTATATTTAACCATGTTTCAAAATCATTTGCCATGTTTTAAAGTACAACTTTTTTTGTCAAATCTCGATAACGCAAGCTATTAGTTTTCAATTCAGTAAAAACTGAATTTATATCCTATGACACAAAAAAATATATTACCGAAAAGTTTATAAATATTATTGGAATTCACAGAAGACGTGCATTTAAAATGTACAAGTTGGCTTGTAAAATTATTGATAAGGACTGATTCTTGATTAAATTTGCTCATAAAATTTTATAAAGAATATTCGTAAGCAATTCTAAAAGAGTTATAGACATTTTCTAAAGTACAGAACAACAATTGACAATAACTTTTTTCAGTGCAAAACCTAACTGCTGGGAAACCCATAGCAAAAGTTGTGGACTGGCCTGCAGTGGTGATTAAGTACCTGGAAGTTACCGGAACAGATATCAAGATGGAACTTCAAGAAGACAATCATCCAGGAGATTAGAGAGTGAAGTGAAGACATGACCTCATTTCTGGTGCTTCCCAAAAACCACAGTGATTTGTGTCAACAGGGTCTGTTCGGAGAAATTTGGAGGTCACAGTGTCCCATTTTCATAAAAATGCAATTGGTTTGGTTATGATGAGTGAATTCACATCTTCTTGAGTGAATTCACATTCAACATCTCACTAGAGATGCGAGGCTACATGAAATTTATAAACTATAGACTTTTGCAAAGGAGGCCAAGTGGCTTATTTTTTGCCCACTAACAGGCTATTGAACCAAGGAGCTTAGCTTGGTTTTAGTTTTAAACTTTTGTGAGTTTTTAATTTTGTTACTACAATATCAAAATGGTAAATTAATACAGTATCAACAAATAACCAGACATCATAAATACAGGGCTCCCAACAGATATTCAACTTGTCCCTAGGGAAAAAAGGGACTCAGCATCTTAAAAAAAGGGAAAAAAGGGACCTAAAAATAACAAGATATATGATATCTTGTAATCTTCGTAGCAGGTAGGGGGTCAAATATTTAGGGCTAAATAAATTAATAACTGGAACCAAATTAGGTTTATTCTCATACAGTAGTGCTCATAAGTGTTTTGACAAAACAGTTTTTGCCACTGATCTCAAAGAGGATGCAATTGCGGCATTACAAGATGGTTAGTAAAAAGCAAGTGTAGCCAGAGATTTCGAAAAACTCCTCTCAACCTCAGCATGACCATGGGATAGTGACAATGCTGCCTTAATTACCATGGCTATATTCGGATATTTTAAAGTGCCATCCACATCTTTAAAACTAAAACACTGTGACCAATATAGATCAATTCTGTCATCAGATTTCATTGTTTCTAATTGCACCAATCTCCATTGGTCCACTAGTTTTTCTTCGTCATACATTACAGGCAAAGATGCTATTATTTAAGAAAGTTTTGCAAAACTCTGAAAAAAAGAACGCCCTTTTCAAGAATATAGTTCAGGGCTGCAGTGTAATTTTTCAAAAAAAAAAAAAAAATCGTTAAAAAAAGGGGGAAAAGGGACCAGGTTCGTGAAATAAGGAGTTTTAGGGACTTGGCATGTAAAAAAGGACTTTTAGGGAAAAAAGGGACCAGTTGGGAGGCCTGTAAATAGCAATTGATGCAATCATGATTTAAAAAGGATGCTTGTTATTTAGCAATAAATTATAATTACTTAGTATTTTATTTTTTTCTCAAAAACAATGCTTAAAAGTCTCTTCTTTTTCATTGCATTAGTTAGTAACAAACATGTAATTACCTGACATTTCTCCAAACAGACCCCTTGAAAGGATAAGATATCCTATGAACGTCCATAAATCCGTCCAAAATGTAATTTAATAGATTTTAATAGACTGGTACAATCGCATTTTTAGAAGTGAAAATGCTCTCCAAGAACTGGGGACATCACTGACTATTGTAACTAAAATATTGATGTAAGATGTGTGGCTCTGTGTAGAATTTTATATTATATTTTAGAAAATAAATTATAGTGATGATAAATCCTCAAAATTGTCTTTTTTTGTAATTTAAAAACAAAATCGAATCACAATGCCTTAAACTAATGGGCAATTATGGTAACAATACGATTACATTTTTAAGTCCCATTATGTTTTAATTAATGAAATAGAAGACATGCAGTAAGGATTTACAAAAAAAAATTAAATCCTTATTATTTTGCAATAATCATTTTGTAAACTAACACCTAACTTTTGCAACAGAGGACTGTGAATAAGATTCCAAAATTTTAAACAATTCAAGATTTTAGTCAGTTTAAAATATTTAAGAAAAAGCAATTAATTTTTTTTTAATTAAGGGCATGGTGCACATAGTACTATATTTTAAATAAACCAAAATTTTATGCAAATAATTACACTGAATTTTATTCTTGAATACATACATATGAATTTAATAAACATTTTTTTTTCTATACACTTCTGAAATGAACTATATACAATAAAAACTTAGTGTAGCACCCCCTTTGCGCACATGTATTTATATACACTAACAATATGATTTGTCCAAATTTTCATTTTAAAACAATCATAAATATAAGAGATGGAAAATTTTACTTCAATAAAAATAAGTTGAATGCTCTTTAAGATGGAGAATAATATTGAAGCAATGTCTTGCTCAGAGCTGGACCAATATTCCTGAAATAGAAAATTTTCAATATTAATCAAGTTTTACAAGCATATAGACACGATTTTAAAAACATTATTTAAAAACAAATCAGTTACATATCAGCTGAACAATGCATTTTAAATAGTATAGAACAATGTAGTATAATAGTATCATTAAATATTTATTTAGATACTTTTTTAATTTAAATAGTATCTAATTTAGCATCAAAACAATAAAATTTAATACAATTTTTTTTAATATTTGTGTATGGTTAATAATTCCTACAGTTTAATTAAAATAAACTAAGTAATGGATAGATACTTAAATGGTTAACAAATACAATGCTTTTTAACCAAGTTTAAATTTTAAAGAAATATAATTTCAAGATATACAATATACATAATGAGTCTGAATACTTCAAATAAATAAGCTTACAAAACCTTCAGAGTAAAACTTGTGTGAAAAATATAAAACAAATTTATATAGTTTCAGAAATATCTTCAGTTTTCAGAAATATTTATGATCATAGAAAGCAATATGTCTAACAAATAAAGTAAAAGGAAACTTACTTTTTATGCAATCCATATTTTATGCTTGAGATTAGTTGTATCTTCTCATTTTCACTGTTGCAACTGTCATATGCTTCTAGAAATCTAAATAAGAATACTTTAGTTGTTGTTGACATTCGGGTTTTTTTTGCCAGTGATATTCATAAGATTTTTTCAACAATTTGACACAGTAGCGGCCCGTGGTCAAAAACGTTGGTGCAGCCAAAGCAACGCGAAACCTCCCCCCCCTCCCCCCAAGCACACAAACTTCTATTAGCTGAGCATAAATTGAAAAGCATATAATGAAAAAAGTATATAAGATTATATAAAATGGAAAAACTTACTTTATAAAAACACAGTGTATAACTTTAAGTATATTTTATCATTAGCGGTGGTTTTTTTTAATCTTTTATTAAAGAACAAGTAAAATATTAACACTAATAAACAACAGCATTCCGCGCCGAAATTTAATATTTAATAACCGTTTGAACGCTAGTCTATGGCTGAAGCGATGAGGAATTCAATCTCTTGATTTCCCCTTCATCACACACGGCCTAACACGTGTTCGGCAGCCACTAATCATATCAGCGAATTTCAACTGCAGCCAAAACACATAACATCGGTTTGGGCTGCACTCCGCGCCTTAATCCATTTAATTGTACGTGGATTAAGCAATGCATATTCTTCGTCGTCATGGCAACCCCGCTCGCGTCCTTCAGCCCATTTCTCATTTCTCTAACCAGGCAGCAGTTTAGTAGGATTGGATTATGGACATGCAATTAATTTGATACCCAAATAGGTAACTTTTACTAATCCCACTATTAAGAGTGGAATTTTCATTTTTGGGTTGAAAGCGTTACATTAAAAAATGCGCTAATTTGGCAAAATATAGTATCGGACTTGGGATTTTGCTTTTCACTGAATATTTAGGTACAGCCTGGCTGCACTTGCTGTATGCCGCGAGCCGCCACTGATTTGACAGGAAGTAAAAACAAGAAATTAAGATCATTGTTTCAAATACAAAGGGAAAGGAAGCAGCATAGATATACCATCATTAAATGTCTTCATTTCAAATGTATATGCAGTAATCACTTTAACATTTTTGTAAATTATATAATTTGATCATTTAACTGTTGTTGAAGTTCTAAACTATAATATTTCTCATAATTATATTTGATATAAATGATAATTTAAGTTTCAAAACTTATGCTTTCTTAATTGGTACAATTGTGTTATGATCATTATTTTTGAACTTTTTTAAATCATCCTCCAGAAAAAATTCCTAGTTGTGCCACAAATTAAATGGAATATGAAGTGCAGGTAAGTTAAAATCAATATGTCTAAAAAAAAGTTTTTTTTAACAAGACATCTTTACTGAAAATATTTAATTTATTTTAATATAACAAACAGGTGAATTTTTAAAAAGAGACTATAGATGCTAACTAAAAGTTTGAATAAAAGTTTTGTTTGGAATATGAAAGTTAAGTAATCCCAAAGAAAAGTTTTTGTTTTTAGTTTAGTAATCTGAATCAACATTTTAATTTTGCTAATTTGAAAATTACTTTGTAAAAGCTTTTAACCAGCATGCTACTTTAAAAAAGAAAAAATAATATGCAATAAAGCTTTTTATTTTAAAAAATTCTATAAAAACCACTGCAATTGATATGTTTCCCAAAACATAGATGAAGTTTTTGACAAAAAATATCTTAAAATTTAGATTTTAGATTAACTATAACAATTGACAATTACTTATCATTCAAAAACAAAAAAAGTGAAGATTGAATTAAATATTTTATTAATGTTGATTCGGGAAAAATGTTAACAATAGAAAAATTTAAACTTACTCAGAAGGAGTTTTGAAATGCTCAACTATAGCAGCAGCTCTATCAACAGATAATCCAAAGAACTGCATTAAATGTTTAGCAAACATTTCCTTGACTGTTAGGCTCTAAATTAAAAACAAGGTGGAATAATCACATTATCATTGTCGTTTAAAGAAAAATCAGTAAATTAAAAGAAAAACTTTAGATTTAATACAAATTTGCCTGTAATACTACACCTCAATCTGACTAGCTAATCTCATCTGAACCAACAGGATAGAAAACTCATGGAGCGATGGGATTTTGTTTGTTCAGAACAATTTGATAAAATTGTTACAGTGAAGAAGGATAAAATAAAAGATTTGCTGATATATTTTCTTTTGAGAGAATAAGACAGGGGAATAATGTATGATACTTGTACATAATATAAGCATTTGGACAAAAAAAAATCTGTCAGCAAAGTAGGGGCCATTTAAAATCCCTCATTATTTTGATGTTATTTTCAAAACATAAAACAATTGTTATATATGTTTTCCTGTTGAATTTCACAAAATTCTGACCAACCATTATCATTTTAAAAGTAAAAAGCATATCCAACACGCAAAAGTATACTAAATTCCACTTTCTTTTATTCTTTTAACGAAAGAGAGGAAAGCCCCAAACAACCAATTAACAATTAAGTCAAAGAACTGCCCTAAACATGGAGAAAGATAAAGACCCCTTTGCTACCAAATGGATGTGCAGGTAGACCCTATGCTCCAGGTTGGATAAAAGATGTAAATAAGTAAGTTCATCACTTTCGGCTTTTCAACACTAAATTTGTTCTTACCAAGCTTTTATGATTTAACACTGGTACACGCAGTTTAATTCTAGTTTTACCAAAGCAAATATAATGATTATATTTAGTGAAACAAAAATGTGACTTTTAGGGTATCAAAATTACTTTCTTGTCATTGGAATAAACACGTTAAAATGCAATAAAATTTTAATGATCATAATTTTCTTTATTTCAGCTCAGATTAATATTAAAAGTAATTTTATTTCCTTGATATTGCCACAACTTTTTTCATTAGATATAGTCAACAAATTAGTTTATATTTAAAGAATTTCACTTTAAAAAAATATCTAAATTTCACAATAATTTCTTAATCTATTCCTTCACTAATGAGTTACTATCCTAACTTGGAGATTTCGGCAATCAAAATAAACAGTAATTTTAATTTGATTAGATTTTAAGTCATATTAGATTAGAAATTATTTGATTAGAATTTAATTAGAGTATCAAGACTAAATATTGTTATTTTGGGATCCAGGCTACAATTCAGAAATAAATTCATTTAATATGCATTAGTAATATTGCCTGTTGGTGCAATCTTTACATTAAACTACATGTACAAAAGAGCAACATGTTACAAACTTACTTTATTTTTGACAGAAGAACAGTTGAAATCTTTGAAACACATAAAAGTGTTTGATGCTGCACTCTTTCTTTGCACAGTTTCTCTTGATCCAGATATTAACGTAAGATTCTGCAAAGAGATTGCAGTAAGATTACATTCGAGAAGTTATAGTGTTTCTTTCGCAGCTGTAAAGGCATGTTTAGGTAAACAGAAATTAACTTACAAAGTGTTGACAGACTTAGAAAAGGTTCAGATTCAAAAATAAATAAATTATCAATCAACAAATTGTCATTCAAACATGTAATAAAATAAATTTCAACACATTTAAAAAGGATCATAAAACAACTATATATGGTAAGTGAACAAGTAAAATAATCATCATCAAATATATTATAATTATTATTAAGAAATATAATGATGCAGGAGAAATCACGGCAAATTTAATGAAGCAAATTATAGAAAAAAAAATATGCAAACAAAAAATAATATGGCAATGGCTATAAATTAAAACATGTTCTTTGATATAAGCGACTTAAATGAATTTAAAATGTACCTGGTATTTACATGTAATCATTTTGGTCATCATTGTAAGGTAAGAAACAGACTCCTTGATGCCTTGAGTTTTCTTAACAAGAAATCCATCACAAATCTAAATAATTAAAACCATACTTGTTAGGCTGTTCATTCTTTAAATAAAATACCACTTAAGGTACAGAATTTTTAAAGAAAAAAAAGATTTTCCAATAACTTTTTTTAAAAAATAAACATTTGTCAAAAATAAAGTTTGCAGAAAACACATTAATTTAATTGGTAAGGATAAATGCATCTGAATTTAACTTGAATGTGTGTGTAAATTTTCCATTATTTGTAACTTAAATCTAGACGGAAAAAATAATCATCTTACAAATATAAACTGACTACTATAGAACTTTTCCCTCATGTTCACATATGACTGCCTACTTTTGTATACAAGAAAATATATATGTCTGTAAGTATGCAAAAATCTAAATATGCTGAAATATGATGTAGCAGAATGAACTTTTGGTTTCAATAAACTTTACTTTTAAGGATACTAAAGAGGTTCACTGCAGTGTGAATTGACTGTACCGAAAAACTTAAGTTCAAAAATGCATTATAATAATGTGGACAAATGAGTATTGTATCATCATAGCTACCTGAGTATTTATCATAGCTTGTTCCAAAGTTGATTCTGGTAAACCAAGATATTTGGCACCAGAACAGTTTTCGACTAGATAGATGGGATTTCTCAAGGCACAATTCTTCATACGAAACTTAAAAAGACACATTAAAATGAAAACATTTTCATAAGGAACATGTTATAATAAATAATTAGTCCAATAACTAGTAAACATTATTTTTCATAAACAATAATAATTTAATTAATTCCTGGGTTGTAACACTAAAAATATAAGTTTACATGATGTTTAGTTTTATATGATATCTAAAAAACTATTGAATTTGTTTTCACTGTTTACAACAATTATTTTGATTAAACTATGTACTACTAACAGCACAGAGGGTTAACAGTTATTCATTAGATATCATTTTATAACTTTGTATAATAAAATGAGTATATAATTTGCATTTTACATGATTTCCTATAATTATTACTACTGTGTTTATAAGGTTACTTGTTTATAACATCGTAAACACTGTGTTCCTTTGAAGGACGCTATAACCGAGTTAGTGTATTATATATTCATTAATAAATCCTATTTTTGCTTATTATACATATAATAGTAAAGTAACATTCATATTTCAGTCAGATTTATATATATTATCTATATCAGGGGTCCCAACCGGTGGTACCACCAGTGGTACGTGGAAATTTACAGGTGGTATGTGTGAGTGATCTGATGTGTTCAACATTTTGCTATTAGTAGCTTCTGTAAGCATGATCAGGGAGCATATACTCATTATTTTAAACATTACCATTATTTTAAACATTAACATTATTTTAAAGAAAAATCTTTAACTTCTAGATAAAATGTAAAACCTAGTACTCTTTGACGTTCCGGCAAGTTCTGCTATTTTTGATGCCATTTGTTACTAGTGACTTGTGTGAGAGTGAATTTTCTGAACTCTTGTACATAAAAAAATAAGTATAGAAGTATAATAAGTTTTGAAGAGGACTTAAGAGAGCTGATTAGTTAAAGGACTCTTAAAGTTAATATTTTAATCACAGGCAAACAAGAAAGAATTTCGCACTTTAGACTATAGAAGTATATTAAGTATGATGATTAATTTTTTTTGTTGAATTTGTAATATTTTTTATTAAATGTTTTTAGACCTATGGGTAAATATTATATGCTTATTAAAATATTTACGTCTGGTGAAAATTTTCTCAAAAAGCCAAGTGGTACGGAGGTGTAAAAAGGTTGGGAACCCCTAATCTAAAACATAACTTTATTTATCATTAACTAAATCAAAGCTTGTAAAGTAATAATTGGATCTATTACTAAATACCTTTTGCTCACGGAATCTTCCGTCTTTTATACTGTGGGCGAGGTCATCCAACCTCTTTCTTTCAATTATAAAATCTAAAACAAGCTCCTTAGTGGGATCAGAATGGTCACGTGCAATCCATAGGAAATCCCCCACATGAAGATTTCGAACTTCGTACTCCACTTTGGATTTTTGCAGTTCAGAAACAAACTGCTTTTTACTTTTGCCATGTCTTGAATGATAAATAATAAAAATTAAAACAGACAACATACAATACTGACAAGTAAGTAATCTATCTAAATATTAGAAATCTCCAATAAAGCAAGCCAAGGATAAAAAGTTTACTGAAAGTCATCATAATATCATTTTATAGTTTATACCAATTTTTAGTATAACTAATAATTAACACTGCACACACAAAACAATTAGTACTATATGCATCATTGACAGAAATGAAGGAGTGCAGCAACAACTTATTTTAACCAGTTTTGATGAAGATAATTTAAAATTTTAGCAACACAAAATTCTCCATCGCAAAATAAAGACTACAAACATAAAAATAACTAGATATTCTTTAAATTACCAGGAACCAAACATTCAGACATATCACAAAATGTTATTCAATACCCCAAATCAACAGAATTACATCAAAACCATGCATTTAAACTTTTGTTAAATGAAAACATACTTAAAGAATCCATAACTGAAGTTTAAAATACTTACCCAGACACCGATTCACAGTTATCCACACACAGAATGACACTAAACCGACCAGGAAACAGATAGAAGGCGTTTCTGTCGACTTCATCAACATCCATTCGCTGATCGCTTTCTACTTCTTTACTAACAGGCAGGCTTCTAGGCACGGTATTCACTCTTCCGACATTAACAGTCTTTATCTGGACACCATTGTTTTTAGGTGCCCTAGGAGAAGATGGTTTTATTTTGGTAGCGAGGAGCTTGGAGGTTAAGCTACTTTGGGAGCTAGAGGATCCATTATCAGAGGAGGATTGGGAGCTGGATAGGGAATCTGAAATAAAAATATGTATTAGTGATTGTTTTGGTGATTGAAGTATCCCAGAAATGTTAAGACACATCTCATTATAGTCCTGATTGCACAACATTCCAAATCACTCATTTCTTCTCTACATCCTCATGTGGTTTTCTATACCTTGTCTATCTAGAATGCGAGCTTCTAAAGCATTTTCCTTCCCCAAGTCGCATCTGGTTTTCTTTGAAACGGTGTGAGCGTGTTTTTCCCCACTTAACTTGGGTTTGAGCTGTTTTTCCCCACTTAACTTGGGTTTGAGCTGTTTGAATTGTTAACCTTACAACAGAACCTCAAATGCGTTAGGTTTAGAAAAGCAATGCTTCCCCTGTTTCATAGAAAACCAAGCAAAGAGATGGGGGAAAAAAGTCTTTTCAAATCTCGCATAGTAAATAGACAGACTATAGGAAATAGCATGAATGGAGCTGTTCAGTTTTTTTTCCCAACTCTAATTAGGTTTGGGGAGGGTAAAAAGCAATTGGAATTACACTGATAACAAGTATTTTCGAAGGTTGTGTGGCAATCAGGAGGACTGTAGTGTAGATTACTTCAAGTTCTGATAATGTTTATTCTTATTGTTTTTAGTAAGTATTTTAGTATCAAAACAAATGAAATTATAGGTATTAGTGAATTTAATGGGGAAAAAATTAGTTTGCATGTCGATTGCTAAATTCTTTTAATTATATAATTATTATCTTTTATGTCATAATAGTTTATAAAATTATATAACTTTTCCAAACAAATAATTTATTAATCTTAAAACACTGTGATTCAGTATGGGATATTTGGTTATGCTTCCATCTCACCTCATTATATAAATGAGCTTGACCAAATAAACTTAGAAAACTGAATTTTAACAGTAGTAGCATCTCAATATCAGTACACAAAATCTGATTGGTTTAACACCTTCTATTAAAGAAGGCCTCTGCACTCAAACAATGATGAGGTTGAGGTAGTCTGATCTAACCAATCACAAAAGTGATTCCAACACATAAATCAGCAACTTTCTTAGGTAATGATCTCTCAGTGTGGACTACTATCACTGCATCACACGTAAAATGGAAACACGTGCAGAGGACGCTTTTCCAGGAGCAATGGTTGGATTCATTCAGTTCAGTACATTTGATAGATTGCTTAAAGATATAGAGTTGCTTGAAAAAATTAGCATAGGGCTACAAGAATGAGTAAGGGTTTATCGGGTATTGATTACAGTAATAGATTAAGATCGTTAAACCTGTATTCCCTGGGAAATAGGAGAACAAGGGGTGATTTAATACAGTTATTCAAGTTCATAAAACAGGGAGACATGGAGGGCTTAGGTTTTACCTTAAATAGCCGGACATGGTCAGACATCGAATAAATTATGCTTTAGAAGGGAGGTTAGAAAACATTATTTTTAGAATAGAGTCGTCAATGAGTGGAATGCTTTACCAGAATATGTAGTGTATTCGAAGAGAGTGGAAGATTTTAGA